>CP025658.1:4281411-4581411 GCA_003576665.1 Ipomoea trifida | reverse complement strand
TAGTGCAAATCACAGGGGTAAAATTGGGAAGAAAGACCAGGGATCAAGTCTCACCAGCCATAGTGTGAAAATGATTTACATCCTCTCAGATTCTCTCACGCCCTTAGGGGTGGGCTTGCCCAGATGGGAGTCCATTTAGGAAAGTGGAGGTGTTTTTTTTTTTTTTTTTTGGGTGAAAAGCGGCTAAGGCCGGGCACGTTTAGTAGCATGATATGGAGCAGAATTCGGAAAAAATTAAATGAGTGAAGGAGGAAAATTATGTGTCTGGGTTGTGGTGGCGCCTTTGATGCCCCTACCCCTAGTTCTTGATCCATTAACAGGTGGCAAACCTCACCGGGCCAAAGCAAAGCATGGGTGTTCTAGCGACGAACCGCTCCCCGCCCACAACAGCACGAGGTTTTTCCACCCTCGCCCGACTATCTAGGTCATTCACTATTGGGCAGATGGCTCTAGCTCAATCTGTCTGACAGTTGCGGACTGCGCAGTTTGACTGTAGATGTTGAGGGAGGGATAATGGGTGGACGGTATGGGGTAGTGGGTGTATGAGTTAGGCAGTCTCCTGGTGATTGGCAGTGACCTTGATCATGCTTTTGTAACGTGGGGCGCAAAGAAGTGTTTGGTTGGAAACTTGGCACTTAGCAGGACACACATGTGGCTAGGAATGGTAGAGTGTTGTGGTCTGTGCACCTATCCATGACATGCAACCTTAGGAATAGTATAAATGGAGGGGGTCGTGTACAGTTCATAACATCATCATCTCTCTTCTTGACTTATTTCTCTTCCAATGATGCAATGTGTCAATTATCCTTTGCGTGTCAGCTGGACAATGGTGGTAACCCACCAATTAACCTGGGTTTGGACGATGGGCTTGTTGGTTGGGCTACTTGGGCAAAATATATTTCTTTTATTTATCTATTTATAATATTCGTAGCTTATACATTATTTCAAGAGTCTTGAGCCTATTAATCTAATACACTTTTCATACTTGTTACCTGATATTAACACAGCTGTATGATAGGTCCGATCCATTTAAAACCATTAATACTTTATAAGATGATCAACAGCAAGAGGTCTCCACTTTGATTTTTAAAAAAAAAAAAAAAAAAAAAGTGACCTGTAACCTTCTAATGCATATAATATAGAGAAATAACTCAAATAACTTTATAATTAATATTGAATTACTAACAAAATAAATAAATAATGAAGTACAAATGTTGATCTGCTTATGCAATTAAAAACTTTTAAATTCATCTTTCAAATTTGATACGTTAACATATTAAAGATTAAGTCTAGAAAAGCAACTAAAATTTCAAATTAAGTTAGCTGCAATATTTAATACGGAGTAAAAGATACAAAAAGTTAACTTTAAAAAAAAAAAACAATAATGTACAAATTATGAGGTATGGTGGCGGCTCAAAGTTAACAATATTGTATATCTGATTTTGACTTTTATAGTCTTGCCCACTAACCAGGCGACACGTGACAAAAACAGTGGAAGAAGACTCACATTATAGTATTTACTTTTTTAGTGAAAAATATGAGTAGATATCTTACACTTCTTCAGACAACGTGACAAGGAAGTTTCAGACACAGAAATCGCCGGATTGTAGTCGGAAAGAGCCATGTGGCAGACGGCATCACCGGGTTCCGGCTCGTCCGACGGCGAGCCAGGGGCGGAGAACCGGCCGTTAGGCGAAGACGGCGTCGCGGAAACCGAATCAACGAAGGAAGCAGACGCTGTGGAAAACGACGGCTTCGGTTCTCAGCCCCCTGCATCCGCCGCCGGTGGATTATCGCCGGAGAGACAGGAAAACGGCCCGACGCTTCCTCCGCCGGAGAATATGGTGCGTGAGGAGGGTTTTGCCCTGAGAGAATGGCGACGGTAAGTTAAAATTTTCTCTAGTTTAATTTAGACGGTTTTTGCATGCAAAGCCGCAAACGCATAAATCAATGAAATTTTTAATTTGTATTTTCTCATTTATTGATATTTATGGTGCATATTAACTACCTTGACTATGATTTTGCAATTTTGGTCCCGTAAGGTACAGAGTCAAATTTACGTATACGATTTCTCTTGTCTCTAGTTACTGATAGGGTAGGATATGAATTCTTGATTTAAATAACAATTTTGAGAATGACTAAATTGGTTTTCAAGTTGAAAAATGACATTTTCTTAACCTAAAATGGTTTTCAAGTTAGTACCAGGTTATAAGTTCGACTATCGACAGAACGACTTGTTAATCTTTTTGGTTTGAACAGATTAGCTTATAGAGTTTTAGGTTAGTTTACCTCCTTGTGGATAACCCGATTTAGGCTGGTTTAGCTCCTTGTGGTTTACCTAGATTACCTAGTGTCGGCACTCTCTTAGATAGTAACAGCACGTTTCTCTCATCACTCAAAAGCTTATTAGATTTCACAATGAATTTAAAAAAAAAACCCATGCAACAATCAAATATAAAATTGGTATGGTATGAGTTAGGCGATGTGTATTTATGTGATTTTTGATGAATATTTATTTTAACTATGATGAATAAATTGATTGAAAGAGTGAGAGACATGGTTTTTGCAGTGAGAATGCGATTCGGCTGGAAGAGAAGGAGAAGAGGGAGAAGGAGATAGTGAAGGAAATAATCGAGGAAGCCAATGAATACAAAGCAGAGTATTACAGGAAATGGAAGCTTAGGTGTGAGAACAGCATAACTTCCAACAGGGAGAAGGAGAAGGTGAGACTCACACCTTCTTGTTAATCTCAACAAATGGTATCAGAATCAGGTCACGTGTTCTGTTTCAGCACGAGCCTATTGTAATTATAAGCGTTTGATCTAACAATGTTAAACTTATTACGTAACGCTTCCTGTTTGGTTTTCAGTTGTTCCTTATGAGCAGAGACAATTTCCATGCTGAAGCTGACAAGAATTATTGGAAAGCCATTGCTGAGCTCATCCCCAATGAAGTCCCGACAATAGAGAAGAAGGGGAAGAAAACACCTGTTGTTGTTGTGATCCAAGGACCCAAACCTGGGAAGCCAACAGAACTGTCTAGGATGCGCCAAATACTTGTCAAGCTCAAACACGCCCCGCCTCCACATATGAAGCCTTCCCCAAACCAACCATCCGAGCCTGGCAAAGAAACCAAGCCAGGCGCAACGCCTGCAGCTCATCCCGCTAAGCCTGCAGACGCCTCCTCATCTACTGTTGCGAGGTAAGCTCGCTGCTCGTTGATTCTTGAAAAGCGTTACGATAGATCAATGCTCTCTAGCCTCTCTTACTCATGTATGATATGCAATGCAGCTTAGTATTGACAATTTGCTTTGCTTTGCTTAAGCTGAAGTTCCCAGTTATGTTCAGAAAGATACTGTTTTTCTTAGCTTGTTTTAGACCTGTTGCCTTGAGAATTATGGCTGTATAGTGTGTATATAGTGTGTTCTGCTTTATTATGTTGATATGATCAAATATAATACACTTCTGTTCATAGAAATACAATACAGAATGTCTGCTAATTTCTACCATTCCAACATTGTGATGCCTTTGTTCAAAACTATAAATTAGGATGCCGAGGTAAGTACAACACAAAATTTACAGGTGAGACAAGAATATGAACACTAGAGGGAAACCTCAACCAAGTTGATAAGGCTGTTGTCTTGGTAACCACAAGGTTACATATTCGACTCCCAGCAAAGGCAGCCTATTGGCTTTCTTGATTTGAACAGTTCAGTTATAGGTAACCTAAGCTGGTTTAGCTCCTTGTGATCTTTTACCGGCTAGGGTTACCCAGTTTACACCCTCAGATAGTGGCTACAGGTTTCCCTTGCCTCTCAAAGAATATGAATGTGTGGGAGTAAAAAGAATAATAATTGAATGTCTTGTACTATCTTGGAAGCATATCTGTCATGGTCTGAAAACTATGCATCTGGTTTGCTAATGCAAAATGATTAACAGATTGCTTGCCTCTCTTTGGGCTGGCATATGCTGCTGCGTTCTTAGAGCTCTGTGGTCTATAAACTCCCGGCTCTGTCAATAATTTCTCGTTAAGGTTTACATCTTTCGAGAGCATCTCGATCACTTGTTTCATGCTTGGTCTTTGTTGAGAAGATGTTTGGGTGCAAAACAGCGCGACTTTAATGAAGCGCATTGCTTCAGCCTCTGGATATTCTGTCAATTCTGGATCAACGATTTCCAGAAGCCTACCTTCTTCTTTGAGCTTCCATGTCTGCAAATATGTGTATGTTTCAGAAACTGCATCTACATATATATGAAGCAAGAACACTGCTTGATGGCCATATTTAGGGACTTTGAAACTTACCCATTCCACCAGCATCAACATATCCTCTCCAAAAGCAGCCTTACTACTGCTTCTCCCACTAATGATCTCGAGAAGAAGCACTCCGAAACTATATACATCAATCTTTTTTGTAAGCTGTCCTAGCAAAGCATACTCGGGAGCAAGATATCCTCTGCACAGTACCAAACAAATCGAATGAGATACAACAGTTAATGGAAACTCTGCAGAGAGTAAGAGAAAGACAAAATTATGGCACCTTGCAAAAGTTTCCCAAGATATTACAAACATCAAAGAGTTGAAGGAAATTAAGAATTTGGAAAGAAATGCAAGGAACACTCACATTGTTCCTGCCACTCGAGTACTGAGATGCGTTACGTTGTCAGGGAAAAGTTTTGCCAGACCAAAATCCCCGATTTTGGGATGAAGATTTTCATCAAGAAGCACATTACTAGCTTTTATATCTCTGTGCACTATATGTGGTTCTGCTTCTTGGTGAAGAAATGCTAGACCAGATGCTGTTCCCAGACATATGGCAGCCCTCTCAGGCCAATGCAGATCAATTCTTTTGCCTTTAGAACCTGAAATGATAATTCAAATAGTCATTGGCCCGATAATTGACAACATGACAGTGAGCAGAGTCTCATGAGATAATGGTTTTTGCGCCTCTGGGGCACATCCCGCAATTAACCTCTCCTCGCAGAACCCTTAAGTTTGGAGTTCAAACTTATGAGATGGTTTTTGCAGGATCAATATGACCTTTTGATATGTAAATGATCAAATCATGGCTAGTTTCAGATTGTGTGATAGTTACCTAGTAATGCACTGGCAAGGCTATTGTTCTCCAAATATTCATATACCAACATCCTATTACTGCCCTCAACACAACAGCCAATCAGATGTACAAGATTGGGGTGTCTGATGTTTGAAATCATGTTAATTTCTGTCAAGAATTCCTTTGTTCCTTGCTTTGACTCTGCAGAAAGACATTTGATGGCAACACAAGTTCCATCCCTTAACACACCCTGCATATTCAAAAACACAATCAAGAACTTAGCAGTGTTTAAGGTTAAAATTTTGCCATCCAAAAAGACACCCTGAATATAGGTAGACAGTTACTAGTCTTACCTTGTAAACAATTCCAAAACCACCCCCTCCTATCTTGTTTGATGGATGAAAATGCCCAGTTGCTGATCTGATGGAGTTATAGGAGAATAAGCTCACATTATTGGTAACAAGTTCTGAACATTCACCACAGAGAAGAAACCAGAAAGGGACAATTAGAATAGCAAACACACTGAAAAGAAAACATATTCCAGCCTGCACGAGTAGCTCAGTTGGTTTCTGAGCGACAAATTATCGGCAAAAACGCATGATGAGTTTCACCCTCTTGTGTGTGGCTCTTTGTGAGCACCAGAAACTACTGTTCCTCCCACGCTCTTTGTGAGCACCAGAAACTACTGTTCCTCCCACTTAGCGGGCAGCTAAGTTATTCTGTGGTTCGAGCGAGGGATTTCGCATTTGTGGGCAAGGAAACATATTCCAGAATATGAAATAGAAGAATCATATGCACAACACAAGCCAAAAGAATATATAAGGAAAAAAAAACTTCTTAATTACCTTGACTCAGAATCTCCCTACGATCTTTAGAAGATTCAAAAGCACCAAAGCAGCTAAAACCCATTGCTCCTCAGAACAAACACTTGAATTCCACCAAGAAAAATCAAGCCTTTGATCATGCAGTAACTGCGCTTCAATCTACCATAAAACCTACCTCATAGAATCCCAAGAATGCAATAACCCATCAGTATTCTAACCATAAAAGTATTTAAAAAGAAGAAAAGAAAAATGATACCAGTAGATAGTTGGAAACAGACCAGAGTTCTATGCAAATGGGAAAAGTTTAGGTGGGAACATGAGAGCAGAAGTGGCTCGCAGAAATATTTATAGAAAACTACTAAAAAAGGTTTCTTTGTAAATTGGTAGGTGGAAAGATGGAGACAAGGCAGATTGCAAAAGAAAAACAGTAATGTCTCTTCGGCTTTTGCAGCACACACTTTTGCAATTTGCATTATACAACTGTCGTTGACCTTGTAACATATCCCTTTTGGTCCGTTTTGGATTGTGGCGGTAGTATGCTTAATTACACAATAATTTCTTTAATCATTTATGTCAAAACTAGTAAACTACCCCAATTTAGTAACACTATTTTAATGTGTAAGATAAAATATTAGTGTCAAACAACGATGGATTATGAAAGAAACTAAAAATTAAAAGGGCAACTTCATCGAATTATATCTTTGACTATGATCCATGGGTCCAGGATGTAATTATTATATAACATAATATAAGTATTATAACTCATCTTATTATGAAGGGTTCATTAGGGCTTTAATTTCCTACGTAGCTCTGGCCACTGGCTATCTTAACGCATATATGATTACATAATGTCAATATATGAAATAATATTAACTAATTATGCATTCACATTTAGTAACGTATAATTGTTTATATGCACAAATTAATTTATGGAGGGTTGTTGGATAAAAATTTGTTTGTTAAGTATTTTAAGCAAGCAAGAGAAGAATATCTAGCGTGGTAAAGATAGGAATTGATGAATACTTATATATAACTTGATTAGTTGAATAAGATAGAAAAATGCTACAATGTTAGTATATAGAGGTGCTAACGTGCTATATTTCAAAATAAGAAAGTTGTGAATGTTTAATTACTTATAAATATAGCGTGTCATTTTACTATATTTTTTATTATATACGAAATTGACAATTTTATTCAAATAAAACACTATCAGCCGAATTGGTTGATCTGTTACTTCGATTATGGATATCCATCTTTTTTTAATCATTACAAGTCTTTGCTTTGGTAATTTTTTTTTTTTTCAAACAATGAAAATGACAACAAATAAAAGTATATTAGATTCCAAACTGATTTTCTTTATTTTTATGGTGAGCTAGTTGAAATTTTCAAACGTGTCACGCTTTTTTACTTTTAGAGAAAACAACAAATAAAAGTATATTCTAAAAATTTAATAATTGTGAATGAATGTTATACACTTATACCCTACATTTATGTCCGTTTTTTCGTTAGGTCTTTTTATTTTTATTTTTATACATTATGCTATAAAAGTTGTACTATACAATATTTTGGACAAATATAACCCTACCGTTATAACTTTCGTTATCTTTTCTACTATTGTTACTATACACATACATCCACCATATATTTTTTTTCTTTTTCAATAATAATAATAATATATACACACTATATATATTGGAGCTATATGTTAGTTATTTTTAAAAATAATTTAAATATCTAAAATCTAAATTTTTAATATAAAGTAATAATATTGGACACTTATTTTTTGCGAGGGAGTTATTTGACCCTTCTGCCTTTTTTCAGTTCATCTATAATTTCTCCATCAAGGCTCAATCTCATGGCTTCTCAAATAGAAAAGTCACTACATGTCATCTGAGTACAAGGTCCTTGGCACCTTTTTTTTTAAAGTAATATATCTACTATCAACACGTACAGTCATGACACATGATGAAGCATTACTTCCTTTGGACTCCATGTCATTTTTATTTTTATTTTTTATAATATTTATAAGAAAAACATAAAAGCTAAGGTTGTCAGGCTCCCGTCCGTAGAGTCATTGGAGAATGTAAATTGTGAATCACACGAATAGCCTTCCAGTTAGTTCCCGACTCCCCAACTTACTATGCACACAAATAACTCAACCCACACCCCACTCCATTCTGAGACGTTCAATTTCAATGATGTTTGAGGTTAAGTTCGAACCTTTATCTTACCATTTTAGCTATAATTTGCGATTAATTTATCAATCACTTATGCTAGCCTCGACAGCTCCTTTCTGATTATCTTTTGTACTATGTGATATGCTTGCTCTTGGAAAAAAAAAAAGAAGAAAAAAAAGAAGTGATAATGCTTCATGCATACGTCATTTACTCATTTTAGTCTCTTGACAAAATCACAGTAAATTAAATATTGTTAACAATTCAACGCGGCGCGCCCTAATTTATAGAAATTCGAAGGTTGTCAGTTTGTCAACCTTGAGGTTTCTTTCATTTTGACATAGAACAAGGTTTAGACTCTAGAGAATCGAATCTTAGTCAAAAGTTATTTTAATGAGAATATCCATTAATGACTCGTTATTGTGGAATGAGCTAACCCCATTGAAATTTTCCTTACATTTAGTTCAAACATTAAAATTGAAATCCTAACTAGAATCAAATACTTCTTAATTATAATGAGTTTATATTAAAAAAATTCTTTATTTTGTAATAAATAAAAATGGGATTCAAAATAAATAAATAATAAAAATAAAAATATAAAAATATTTAATATATATATAGGGGCGCTCTAATGAGAACGAGTGCCTAGGAGAGCGAGAAATAAGAACGATCCACAGCCGTCCACAAACGTCCACAGGACCACAGCCATCACAAGGTTCAAAATTAAACAAACGTGCAAATTGACAATCACCTTCCACAAATCCCATAGGCCTAAAATCAGAGCATAATCAATCTAAATATCACCTAAATCTACACCATTATATTTTTAAAATCAATGAAAAAAATGTGTCCTCACAATCCTCTATAATGAATGTGTTCTCATATAAATGCATTTCATATATATATATATATATATATATATATATATATATATATATATATATATATATATATATATATATATATATATATATATATATATATATATACGGTCACCAAATTTTTGAGAGGCATAGTATTAGACTTGACCCTTCGCTGACCTCTGTCCAACAATCCTCTAGTCACTAATTATTGAATTTGTCCCTTTATCGGTCGCCGCGGAAAAAAACTTTTAACTGAATATTTCATGAATGGCAATCAGCCTCAGTAACCATTGCATGCTATAGTTAAAGAAATCTTTCCATAAAAGATTACAAGACCTTTAACAACAAGAGATCAAATTTGGAATGATAGATATATTAATTGAAGGAATACCAAAACACACACATACATCAGGCATATCTGAAATTTGAACAATTCTCTTTATGTTTATTTTACATTTTCAGACATGTTTTAAATATTTGCAACTCTTCAACTTAACTAAATTTCTATTTAAATAACAGGCTTTTGTATCTAGAAGTGACAAATTTAAATATAATTTGAAAGATTATGAATCAATTTAGTTCTTGAGAGTTTTTCTTTCTTTATCACTTGTTGACATTGTTTTCCTTGTCATACATCAGGAGTCATTAGACCCCTCAAGAAGTTGTTCATCTTCATCGTCACCAGCATATTCATTTAATCATTTTCGTTCGCATCCAATAGATGAATCCTTAATTAAATAAAAATGAAAAAAAAAATAAAGTTAACCTCAAATCAAAATTATATATATATATATATATATATATATATATATATATATATATATATATATATATATATATATATATATATAATGATGATGCAAATACAAAAAGTACTTCGTTACAATACCTCTCCATGAGAAATTTTCCAATTAAATAGCTTTCATCCACGTACTCTGTATTCTCCTGAAATTAATAACATTAGTTTTTTATATGGTAATTAATTATTTTCATAATTATTGTACTATAAATTACAATTAGGCTATGGTGTACTTGTAACTCATCAATTTATGTAAAATTTTATCCCAAAAAAAATACAATCTAAATTGTAAAATTTCTTCAAAAGCATTATGTTAAGCTCCTAACAAGCTTATAATAATATATATATTGAATATGCGAACTATACTGGACTTCCCATGCGAACTTGCAAACTGAAGGACTGCACCGAAACTGCACCAGCTCTGCACAAACGCACCGCAACTGCACAAACTCTGCACAAATGCACCACGCACACTCACGCTTGTCTAGTTGTTGTGCATTCATGCAGTACTTACGGTGCATTCCTTCAGAAGTTAGCATGTTCGCATGGGAAGGTTATTTCCTAACAAATGGACGGGGGGATTGGGGTGTAGATGAAATGAAGATGAGAGAGAGGAAGAAACTAACATATTTCCAACCCAGCAGCTTGCCGCATTGAACGCAATAAAGGTTAGAAACTGTGTGTATTCCTCTCTCCGTCATCCGATCTTCCTTCTCCCCCATAAAAACATTCACACTGTAACAAAGGTATAATTAGTCAATTAGTCAAAAAAAAAAAAAAGTAGTACAAGTAGCAAAATATTTATCAACAAATGAGGAGTTTAATCTGGCAGCTAATTAAATTATTAAATGTTAAAAGGGAATTGTAATGTACAGTGAAATCCAAAGAAAACTTACACTTCATGGAAGAGATATGCTTCTCCATTTACGGTTAGCAAACCCTGAAAACAAATGTAAAAAATATATATTTGCAAATGAATTTGTTAATTAATTCATTTAAAAGCTAAGGTAAATTTCACTTGATAATCATATAATAAATTTTCATATACACATACACATGACAGTCATATTAGTTTTTATAATAATAATTACAATAATATGTATCTCTAAGACTCACGTATAAATGCACACATATATTGATTTGTATGTATATATAGAGAGAAGAGAGAGAAACCATGGAAAAAATTTGATCCACATGAGCTAGGTGTCCCTTGCAATGCTTGCACCTATAGAACGTTCCTTCCAATTGTTGCAAGAACACTCGACCCATTATATTGTCAGTTAAGCCTAACACAATGTACAACTAACAAAAGAATAAAAATAAGTCCATCAGAATCCCTAAATAAATAAGTAAATAGAAATATATTAGCATTATAGAATATCATCATTATTGTTTCGTTGCTCATTGAAAAAACTAGTTGGCTTACATGGACATATAAAGCACTTGATTCAATTCACATATTAAGGATGGTAATATAATGGACATTAAACCAATAAGTTGAGAATAATTAATAGGAAAAGATTACTGCTGGATCTATGCTTTAAAATTGTACATCATGACTGGAGAGCTGCCCAGCAATGAATAGCAAACTTAATAGATGGCTAGCTCAAGAGGATACGATGGTATCCAGCTACTAGATTATATATAGATCAGAGGACAAGTTGCACAAAAATAAAAATAAAAATAAAAATTCAGAGATCTGATGATATCAATGTTAGAGAACTAAATCTGAAATGATATCACAGATCAGACTCTGATATCAAATTGATTCGAATCTCAGCTCGTAAGAAGACTTCATTCAAAGAATTATCGTCCACGATGTTCTTGAATTCAATGAGGAAGAGTTACTCAGATCAATTACCTTTGGTGCACAGAGGATCACCCTTGAGCCTTGATTCCACGAATGACCAAAAAACAATCCTTAACACACCTCAAGCTACCCAAGAATGCAATCTTCGAACACCTAGGACAGGTTTGATTTCGATAGGGCCATGAAATAAGAACTAACGAATAGTAGGAAGGATTCTTACACAAGTAGAAAACTGAAAAGAATTTTTATTGATAACTAGGATTTTCTAAAATCAAAATACATGCACCCTTTTATCGGTGAAAGTAGTGTGTTAACTAGCCATTTCTAGAACAGGAAAAGAAATAATGAATCCTTTCTAAAACTTAAAATAGAAAACAACTTTCTTAATCTAAAGCTATCTTTAACCCAACAATTTTCTCTCACTTTCTAAAATAAGTCTCACTTTCACATAATCAAATTTTACAAATTCTCTACTATTTCTACATCACTATAAATCTCTCTTACTTTTAAAAATGAGTCTCACTTTCATTTTATATTATATATATATAATAATAAAATAATAAAAAGAACTTTAAAAAAAGTAAAAAAAAAAAAAAAAAAAAAAAAAAACAAAACAAAAACAAAAACAAAAAAAAACAAGTTTTATGGCAACTTTTGCTGGACGCCAAATGATTTTTTTTTTTTTTTAATTTTCATATGTGTTTAGCAAGCTTGCTTGCTTAAACACATAAAAGACTGTCATTCGACACCCTTAGCTTTGTACTTTAACAGGCAACTTTTGCTGCCAAAGTTGCCCGTTAAAGTACAAAGCTAAGGGTGCCGAATGACAGTCTTTTATGTGTTTAAGCAAGCAAGTTTGCTAAACACATACGAAAATTAAAAAAATTAAAAAAAAAAAAAAACAAAAAAAAGAAGAAGAAGAAATTCATGTGGCGTCCAACTTGCAAGAGGGTATAATAATTTTTGGGTTGAGGACAACCTAAGTAAGATTTTCTAGACTAAGTAGGAAAACAATATTTTCTTCGTTGCCAAGTAAGGTGGCTTGATTAGGGTTACGCTTTTCCAAACTAACTTGAATGCAAGTAAAATACTCTAAGTATTCACCATTATCGATTGGGCTCATTATTATCGGACTTTCTTGACTCCTCCATCAGTGTTATACAAACTCACGTGTAGATGTCCTAAGAGTACAGTTTAATTTTGAACCTTGTGATGACCCAATAGAAGCTCTTAATGAATCATGTGCGGCCTGGTCCACATCACTCCAGTCATTATTATAATATTGTGTGAATCATAGTTTACGTAACTCCGTGGACCATAAATAAAAAATACATTATTTGTGTACATAAAGTACATTATTTGAATACAGAAAGTATATTATTTTGTATATTATCAAATAATGTACTTTTAGTATATTAAAAATGTACCTTGTATTTAAACAAAGTACCTTATTTGAGTATTGAAAATACATTATTTTATATAGTGTACATTCAGTACACAAATAATGTACTTTTTAATATATTAAAAGTGTATTCTTTTATGGTCTACACAACACTGTGTACATAAGTTCACCTAGTCTCTATGTTTTTCGTATGGATATCTTAATTGTTGAGAAGGTTTCCAGAAAATGGTGTACAAAGTGTACTCAATAAAAAAGACAAAGTAAATAAAATACAAAGATAGTAGCTAATAAGGTTGTTGATTCTATTTTCTTTTTATTACATAAACATAATTTCAATTATCCAAAGAATCTATATTAAGATCGTTTATGTAGTACGTATACAAAGTCAATAGATCTTAATGAATATACAGTAGAATATATGGCTACAAATAGGGGTGAGCATGGATATATATTGTTAAATTAAGTATTTGTATCTTTTAAAAATTGGATAATAATTGGTTGTTCTTCTTCTTCTTTTCCTTTTTATTTTTTTTTTAATGGGATGTTTGAAAAATTACTGTAAATTTAATTTTTAAATGTTTGAATGATTGTATTATAATATATTTTCATTTTTAAGTTAGGATCCAACATTAAAGATCTGGATCCAAATTGGATTAGATTAGGATCCAAGTATCAAAGGAAGGATAGAAAAAACACCCAAAAATATACAATCACAAAATTATTGCCATAGTGTCATATACGAATACGAATAAAAGTCTTAGTATAAGAAGGGAAACCTACTATCACGCATGACCAAACCATTGAAAAATGAAAAAAAAATTAAAAAATTAAAAAATGTTGTAAATCGAACCTGAACTGAAGGGAGAGAGAGGTGAGACACAAAACAAATCACTCCTTGCAATTCCTTAGGACAAATCTCCCGAGCGAATAAAAAAAATGGGAATAGGATTCTTGTTTCAAGGAAATTTTTGTAGAGAAAAAAAAATCAAAAAGGGATTTTTAACAAATGGGAAGATAGCTTTTGAGGTTTTATTTTCTTGCAAATTATATTTTGTGTGGAGCTCATATGTTGAGCAAATTTAAGTAACGCACACAGAGTGCGTTGATTTAAGTAACGCACACAGAATGCGTTGATTTAAGTAACACACACGAAACTTTGTGTCCAACATGGCACGTGCAGTGCACATGCAATGCACGTGCCATGATAGGCTCGTTTTTAGCCATTTTTTCCTTCTTTTTTTTTTTTTTTGAAGTTTGTCAGACTTTTTCCCTTTTTCGTTTCCTCCTCTTTTCTCTCACTCATATCTCTTTTAACCATTTTTCCCTCTTTTTTTTTTTTTTGAAGTGCCAAAATTTTCCCCTTTTCGTTTCCTCCTCTTTTCTCTCACTCATCGCTGATGAAGATACTCTTATCTAGCACAATCAAATTTTCGTTTTTTCATATCTCAATCCTTTCTTATGTTTTTAAGAATACGCTTACATTTTCCATTTCATTTATACTCCACTCCCTTAGAAACATCGTACTAATCGAATTTTCTATCGACCTGAAAAATCATTTCTACTAGTAAAATTCTACTTGTGAAATGTAATGGGTTCAAAACCTGTATAGGCAGGCAGCAAGTTGCATTGGGTATGACTAAATTTTACTCATTTATTTTACAGGACAGGCAATCATTGTGAAATGGAGAGACAATCTCCATTCTAAAAAGTATATGCTGCAAAACTTTGTGTGTTAGGCTACTTGCATTATATGGGTCACTGAGCTGAGGATGTACAACTGGAAGGGAATAATAAAAGACAGATGATTACTTCTTAAGTGATGGTGGGAGATGAGATGAGATCATCAGGCTTCATCGCCATCACTCCCTCCTTCAAGCTGAGCCTCGTGGCTACCTGAGTAGCCGCTTCCATCGGGTCCCAGTATTTGGAACCTAAATCAGTTGGAGAAAACGTAAAAACCTTGATCTGGTATGGTATATAAGCACAAGGAAAGGAGAATTCCAAAAGTATCGATCAGTGCGATGCATACCTTTCCAGGATGAATTTCCCTTCCTTGTATTTCTGGCTTTTGTCCTCAGCGGATTCCTGGAGTTAGCACAAACTTATCACCACAAACTATTGGAGAAACTGTGTCAGAAGCATGTGTAACAATAGGTGATTCGAGTGTATCACGTGACGAATGAGAAACTCACATATTTCCAGCCAAGCAAACTGCAACAGCCCACACAATAGATGTCAACAACAGTGTGCATTCCTGTCATCATCATCCGCTCTTCCCTTTCCCCTTCAAACACATTAACGCTGTAACACAAAAGGAGAGATTGAATTGTTATGGCATCAATATGAGGGCAGCAGTTCTTTCTGCACTTCCACAAGAAAGCTACTAAGCACACAACATTAATGAATGCGATTCGTTTTGAAGAAATAAAGCTCTTCTCAACAGAATTGTTCCCGTCAATTCTCTGCAAAAATGTGAACTGTGCTGTTGATGTAACTCTGTTCTATCTATTCAAAGTTACGAGCAAAGAAAAGGCATGCAACTTATTAGTAAGATCATAAGGCCATTCATTTGATCATAATTTTCATTTAAAAGTTCATATGCACTCTTTTGAACTAATATGAAATACAAAATATGAAAGCAGGAATGGGGATGTCCGGAGGAATGCACAGGTATCAAAGGCCTGAGTTTGATAACAGCTAGTAAAGATTGCACCCTGTTAACCATATCCTACGTTGGAAAAGTTTGGCACTCTACCACTGAATACTTACACATTCTCAAAGAGATATGCCTTTCCATGCCTGCTGTGAAAAGACTGAAAGCAGAGGTGAACACTTGGGTTAGAATTAAGCAAGTAGACAAATGACAACTAGTAGCAGGATAACTAGCATATTGGATGATAAAAACATTAACAAAGCTGCACTGTTTTGCAATTAGTACTAATAACCTTCTTCTATAATGCTCAGTACAATACACCCATTTCAGATGTCTGGCATTGCTTGGGAGTTCGAAAACTGGAAAAGAGTATTAGAAGTTGTAATTTAGGTTCAACATGTGAGCTCCCAACTGACTTGGACAATGGTATTGGGCCTGCGGTTTAGGGCACAAATCTAAACAAGAAATGAAGAAAAGCCAAGTAGTGAAATGGACCTAAATGAGGATATTTTCATAGAGTGACAGTGTTTCCTTGCATTCCATCTTTATTACTAGCATTTAAATAGGATATGTATTTCATATGTGCATATTAATGTCTATATATAGATATGCATTTGCATTTGCCCTTGCATTCTCAAAGGAAGACATGATGAATAAATTGAAAAGGCGTACATAGAAAAACAGGTTAATGCATTTAAAAGCTGACAAAAGAATTCAGACTAATTTCTCCTCTTTTTTGCATGTTCTCTTCGGAAGAAATAGAGGAAGAGTTGAGGCAGGGGAGGCTGAGAAAATTTCATCATTTTAATGATTTGTCCAATTAGGACTTCCAATTATTTTGAATGAAGGGTTTTCATGTCTTTGAATAGCAATATAATTTCTACTTTTTTAGTAAAGATTTTATGCAGCAATTATATCTCTCTTGTTTATATACAGAATGTAATAAATAACAAAATAATAAGCATGTTGTTGAATCATGCAGCAAAGGCGCAAAGCTATGCCCATTAGGGAAAGCAAAACATGTTATCTAATTAAAATTCAAAATTGATACTTAAATGCAGGTCTCCAAGACTCCAACTACCAACCCAATAGCTTGGGGTAGTTTGTATGCAGGCCTACTAAAGCAACTGCAAGGTCAGAAGAGGATAAACTCAGGATAAACTCTTGTATGTGTGCGCCATGTTAAAGAGTTTTGGGCCAAACCTTTTCCTGAGTAAGAGTCAAACTTTGAAGGCGCAACCTAGGTGAAATCCGGATTAGTCCCACAATGGTGAGGATATTGGATGCTATATGCAAAAATAAACAAGGAGAAATGCAGATTCATCACTTTGCTAGCCTATTAATATTTGCATAAGTTATATCTGGGGTACTGTCACCTTACAACTGAATATTCAACTAAACTTATGCATACAAACCAATAATAAAGATTGCCAGCATTAGAACTCAATACACACTTGGCAATTCCATTGCAAACATTAAGACTAAATTCATTAAACAAGGAAAACCACACTATGTGTGTAGACAAAGAAGCCAGTGATATTTGCAGTGTACTTGTGCATACTCCGTTGGGCAAACTAGAGAGTAGAGAGTCATCCTAGCTGAAAGATCAGATTGCGCAACAGCTAATACATGTCACTAGACATTTCCATATTCTTTTGACCACCATAATAATGACCAAAAAAAGTTAGTCAAATTGTTGAAAATGTAATCCTCTTTTTTGTTGGGGCTTCAGAGGAACCTAAAAAATTTTGTTTGGTAACTGGATTGTTTCCACTTCATGAATATAGTGTAACCAAGGACTGAAACAGATAATTTAAATTCTTACTCGAATGCCTAAACCACTGTTGGAACTACCTGTGTCACTGTATTGATGTACTTGAAAGTTCTTTCTGTCAACATTAAGGGTTTTGATAACACTCCAAAGCTCTAGAGATGCCTAAAATTGATCTTGTCCTACACTAGCACCATGAGCTTCTATGTCTCCAAATGTCCCAATGCTTGGAAATTATATCAGTCCTCGCAGAAGGGTTTGTATGTCAAAAAGACTTACAGACATGAATTATTCTCCTTCAGTCAAGTTGATTTTCTTATATTGTACCAATGGTGGTAAAACACAAGGAGAGCATGTTTGGCAACGACTATTTGAGTGGCAAATGGATGCAACTCATGTGTCCATTAACAGATGACCCAAGATGCCTCACAGTAAATACAAATATTCACATTCCAATCATGCAAGGGATGAAACCTGAGGTGCAATTATTTCTCTCTCTTCTATCCTACCTTTTGATGGACTATCCTCCACAAAGAACGTTCACATACTTGTGCATCAGAAGGTTATATACTCATATAGTCATATCAAGGATCCATTAGGCTATGGCATTATTGAAACTTACTGAACCTCACTTTCACTCAAGAACTACCAAGCAACTGGCATTGTCAGCTCATCCACTTAAGCCTATGGTACCACTGCTCATCTCCCCTTTCCATAACGCTTTATGAGTCACCCTATTAGTCAGGGACTACTCAACCCTTGTTAAGGCTCAATAACTTCTACACCACATGGTCATAGCTAAGGCTCCCTCAGCAAATCTCATCAATACTGATCCACAGATAAACAACCTTGCTTTCACCCAACAACACTGGAGCAACCAGCTTCATCAACTTAACTCTATATTCAGATGTCAAGACACAACAACAGAAAAGTAAATCCAGAGTAAGCTACAGCAGCATGTTTAATCTCTAGTAGGAATATAGGATAAGCACAAGAATTTCAAAATCAGGAAAGTAGCTACAGAAGATTTGTTTCCTTTCTCTAGATAGATCTATTAATTTATTTTCTAGACTCATCACTCATCACTCATCTCTTACCTACAAGTTCCATAATCACGTACAGGCAGAATAAACATGCAATTTGCACAAGCCCAGCCCAGTCATGTCTGAATTTGTCACACACATACATAAACACATTCATACATTTATACAAATACAGATATGCAATTTTGCATACATTTGAAATCGTACATCAATATCACACACAAATAGAGAGAGACCTTGGAGATAATGTCATCAGTCACAGCCAGGTGTGCTTGACAGTACTTGCAGCTATAGAAACTGCCTTCGAGAAAGAGCAAGAATAGCCTACCCATTTCCGCACTCTCTTCAAACAACGAAAACCCTTCAGAACAATAATCCCATTTTCAGCTAAAACAAAAATAAAACAAAACACAAACCAATGAAACGTAGACAGAAATTACGTCGATCAGACCCAAAAATGAATATACATTAATTAATAATTAATCGGCATTGATTGGCAATGCTTCCTAAAATAAGAAAAATTAACCAAAAACAGAAATTTAAAAGTAAAAATAAAGGATGATCAAGATTGAAGAACAATTATCTGACCTCGATGCAGATGAGAGAAGAACTGGGGAAGATGAGTAATGTGGTTGAAGCAATTGATACATATGTAGCTCACATACTTGTAACAGTTGCTATGAGGTGCAAAATTTGCGAAAGAGACAACTATTGTATTGAATCCAAGTTTTTGCCAAGAACAGGAATAGAAATGAAGATTGTATATTTGTATTCCCATTTTATTTGTACTGTATCATTTTTTTTCCGTATTTTTCTTGATTAATTCTTTGCTGTTTTACACAATTACACTTCAGTCCCTGCATTCAAAAATCAAAATATGGAGACAACCGAACAAAGTTGATCAGATTATTAACTAATATTACAAGTTTGATTTTCAACAAAAGCGATATATCGATTTTCTTAATTTGAGCCGGTCAATTATAAACAACTTAAATTAATTTATGCACAGCTAGTGCACAATGGTAACATTAAACAAATAAAATTTGTGCAATTTGTTGTTAACTTATGCTCTTAACAATGCTCAAGGCAATAACCATAAGAAGAGAAAATGAGAAAAAAAATTTCATTCATTCATTCAACGTTTCTACATATTACAACAATAAATAAATAAATAAATAAATAAATAAATAAATAAATATATATATATATATATATATATATATATATATATATATATATATATATATATATATTTGTAACGGAAGGTAATAATGGTAAACATAAAACTCTAACCGTTACGGACGTTACATAATTAATGCTCATAATGCCTACAATAAATTATCTTTATAATACAATTAACATTTTTCACTTGTTTTTTTTTTTTTTTGAAAGCAAACATTTTTTACTTGTTACTTTAGATACAATAAATCAAAATAATGAGTTGTCATTTAACATAATTGATTTTAAAACGTTTACATGAATGGTATGTGGTAGTGACATGTTAAGTTATTTTACATTAAGCATGTTTAATGTTGTGTGAGACGGGTCGAGTCAAGATCAAATGTAATACTTTATTCATGATTTAATATTGTATTTGCTAGTATATGTATTATATTTCATCTTGATCCGACCCGTCTCACATATAAAGATCCTCAAGATGATTTCATACAGGTTTTTCTCTATTTTATTCGGTAATCCAATTGTATAGTGTAAAAGTTCAATAACGTATTTGACATTTTTTTAATATAAAATATTAATATTCATAATCCCAATAGTGAATATATAAGCTTTAATATGATAATATTATATGATAATATTACTTACTAATATAATATTTGAAAGTGTCAATTGAAGCAATTGGTCTTATATAACAATTAAAATAACATATATATTTTTGGCTACATATTTAAAGCGAATGGAAAAAAATAAAATGAAAGAACCTGGCTGTTCTTTTATTACTATTTATTCACAATAAATATGTAATAAACATAAGCGCATATATAAAATATATAAATATTAAAATATTTACAACATAACAAACTACGAGTAATAAAGAAAAAATACAAATCTAAGATGAAGCGTTCTATTTGCAAAATACTAATCCAAAAAAAAAAGTATAAAAAATTAAAATAAAATAAATTATGATACAAATTAAAAAAAAAAAAAAAGAAAAAGAAAAAAGTTAAGCATAAAAATAAGGAATAAATATTAGTCATTAAAGAATAAATGTTACAGTAAACTTCAGTCTTTACTTTGAACCATTTTTACCATTACAAAAATAATCTTATAAACAACAGGTATTACTAGCTTTACTCACAGGGCAATACCAGCTAGTTTACTAAAATACAACACTTGCTCCGGGCTATAATTTTCCTATATCACAGTTCATTCATATCCTTCAGTTATTTGGTATTAATACCATCAATCACTTAAGCTTAGATAGAATTTACAGAAGTAACAGTCAGGGAATTCACACGACAATTAGGCACACCTTCCCCCAAAAGCCCCACATCCCGGCCCAACAGAGCATTTGGGAGGATGTAAAAACAATCAGGCACACCTGTAATTAGTAAAGGGGCCGGGGAGATCATCTCCAGCTGAAGCCCCAAGGAAATGCAATTTACTTACTGCCTAGCATGTGAAGCTTAATATGGTCCTCGTCCCCAGGCGGGATTTGGAGGGGCGGCTGCTCCTCCAACGGGGGCAGTTCCAGCAGTGCCTCCTGTAGAGTGAATGCCCATTTGTGAATGAGGCGCCATATATGTCATGCTAGCATGTATTGGAGGAGTTGGGTGCATATAAGGCTGACCATATGAGTTGATTGCTGCATGGATAGCAACACTTGTAAGACAGACCATAGGAGAGGGAGAGAATAGGATTAGATACTAGCACAAATTTGTTACCTTGAGCTCTCCTCTCTGCATTTAACACCTCAGCCCGCAATCTTTCCACTTCTTGAGCCTTGCCAACCAGGTCGATCTCCATAAGTTTCATTTGTTCAACTTTCGTTATGTTTAGACCTTTCTCATACTCAAATGTCTTGCTTTTGCCTCAAAAAAAATAATAATAATAATAAAGATCAGTAAAAAATCACATGCTGCTATCTCATTATATTTCAAAAATATGACTAAAGCACATGTGCTACATTTTTTAGGGAGCTACAAAGAGGGTCCATATAATTCTTTTGGTTTGCTCCAAATAAGGTACTGTTGATTTTGTGGTTAGTCCAAATATATGAATCTTCATGTACTTCTCCGAGTCTCCTAATACCACTGTCCCCATACTCCCTCTACAGCCCTCTCCTCCAAATGAGAAAATAGTAGCAGTAAGAGAAAAAAACAAAAGGAGCAATCCTAAAAGCTATGCTTACCATAACTGTTGGTGTTCTTGCTGCAATTTTTCAAGTTCGGTGTGCATTTCTGGTAACTTCTTGACCTCTAAACGAGCTTTCTCCAATTCTTCAGTAGCATGCTGTATTTTAGCACTCAACTCCTGATTAGTGGTAACTAATTTCTGCACCTCATCAAGGGATTGTTGTAGATCCTTCTTGATACTATCAGAAGCTTGAATGTCCTCTTCCTTTTTTGCCATCTTATCCAATATGACCCGAATCTGAATATCACTTTCAGTTCGAATACTTTTAACATGTTCTCTGAGTTTCTCTATTTCCTCATGAACTGCAGCAAGATCCTGCCTCAAGGCCACATGAGTAGATGCTAATTGATGATTGTCCGTAACAAGCTGCTCTATTTCTGCTGCTTGGGAACCTAATCTGTTCTCCAAAATGTCATGAAGAGGACGTGAATCCATGGAGTGATGTGCAGCAGGCAACAAACCATAAGATGTCATTCCTGCAGCAGGAGTAGAATGCCCCTCATACATTGATGGAATATGTCTTCCAGTGGCCATATAATACAAAATGTCACTATCTTAAAAGGGAAAACAATTACTTGGTCTCTGATTGCTGAGATGAAATCACCTACAATTTTATTGTAGAATTAGTGATAGAAAAAATAAATAAATTGCTTGCTTTATTAGGTGCTATACTAATCGATTCAAGGGTCACAATGTTAGGATGGAAAACAAAACATATGAATAAACAAGTAATTTTGTATACACCCTTTTGACAATCAAAATATTAAATAGTAAAACTTATTTTCCATTCAGAATGAAATCAGTATCCAAGGTAATTCATAAATCGCCAACAAACTATGAAGTAAAGCAAACTCATTGAATAAGAGTAAAATCGATGCAGTCTCGGAGATACAACAAGAA
This sequence comes from Ipomoea trifida, assembly GCA_003576665.1. Lineage (NCBI taxonomy): Eukaryota > Viridiplantae > Streptophyta > Magnoliopsida > Solanales > Convolvulaceae > Ipomoea > Ipomoea trifida. The sequence goes on along the minus strand of CP025658.1, from coordinate 4,558,744 downwards.
TGTGGTCATTGAACCTGATCTTTTAGCCACTTGCCCTAGCTAGTAGCTACAAACTATATTGATATTTGATACTAAGAGGTAAATAAAGTCCCACTACCTCTCTTCAAGCTTATAGAAATTCCCTCTCTCCCCAAGCAGAAAGATCATCTTATCCTCTCTGCTAATAATATTTTTCATTTTCCATTATTGCCCACTCATATAACATTGAAAGTAGATTTAAAGATGGCAAAAAAAAGGTCACTTTGACAGTGTATTTGTGATTTCAAATTGCCACCTGGATAATTGTTTTTCTTGAGACTAGAAAAATTATGACTAGGAAGAAAACCATGTTCTTTCAGCCCCCAAAATAGTTATTTGTATTCATGACTTCAAATTTATCCCTACTCCATTTAGTTTCAGGATAATATACAATCTCTCCCTCATTGGTGTCTTCAACTTTAGAAAATGCCTGATACTCTAGAATTGTGTATAGTTTTATTCTTGTTGCAAGTGCGTACTAACTAGATGTGAAGGGCTGCTTTTAATTTTTGGAAAAGAAAACATCAAATTAAATACTCTGCGTTAGCAGCATTGGTCTATAATTCACTTCATAAAACACCATTTGATAGAAGGTACCCTGTACCCATATACTATCGTGTCAGAGACTCTGAATTAGCAGCAAAATAAAGACACAATAAACTCCCAAAGTCTGTGAATTATCACAAAAATTATTAGAAGACGAAAAAACAAAGAAAAAACAGTCAATTCCTAAATCCTAATACAAGCGAAACAAAAATCGGAAAGGGAATGAGATTGTTCGATTGTTTTACCTCGGCCATAGCTGATGATGAGAACTGAGAAGAGAGCAAAATTCCCTTCCTGTGTGCTCAGCCTGAACTCCCTGAAGAACGAAATTCGTTGACGAGGACCTATGTAGCTATATATACATATCACATATGTATTGCGGGCCGGGTAACTAACCCGATCCCCTATCCGGTTTTCCTAATTTATTAAACCAAAATAATTTAAAATTGGAGCAACGCAACTAAAAATTGGCTTAACTTTTAATTGATAATATTTTACTCAATATATATTATTGATCGTAATTGCAGGTTTCATCGTCATCCAAAAAATTACATATTTTACAAAAAATGTTTTTCCAGAAAAAATTAATTAAAAAAATCACTTAGAACTGCTAATAAAATTGTAAAATTGAAAATTAAAATAAATTTTGCAAGAACATCTTGTAACTGTAAGATTAAAAGTTCATCAAATCACAAACGGAGTGGAGACAAAAAAAAAAAAAAAAAAAGACATCTTTCATTAGCTCCTTTGTTGGGTTAATTAGTGTGCAGTATATAGTGTTCAGGACAAGCATAAAATCTTGAAAAGAATCCATTTGTACATTAACAATGAAATAATTACACTGCAGAAATCATATCAACCTTTGCTGGCAATGGCCAACACACCTATACTGTAATAAAGTTCTGAAGCAAAGAAGCAATAAAAAAAAAAAAAAAAAAAACCATTGTTGTTATATGTACAAATTAAATCACCCCTTAATATTAAGCATTATCTAAAGCAAGGATCATAGGAAACAAGTGTTGGATCTGGAATGCTGAGAGGCAGCTTCTCTATGTATATCAGAAGTCTCATCAAATTCTCCTTTGCAATTGCACCCAAGTCTGCAATTTCGCTATTGTGCGTGTAGATCCAGAGATCGCCCGAGTCCACCCTTTTGAGACTGTCCCGACAAAACGGGCATGACTGTGATCGAGCACGCCTAAAACAATCCATGTAACAAAAAAAGAGTTCATCAGCACCAGAAAGACAACTTCGAGAACGCATTGTGCAAATGTGGAAGCAAATATCCTAAATCACAGAAGTATCAAAACTATCGAGAGAATTAGTCATATGATGTCAAAGAAGTTCTTGTTTAACATGTTACATTTAAATGTAAATCCGAATAATCTTGATTTGGGCTGCAGATAACTTATATTAGTGCAGATATCAGTGTCTAAATAACGGAAACAGCAACGAAATCTGCAACTAATATAAGCTAACAACAGATTGCAGCCTGGCAAAACAATGTTAGTTTTCAACTCCAAGCAGATTTTAGTACTCTTAACATATTAACAGGACGAGAAGTCAAGAATTAGGTAACACGAAATGTTCCGATTTCTTACCACTTCCTATAACACTTCATACATAAAGAATGATTGCAGTCCGGCAAAACAACCTTCGTCTTCAACTCCATGCAGATTCCACACTCTTCCTCCCTCTCGATTTCAACCTCGGGAATCTTGCCCTTGCTTGTCTCGTCCCTTTTGCTGTATTTGTTTGCACAGAGCTCTCTCTGTTTCTTGTCTTCAACATCAGTTATGCCCCGTTGGAGTAGCAAGAGAGACGGGAATATTACCCCTGTTCAATGTCGTTGTTCGTGAATTTAAACTCATCACCAATATGACATTCCATAACACTATATCTTTCCCACTAAACAAAGGAGAAATTTTTAATTTTTGTACCAAATACTCACCATAGAACTCTTTAATAGTAGCTTTTCGTTCATGTACATACATACTTGTCTTGCCATCCTCATAAGCCTGTAATCAACACGAGTCACACGATTTCATGACCACATCAAAGATTAACAACACCAGAGCGAGCATACACAAAGAACTGCAAAATTAACCTTATATATTTGGATCCTGAGCAATCCTAAAGCACCCGCTAGATGACAATTAGTCCACCGAACAAGAAACAGAAAGACATGAGCACAGGGACTGTAAGACAGCCTCATCTGAAGGCAAGCCCCTTCATATTCTTTTGGGTAATCAGAAGCCCTGCATCCCAGAAAGACACTACTAAATCATGCAACATTAAAGAGAAACTAGAGGAAAAAATGTGGAAATCATTAAACATGGCATTCAATGATCACATTTCAGAGGGACATTCACAATTGATAATGCCATTATAATTCATAAATCAACCAATACAGACTGGAAAATTGAAACCCCTCCAGGAAAATAAAAAAATGGAAGTCAATACAGTGAGCTATTCTAGGAAAACATCTTGCATAATGTCCAAAATGTCCTGCTAGAGAAGGTACAACCCAACATCATTAATCTATCAAATTTCATAGATACAGATATGGATAAAAGATTTAAACTGCTCAACACAAATTCAGAAGGTAAAGTTCTGGATAAAGATTTATACTTTCTAAAACAAACCAAACACAGAAATTCAACCAAGCAAAGTTAGACTAAGGAGAGGAGAATAAAGTACAAATTCCAGAATCTCAACTAAACCTCCATCCAGCCATACCAAGAACTAAAAAGGGAAAAAAAAATATCCCAAAAAAAAAAAAAAAAAACAGGGGAGAAAAGACAATACAAGGTATTGGCATGTTGAATATCGGCTTCAAGAGCTTTGAGTGAATCTTTATAGGACTTCCTCATCACCCTCATGAATTGTTCCCCTTCCGGTATTAATCTCTACTCCCATTCAATCAACCACCCAAACTTTTCCCGGCCAAACACACCCTGATTAAGTCAACGAAAACCCCAGCAAAGTCCCAAGTTCTGATCTTTTTTGCAGCTGAACAGAAATACAGAGCCGGCGAGGGATGGTTTGGGTTTGTGCAAGAAAATGTTGAGAGGGTATTTGAGTGTGAGAAAGAAGGGATTTGTGGGGGCAGTGGTTGGGGTGAGGGACACTGCTCTTTTGAGTGTTTCGCTTGAACCGCACGCCTCTTCAGGTTTTGCAGTTGAGCTTACTGAACTACACCAATTTGCTAACTCCGTATATAGATAGGCTCAGACGTAGAGGACGATTACTTGATGAGATGAATTTACTACTCCGTATTTCTGTATTTTAATTGGCCACCACTTCTAACATATGTAACTACTAGTAACAGTAAACATAATCTCACCATTTCCTTATTTTTGTTAGTACTACTAACTTTGTTACATTGTAGAATATGTTCATAATTACTTTCTTAATCTACTGAAACACAAAAGATTAATATCTAAGAGTGTGCACTAGATAAACTGGTCTTGTAATCTTAATTGGTAAAATAAATAAACTAGTTTAAATTGCATATAGCTGGCTGACTTAAGGAAGAAAGTCAATAAATCATTGCCACTGAAAAGCAAACTTGAAAATTAAAACTTTATAGTTATTAAACGAAAAACTTAATTAGTTGGGTTACATAAACACCAATTTCGGGTATATTTGTCAAATGAAGTCACACTTTTGTACCAAAAACACTATACATTAATACTCTCACTAAACTTCATGTATTCTTATTAATTATATGAAAAGAAAACAAATGAGATGTTTACAATTGCCAATTTGTCACATTAAAACTAAAATAAAAGTTTAGATGTTTAGTGAAAGAATAATTTTAAACTAGTTGAATTTACTATTTTGCCCAGATAGATTGTGTTCTAAGAATCAAATTTTGATCTATTAGGCTATCTTATATATACGAAATATTCTTTCACTTTAAAAAACGGATCCCACTTGCGTATCATCAAATTTTTATAAATATAAAAATAAAATAATAAAATAACTAAAAAAAAAAATTTAAAAGTACACAAAAGGCCGCCTCGGTAGCCTTTTGCAAGTTTACAAGTTTATAATTAAGAAAGCTTGCAAGCTACATGACTTGCAAAGTTAAACAAAAACAAATTTAGAAAGTCACTTCATAATTCAAGTCATTTTGCAATTGACAAAATTTTTGGGATGATGACAGCCTAGTCAAATAAGGTGACACTTTTAAAGTTTTAATGCTCTTTTTTCTTTATAGACTAATACTCTCATTAATCGACATATGTCTTTATTAATCCGATGAAATAAAACAAGGCATTTACTATTGTCATTCACCAATACTATATTATCACCTTAAAAATAATATAATTTTAAATGTGTAGTGGAAGAATATATATTTCTAAACTAGATGAATTTACTATTTTAGTCAAATTCCGACGACGGACTATACAATAAGTTTAGTAAGTACTAATAAGAACCAAATTTTGATTTACAAATCAAATGAAGTGACACTTTTGTATAAAAAGAAGAATACATATTTCGTTTAATAGACTAATAGTCTCGCTAGTTGCCAAGTGTCATTATTAATCGGACGAAAAGGATGGAAAACCTATACACTTAATTTTAAATATGAATATTAATAAATATTTATGAGTAGTTAAAACTAGGCAATTGTAGCTAGGTGGAGTTAAGCTTAAATGTTGCAGAAAGCCAGAAAGGAATTGAAGACAAAACAATTAATAAAAGAAGATAGCAATGAAGATTGAAGAAGGTGAGAATGCATGCACGTGTCATCCTAAGGGTGTGCACTGTGCACAATTGTATAGTAGGATCTTGTATTCACAAAAGAAGATAGCAATGAAGATTGAAGAAGGTGAGAATGCATGCACGTGTCATCCTAAGGATGTGCACTGTGCAGTGTATGGAACGTAAACAAATTTGTGTCACAACGTACGTGCCAGACATCCCCGTCCTCGTCACCCTCTTCAACTTAATTGGATCCCAATTCATTAGTTGATGAAGCCGACAAAGCATACCCCAATTAATTATTAATAATTATAATTATTAATATTAATTAGTACTGTTGTTGTTGTTATATACTTATATGCATCTCTCATTATCTCATATGAATAATTTAGATCAACAGGTAAAGTGTTTGCTTAAAATAAAAAGAGTTGGATCGTATGGTTATAATAAAGTAAAATGTGCAAGAAAATAACGGAATCAAAAAAAAAAAAATTTGTAGTGATTTAGTGGGTACGCAATATAATTCTTTTAATTTATTTTTCTCTTATCTCTATTTCTAATGAGAAAATCTTGTCAAGTAAAGTGTTGATGCAAATATAAAGTGGCAAAGCCCTATTGATGAAAGCCAACTACAAAGTCACTCCACTACTTGGTTCTTTTATTCACAATCCTTGGAGACAAAAATCTTCCATAAAGTCTATTTGTTCTTTGTTGCTCAATTTTTCTCACCAAAGTTCCATCGAGTTACCTAGCTTCCATTTCAACATGTGTTCTTCACCTAAGAACACTTACCACAACTACTGAAGTTGTAGATTTGCCCTTCTTCAAATAATATTGAAGTTAGATAAAGATTGAACACTTATAAATTTGAATAATTCAATGTAGCTTAATTGGAGACGGTTAAATTTTTGCTTTTGAAACTACTTAAGTTGAATGAATGCTTGATAGTTCTTGAGTACAATTACCAAATCATCAACATTTATGACATCTCATTATTGCTCATAGTTTGTTGGCTATTTATGTCTCATATAGTTATAAACTGCTCAAGACACCACGTAATTTAACAAAAAAAATGATAACTATTTGCCTTTAAAAGTTGGAAGTGAAAGTGAGGGAAGAATGTCTCATGACCAAGGGTGAAGTATAGATTACTCAATTTTTCACATAAAATAGTCAATACTGAAATTTTTATTTCCAAGCTAATTCCTTCTAGTCATGGAACACTACTACACTAGAATTGAATCAAGACAAAGTCTGAATATTTAATTAAAAATTCTTCATTATCATTTTTTTATTGAGAGGATGATATAATATTTTTACTTTATAATAACTTACAATCACTAAATGCACTCCAATAACAGATTCCAAATCTCTATTCACAAGTAACTATAGAAGTTAAAATATTTCAAAGAATGAAGACAAATTAAAAAAAAAAAAAAAAAAAAAAAAAAAAAAAAAAAAAAAAAAAAAAAAAAAAAAAAAAGAAGAAGAAGAAGAAGAAGAAGAGAACAACCCCACCTAAATTGGTCGGATAGTCAACTTATAGTAACTACAAGGTTTCAAATTCAAATTTTTGAAAAAATTGTCTATTGAGTTTGTTGATTTGGCGGACTTCACTTACAGCGTGCATTCATATAACAACTAGTGATTTTCTCATAAATCAAAATACTTAAATATAATTGCCAAGTTGATGACATATGCTAGTTTTTTGTAAGCACAATATACCCAATGTTTAAGTTAAAGAATATTTTACAACTTACAAACACATAATAACAATGAACAATATCAAATCACAATAATAACAAATCATATCACAAATAATGCTTAATAACTCACATATATCTAATGAAATAAAATCCAATTTGCACCAATACTATTAGTAAAAATTCAACAGTAGAACACTTAAACCCCAAACTCACATAGTCACATATTAGTATTAGTTATGATTTTTTTATATTATTTTTATCATTCTATAAATGTTAATTATGACATATTATGAATTCAATATCTTTACAATTTTGTTAGATTTAATTATAGATTTTTTTTTTTAAAAAATAAAGTTTTATTTTCTAAAAAGAAAATTACATTGACATGTCTAATGTGTTCTAAACAAGTTACAGTTACTCGTTTTATGTGAACTCAAAACCTATTAACTAAACGTGTCTATTATAATTTATATCAACTCATTTAACCAATTTAAAAATCGTATTCATGTCTGTGTTCGTATTTAGAATTATAATCCGCTAACCTTAACAGGTCATATTTGTATTTAGCCTGGTCATATCTGTATCAACCCGTTAACGAACTATTCTACTTGAATTGACAAATCTAGTTAAGCACGTAACTTGTTCATCATCATTAACAGTTTATCAAAAAGAGATGTATTGGTCTACTTTTCTTGTCATGTATATAGTATTAGCAAGTAGATTTAAGCCAATGCAAGTAAGAATTAAGAAAAATTAGTGTCATTAGGATTAGCTGATAATCATGCGTAATAACAATGATAATGGTAACCAATCATTGGGGCTCTCATGATAATGACATGTCAACTTGTCTTTAATTAAAGAGGATTATATATACTTATAATACGAAAAAAAACAAATATTCAGCACCATACGTGGAGTAATGAACTACCCTTTTCCTTGAACCACCAAAACTCCAATATACCAAACTTCTGCTTGACGCCATACATAAAACAAAACAAAACAAAACAAAACCAGCTGGGAATTCAGTTTGATTGGTTTTAATATGAGTAATGTTACATACTCTTTTTAAATAGGTTTTTAAAAAATATCAAAAAAAAAATGTTTAAATTTTTTTTTAATTATATAAGTATCAAGTTAGGTTCAATTTTTATCAAATCAGCCTTAGCTTAAAATAATATTTTAAGAAATATAATAAAGTATATTAAATATCATGGAGTAAATTAAATTACAAAGAATATTTATAAAAGTACTAATTATAATATAATATTTAAACTTTATTATGTATTTTTTTAAAGAAAAATTCCTTGCGATGATGAATTGAAATAAATTAAAGTTTTTCTTCTTGTGTGGCAATTATTATGTACTGTGATGACACATCTGTTACCATTTCAAATGGGTGGCCACAAGATCAAATTCTAGTGATGCGGCACTGAAAGTATAAAACAGATACTACCTAGTAAAAAATTGAGTGTTTAAAAACAATTTCTTCTTATGTATTACTGAACTTCTTTAAATAGTATTATAAAATACACCAGGTGTCTTGTAATTATGTATATGATAATATTATTTGTACCAAATTTTAGTCCCCCAAGGTCCCAACTATAGTGAAATAGCATATATACTTAACTTAGCCCTCCAATTAGTCCCTCAATTATCATATTGGCGATGGATTTAGTCTCTTACTAACAAAAACTATTTAATATCTTGGTAGCAAATACTCCGTATACTACCTCAATTGCCATCAAGGGACAAAAGTAATAATTGAAAGGTCAATTAATTATTTTTTTATATGTATGATTATCCTTATATAGACAAAATATGACTCCTTTTCTTTTTTCCTTCTCTTTTGCCCAGATTCTGTAACAAAGTTAAAATGAATGCAATAAATACCAAATTGAGAGGAAATGAAGTGAAAGCTGCAACTTATTCAATATTTCATTCTCAAAAGGATTCTAATTCATGCCTGTAAGTATCCCTTGTGGCGGGACCGTGCACGCTTCAGAGTTAAAAGCTTTAACTTGTGGGTGTCAGCAACACTCCACCCATTAAACCTTCAAGCAACAAATTATATATGTCATAACAATCATTATCATATTCATCAAATCATAAATTCACAACTAAAATATATACAACAGTAGTCATTGTTTAAGGGCATTGGAAGATCAGAGCCTCCAATTACACAAAATCTGCTTTCCACTATGTTCAATGCCAATATAACAAAGTCCACTTGTTAGGTAAGGAAAGCAACTGATCAAACATCACAAGAAAATAACATAAATAAATGGCTATTTCTAACTTCCTATTCTTCAAATTCCCCAGAAAGCAACTGATCAATAGGAGATTGTTAGTGGGCGGGGGTATGGTAGAAACTTTTACGAGCACAAATTGAACTTAAACTCAGCAACAAAGTCAAATGCATCGAGTTTATGATGAGCCTTGCAAATAAAGAGAACGGTTCAAAGCAATGACTATGAGGACCGAGGGACCTGACCTGACCGTGGTATAGGATAATATGGCTGCAGTTATAATCTCACATTGCTTCAACTTCCTGGACTGATATTTCCTTGGGGATCTTTAGACTCAAATTATTCAAATCCCATCCAACATCTTCTAATTTTCGCAAGAAATCTGGAAATCTATTATCTAGTTCAGTTAAGCTCTTCTCAAGTTGATCGAGGGCATCATCTGACCAGCCCCAGTTCTGATAGAGCCAGTAAGTTTGCCATACACTTCGTAATACCGATAAGCTTCTAGCACCTTCCTGCAAGATGAAATAATAACTGAATGGATAGATTAAAGCAAAAACGCAGTTTTTCCCAATTTCAATTGCCTTGTATAATTGCACACCTTGAAAGAGATAAAGACCTCAAAGTTTTCCGGTTGATGTTTGTTCACTACCAGAAAATACCTTTCCTTGCGGTACAGATTAAGCAGTCCCTTTATCTGGTGCAGAGATCAAATGAAAATTGAAGTTAGCCATTAGTGAAGTACATTGAGCTATCAAAGTTAAGTGCCTTCATGGCTTCATATCCTATAGCTATTTTGTACTGGATATAAAATAACTGGTTTTATAGCTAATGTAACTAAACATATGACAGGTAACCTTCAACAAAAATAGGCTGTACCATTGAGCAATTTTTCTCTCCACCAACCATCTCCTCCATAGAGACGCCAAAAATAATACGAGGAGTTGAGAACCTTTCCCACAACAAAATGTTCTCTTTCCTATTGCAGTCATTGATTCCTGACCAATAAATTCGATAAATGATACAGCATAAAATGCCAAATTAGGTAAAATCTGGATATCAATACCTGGAACTGTACGATGCAAAAGATGGGAGTTAACTAGTATACGAGCACGTTTGATATTTATCTGCAAAAAACATAATCAAAGCAAATTAAACCTGAGTGGCCAAAAGTCCATAAAAATTTTTGCATTCAGTTAGAATTCATATTGTAATCATCATATATTTGCGAGTCATGAGATCTTCCTGGGGAAAAGAAAAAGAGTAGATGATATATGATACAATCCATATCGGATGGGAGTTGGGGTGGGATAGGACAAGAAAAGGAATAACTACTTCAGTGCTTCCTAATAAAAAGAGTTTTTATAGTTAACATCTTACGGTGTTAAATTGCAGAACTGAAAGGGACAAGTAGCGAAACCAAAGGTGCAAAACCCGCATGCTCAACCATGTTAATGCCAACATGAGATAAGATTTTGAGAGGCCAGGTGTATCCTGCAGGACAGTATAAGCACAAGCATTTACCTCCGTAAAAAAAATCATAATTTAATGATCAAATTATTCAAATAAGGTTTATGATGGACTACAGTAAAAGCATATTAACGAATTGTATCACAGACCAGGGCAAATATACCAATGGCAAGACCAAGAAGCTCAGCAGCTACTTCCCAAACTTCCTCCTGTTGTGATCGATCAATCACACTAATCATTAACAGTCATTCTTTACAAATGGTTTACCAAGTGATATTGTCCAAAGTTTACATATACGTTACATGCCTTTGCTGCTACATCTCCCAGGTTATCAGAGAGAGCAAAATGATTTTGTATCACTCGAAAGGAAGGGTCTTTCAGCCCTCTTGCAACAGCCTGTCAAAATACTACTGTCACAAGATTGTTGAACTTCAATGTTTACCATTAACAAGGTCCTAAGGATAAGAGAGAGAGAATGTTGACCCCTAAAATTTGCACAATTACATTGAAAATGTTTATGAATTTAAGGATTACTGAGAAAGAATATTGGTTTGTATGACCTATTTTTATTTCCTTTTCTTTGACACTAATACTCAAAAAAGAAGTAAACATGAAAAGGGAATGCAGAAAGAGTCAGCTTGTTGATCGATTATGTTAAATAGTAAAAGTGATGCTGAATTAGGTCCAATACCTTAGCAAGATTCCCTAATGATGCCAATGGCAGGAAATAAGCAGGATATAATGGAGTACTGAGATCAAAGATGCTGCATAGAAAAATAAGGTATTATATTGGTCAAGTCAAATAAAATACTAAAAGATGAGTACTCACAAATTTTCCAATACCTTCCTGCACTGCCTATAAAGTCTGCATACATGCGCCACTGCTTCGGATCATCATCAAAAAGATTTCCAAACTTCCCACCTGCAACTTGCAAGATATCATTTTCTGTCTAAGGTTTGATCATATCAATAAAAATCATTTCCTTTCACATGGTTTGAAAACTGTCAGACCAATGAATAAGCGTCCAAGGGCACCAATGCCATCCTTTGACACCCATCTGCAAAATAGAATCGATAACCACCAATTTCATTGTGTAAGCAATAGCTTTGCAATAAACAGGTGTCAAAAGCTATCAAACATATACAGAGACATGATTTTACGTAACACATGATATCATATGAAAGTAAAAGAAACAAGTATTTATTTGTTCAAAGTTGAGGCTGAAGTTTATGCTTTAGCAGAGAAACAAGATATGCAGAAGAAAAAGCACCTGATGGCTGCAGCAGAAGCAGCAGCAGTGGTTCCTGAGAATGATCCCACTCCAACAGCCTGCATGTTGAGTATTACAAATTAAAAATTAGTATAAAGGTCACGCATATGCATACAGGCAATATTGAGCACAGTAGCCTAAAAAAAGACCCTGAAGTAATGCTTTTAACTTTGAGATGAATAGTTGTTGGAAACTTAGAACAAATCCCAGTTATAAAGGAATCAATTTGTACAGCTATTCATTATCTTGTTGTAATTTCCTGTTTTATTCCCTTTTTGGCATTTAGGGGCAGTTTCCTTAATCTTTTTCTTAAAGTTTGTTTCCTAAAAACAGGGGACGGCTCCAGACTATATCGTTTATTTATTAAAATTTTAAAAAGAAACTGAACTTTAGAAAAATCCAAAAAATAAAAAATAAAAAATCCTCAATTAGGACAATAGGACCCCTCTACAAGTGGCAACACAGAATCTTTTAGGAGCACATCAGGAAGGCAGACAGGCAGTGATTAAAAAGTTTCACCATTTCCTAGTTCACATACCCAAAGTGGAATTAATGGCCTCAATAAGATTGACCTGCCTTTAAGAGACTTGAAGTGACCAATGTATGACAGATCCATCCAGTTACATTTGTGGGGAACTGTAGCAACATGTATTCCAAGTAATCGTCTGAAACTGTATCTGCATTACAAGGTAAAATGGGTTCTAAGAAACCATTGTGACAAAGATTGCATGCATGTTGTTGAAGATGTTTCTACACAAATTATCATCATATTTCATATCAGAAACTACATTAAGTATTTTTCTAAAGGCCAGGACACAAATAATGCAGAGAAGAAAGATGTGAACTAATTTTCATCACCTGGATAGCCTGCTGGTAAAACAAAATCTTTGATGACCTTTGGAAGCCAAGGTAACTCCAACTCAGAGACATTCAAATCTTGGGATCCCAAAACTTCAGGAGCATGTTCCTCAAGAAAGGATTTTATCTGTGAGTCATTATCTAATACATACCTAGCTCACAAAATCACATTGCAGAGGCCAGAGGGTTAATATCTAAACAACCCATGCACAAAAAAGCACACATTCAACATAAATACTTTAATTTTTCCATCCATTTTAAAATGCCAAACTAAAAATTAACAAAGTTATCAAAGCTTATATCAAAAACAAATTAACTAATCCAACCAAAATAGAATAAAACTTGAGTTGACAAAAGATTATAAATCCATAAGTATCTATAATCCTTTCTTAAACATACTTCGAAAATCGAAATGACTACAGACTATATAAAAGACTTAGGAGGTAAAATATATTTCCTTCGTCCCATTTTATGTATATAGTTCGGTTAACAAGACTTAATGGAAGTTATTTTTAATTCAATTTTTTATAAAGTTAGGTTTAATATTAGTATATAGAATTTATGTAATTACTAATTAGAAACTACACTAGTATTCAATATTAGTCGGGCGCCCGAGGCGCCTAGCGCCTAGGCAACCAAGTAATCCGAGTATATAGTTTCTACTTTTTCCACTTAGGGCTGTGAGTTGTTAGAATATTATAATCCCTCAAACTAGTCACCTGCGTATGCTAGATGGTTAGTTAAGTATGTGACTAGAGGAATATAGAAGAGGAATAGCCGAGTATGCAAAAAAAACCCACTCATCTGAGTTAAGCGCCAACTTGGCCGAGCTAGGCGCCCAACTTGAGGCCTAGGGTGCCTAGTAGGCTGGTCAACTAAAATCCGCCTAGGGCTGAAATCGCCTTAGCCGGGGCGCCTAGACCGATTTTTACAACAATGCTAGTATTAAACAAAAAAAAAAAAAAAAAAAAAAAAAAAAAAAAAAAAAAATCAATTTTAAAAATCATTAAAAATACCAAAAAAAAAAAAAACAAAACAAAACAAAACAAAACAAAAAATAAAAGAAATAATTGATTTGACGGATCACTCAAGAATAAATAGTAAATAAGCCAGGTAACAGAGTACCTCTTTAAGGCTCCATTCCCATACTTTTCCACTAAAATCACCCTGGCTTCATCTTTCTCCCTGCATCATTCCAATTCTCAAATAAAAACCAAATTCCAAGCTGTATAAAAAATATTATAATAAAAATAGTGAAAGAAAATCACGGAGTAGTCAAGTACATATATAAAGTATGCTATATACATGAACATATGTACCTTTGGTGGTGAATGGAATCTTGCTTAGCTTCTCCCGAGTGCAAATCAGAACCAGAGCGCGAAGAAATGCAGAATAATTTGAAGCTGCCAAGTCTTTCCGAGGTCGAATCTGACCGCCGGGGAGATTCAAAGCTGCTGAAATTAGGGAAAGAAGAGAATTGCAAAGCACAGGAGGACATTTTCACTGAAGCAAACGAGAGAATAGAAACTTATGAGGACAGAGGCATTGAGTAAATTAGCAGCTCATCTACAAGTCTCCTCCGGTGACCGGTCTCAACCGTTCAACGGCGACGGAAATGAACGGATGCTGGTGGAGAAATGGTGGCCAAAATGAAGAACAGAAAGTGGATTGGGCCACTATTTACGCATACATGTGGGTCAGACATGGAAGATATTTCGGGCCTTTGTCCCCCATCCAAAAAAAAAAACAAAAAACAAAAAACATAAAATAGTCATTTGAATAGATTTTTTTTTTTAAATAATTGAGTAGATTAATGTCAAAACTCCAAGATAGAGTTAGGGGGACAGAGTCTCAATATAGCGAGTCTTCCTATAACGTTGAACTACATGATTTCGAAAGAGTATGAGTTATAACATTAGATGTCGTTCTAGAGACAAAATGAACCAAACAAATGTCAAAACTCATCAAATTTCTACAAATGTCAAAAATTAGCAATGCAAATTTTTATTATATGTTGAATGCAAAAACACCTTTTCTAATATAAAAACGTGTGTTTTCAACATACAAAATAAATCAGAAATTTGAGATTTTTTTAATAATGTGTATCAATAGGTGCAAACATGAAGAAAATAACACAATGTAATCCATTAATCCAGAAGGACCACAAGCATTAATCTCTACAATAGTACCATGCATGAATTAGCAATTGTACAATACTAAGAACAACAGTAACAAATCAAATTTTCTCCAATTTCTTTCTCTCCATTCGCTCATCTGCAATCAACTATGTCAAATTCTCAACACCATTTACTGACTTGAAATAGAGCTGATATTTCCTTGATCTGAAAAACATATGTAAAATCTTATCTTAGTATAAAAATAATCATATAATGTCACAAATATCTAAACAAGCAATTTACATTAATTTCAATATAATTTCATATAAGAATGAGAACAAATATAATTAGCAAGACTATGTAAATAGTTTACCAGAATGCTTACTTGATGGCCCTCGGTTGACAAAAAAACACACTCCTATCACAATGTAACAGAGCACAAGTACCAGTCCCTTCATGTAGTGAGATGTTCCATCCTGTAATAATGTTCAAGGGTATGTAATTGATATTTTCACAGTAATGAAATATGCTAAAAATAATAATAATGGGTCTGTATTTTTTTTGTTCATAACTATTTTCTCATAAGCACAAAAAGTTAATATCGCCCTCACTAGAATTCAAACCTATGACCTCTCATTTAAGATAGTCACTTTGTGCCACTAGACCAGAAGGCAAAATTTTTACTAAATATTATATTTGTATTACCTGCAAGGCAAATGCGACGGTAATTATTGACAAAGCAAGAGAGCTTATTTCAAGGACACCAAAATTGAGGTCCATGTTGATTCCAATCATCCAAGCAACGATCACGCATAATGGAACCTGATGAATATTATTTACAAAAAAATATGTATTAGTATTTCTAAGCAAATAATAATTTTTTTTTTTTTGAAGATAAAGCAAATAATAAATTTAATTTATAGAATAATTAAATGTGAATTATTTTAAATCTGTGTCATATAATGTGTGTTTGCCAATTCATACCACAAACATGGCAATTTGTGTTGATGAACCTAGAGCCACACCCAATGATATGTCCTGCATTTCAAATAAAAATATATATTTATTTATAATGTATTATTGAAAAATGTATGCTTCAAATTAAACCTCTTTAAAATGTAAATAAATATTAATTTAAGTACAATTAAGTTGAAGTCTAATTTTAAGTTCATTTATGTATTGTATATTTGTATACATAACATTTTTTTAAGATGCTTATTAATAATCAGAATAAAATATAAATAAAATAAATAAAATGGTTTTTTGAGTAGTGGTAGTCCTACATACCAACTTATTCTTGAAAGCAAAAATGATAGCACCAGCGTGCTCTGCTGCATTCCCAACAATTGGCAACAATATTACACTCACAAAGCTCACAGAAAGTCCCCAAGACTCCGATGCATCCTGTCCATAAAAAGAATTATTTTTAATAAATTAAAAATAATTATTAGAATATTATATATATATATATATATATATATATATATAAATTTACTAAACTTATTAGATAGTTTGATTAGACTGAATAAATTGTTGATTAACCAAACTCCATACTTAATATAAAGTCCATATTAATGAGTTGTGGGACATACATCTGCTCAATCAGAAGAATCCCAATACAACATCTAATTAAGATTCTGAGTCAAATATGGGTCAAAAACTCAACTAAAGAACATAAACTATGACTGGAGATCAACATCGCTTCCATTTCCACTATTACGAAATTAAGTTTATTGTAGACTTTATTCAAACTTTAGACTACATTGATATCTCATATGGATATATAATTACTCACCTCAATTGTGGCTACTACATATTCAGACAGGAGGGCTACAATAGCAGTCATGAGAGCCAGCCAAACAAATGAGCTCCAAAAACCTAGTACAGGTTCTTCCTCGGACTCTCTATCACCGTCCTCCTCTTCCTTTATCATCACATGAAATTGTTAATCATATAAAGTGATTAAAAATTAAAACAAAAAAATATTATACTATAGTATACATACTGCTTCAAAAAATTGTCTATGAGTCCATAACTGAAAAACCAGATAACCAATATAAGCAAGCAGCATCACAACGCAACTAGCCCTCGACAATGCAAGTGTTGACTTTGCGATCAAAGCGGGGTCTTGTCCAACGTATTGAAACATCAGAGGAAGAACATGGCAAATCAGTCCCAACAACAAAAGGAGGGAGTTCACATCCGCTTGTTTCTGTTCGTTCAAATTTATATATGTTAATTAAGCCAATAATTACGATTACATTTTTAGTGAAATGAAATCTTACCCTGTCGAATCTTTGCTCACTAGAAATGTTGAGGATACCACCACAAAGGAGAGATGTTCCAAGAACCAAGAGGAGATTGGAGAGTATAGAGCCAATGAGAGAGTATTTAACCACATCTACTTTGTGATTTGCCAAAGCAAATATTGCAATTATAAGCTCAGTTGCATTTCCACAAGTTGCATTTAGCAGTCCTCCCACTAAAAAAAACATACATACATTATCAAAAATGATTTAATTTATTCATTAAAACCTAACTAATTAATAAGTAAGTTCAGAAAGTAAAGACAAACAGATACTACATTGTAATAGAGTAATGTATACTAAAAAAAACTAATTATTCATCAACTATATATATTAATTAAACAAAATCACAATAGATAATAATGCAATATTGCATTATCTATTAAGCATCAATCCGAATGATTTGTAGCAATCAAATCAAATATACGTTTCCGGCCATTTATAGAAATTTAATTATTATGCTATAAATTGCAAAGTAAAGAAAGTAACTAATTGAAAATAATAAATAAAATACCTGTTGGTCCGGTATAGAAGGTTATTTGTCTGCAAGTTACACAAGTTAAATCCTATAATTAATATCACAATATTAACGTAAAAATTTCGTATAATGGTAATGGTAATTAATTCCTTACTCGGTCAAAAAACTGATGCGTTCAGCCAGCGGAGTGAGTCCGATTAAGCTCAATCCAAAAATCCATGACTGTTTTTTCAAAAATAAATAAATAAATAAATAAATGTCTTCTTCTCCACAAAAAAAAAAAAAAAAATCATCTCTTATATAACACATGCAACTATGCAAGTATGGTTTATTTATTTTTTAAAAATGCAAATAAGTTTTTTTTAAACACTTATGGTTGTTTACAATGTCGTATCTATGTTCTATACTTTCTCAAAAAATTTCAGCTCAAAGGACCAATGTCCCACCATGAGATTCAAACATGTAACCACCAATTTAGAATGGTAACAGAAGTGTCATCACACAGATATCACGAGTACCTATTTTGGTACAAACACTATTACACTAAAAAAGTACACACTGGTATAACACTAGTATTATTATATTCAGAAAGTACAATGAATTAAAAAGTTCTAAAAAAAAAGTGAAATGATAAACTTACCCTAGTGAAGTTAAGGTAATGGGCGATGATGGCCAGTGGAACAGTAACGAACAAAATGCAAAGTTTGGTGCCGAGAAAAACTTGGTGCAGATTAGCCAGCACGTCTCCGACGATCCTATAACGCACGTTGGAGACGGCGGAAATATCGGATTTTCGCCGGAGAGATGACGACGACACATTGTGCGCCATCCGAGAATGGCCGCCGTGCCTCGACGCCGGCGGCTTCATATAATTCCCCCCGTTCTCCAAAAGACATGCCTGAACTTCTGATGCCATTTTCAAATCCCTCTGTGTAAAGTTTTTGTTATGAAAATGTTACTTTCTTCTATGTACTATCAACCGTTACAAAATATATAGTGTAATCTGGTGTCACGTGTGATAGTGTTCTAGCGTTTAGGAAGTTTCGTGGAAACTTCATTTATGTGAATTGTAATCAATTAATATTAGTTAATTTAAACATGACACGTCAAATTAAATGTAATTTTTTTTTTAATTTTGTCAAAAGAATAATATATTGACTGAAACTGTCATCATATACCAAAAATAAAATTATCTTTTTTTAAAAAAAAAAATTATTTACATTTCGGTGGACTAAAAGATATATATTGACTACTATGGAACTATGGAAGTGTTATTATACACTAAAAGTGAAATTAAATCATGTAATTTTTTTAATTTAAAATTCTGTGGACTAAAATGGTATGTCTTTAACAATTGACATATATGATGATTGTATATCTGTATCACGCCATTCACGCGTACAAATTAACCTGGACTTCAATTTGTCTAAAATTTTGTTGCATTGGCTTATTAATAACTTGCCATATTTGGCTAGGCACTAGTAGTACGGGGCAAATTATTCTGGGGACTGAGTCCATATTACAATTAAGCAGGGCCGGTTTTTTGATTTGCGGGGCCCTGTACTAATAACTAAGTGAGGCCCTATCAAAGTATAAATAAACTGTGAATTGAAGAAAAATTGTAAAGAGAAAAATACAAAAAACCCTAATTTTGAGCCAATATAATCACAAATACATATACTAACTATTAAGTCAGGGCTAGACTAGGGGCCCCCAAAATTTTGGGGCCCTGTGCGGTCGCACGTCTTGCACGCCCTAAAATCCGGCCCTGCAATTAAGGTGGATTCGGATCTAAAAATATACAATTTATGCATTGAATGTGCACAATCTACATATTGAATGTTCACGATTTTTATATATTGAATATTTACAATTTACATACTGAATGCTCACAATTTACATACTGAATGCTCACAATTTTATATAATAAATGTTCACAATTTACATATTGAATGTTCGGTATATAGATTGTATATTTTAACCCGGATCCATGGCATAATTGTTGCTAGTAGGCGCATAATTGATCATCAATACTTTTTGTCATATATCATATGTAAGGAATACTATTCACATATTGTGATTTACCTTTTTTACTTGCCTTCAAGGAAAGAGTAGTGAAAGATCCTAAATTATGGGGTTTAAATTTATGTACAGAATATTCGGTGATTAATTGCTAATTGATTGTATTAATTTCTAGTTTTTAGCTGATTTAATTAATTGAATATAGTAACTATTACTCCGTAATATATTTGAGAGTTAATTACCATTTTGGTCCCTTAATTGTTTTTCAAGTGTCAATGTAATTCATAGTTTTTAATTTCAATTAATTTGATAATCAAATTGTTTAAAATTTCGTCAATTAAACAATTTCAGGGACTAAAATGGTGATTTGCACATTTTTAAAATTTTGTCAATTTTGTCCATAGAATGGTTTAATTGACAAAATTTTAAACAATTCAAGGATCAAATTTGTTAAAATTGAAAATTAGGAATTACATTGACTGTTAGGAAACAATTGAGGGATCAAAATGTTGTTTTCCCCTATTTTTGACCCCAATTTTTTGTTAGAAAAATAAAATATAAAATCCAATTAGTGAGAAACAAGTGACCAAAAATATTATTCCACATAGGGATATTTAGCATTTTATTTGAGAGTTAATCCCAAAATATCCTCCGACTATGACATTTTCTTAATTTGATTCCTTGACTTTTAATTGCACCCAAGGTGGTACCCCGACTATTAATTTTAAGCCAAAATGGTCCTCGTAGCGCCACCAGGATCAATGTATCGGGTATTTGAGAAGCTTTGACCACATATGCAGAGTGAAAATAATGCAACCTCAAATTTGGTAAATCTCTTAAATTTCCTTGTTCTTTTATAAATTTCACTTCTTTGTCTTATCGCTTTATTTGATTGTGATGTGTTCAGGGCATTTGAAAAATCTGTAGCTTAAAATATGAACCAAAGAATTTGCCCTCTGAGAATTAGGATAAGTAATTAGAATTTATTTTTTTCCACAGAGTTAGGTGTGTGCCAAGAATTTTACTCACCAAAAACATACTTATCATTTTAAATTCATTATTAAGTTTTGGTTGATAAATTAAATATGTAAAATAACATATAAAAACGTCAGTAATTTTTTATTGTCATTTTAATAACTACTTTAATTTTTTTTACATATTTTATAAAAATATACTCATAATATAAATATGGGCCAATGCCGACAACCTCGTACTAGATTTGAAATTTGGCAAGAGACAATACCCTCTCTAGTCTCTTCGGCACCCCAAACCAAAAAAAATCTAAAAATGGTGAAAGCCAGGTAAAGGCAGAAATAGAGAGGCTGAAAGAATGACAAAACTGAATTCATTTAAGTATTTGGAAGAAATGTTAATGATCACTTCAGCTTTTAGCACAAAACAAAATCGAATTCATTTAAGTCTAATGGTGTTAAGTGGCTAATAACCTTATTCATCACCTGTTTCTTTAGGATTAATGCAATAAACGCGGGATCCCAAATGGTTTACTTTGAGACCAGCTTTTTCGCAACCATCAAAAAAGAGTGACTCATCTTCTTTGCCAATTCTGCGCCTCCAACTCATCAGAAACGCTGGTTGGGGCAACGCGGATGAATCTGAGAAATAACACCATGTTAGGGAGCTCAATCTTTTGAACTTATCAGAGTGGATGTACGACACAGTGTACAAAAGTAATAATAGAGCGCATTTACTTTCCAAGTAAAAGGGACTTGAAAACATAAGAAAATGCTACCTTGCTGTTCAAAATCACGAGAATCAGCCTGACTAATGTTTGGTGTGTAAGCTCTCAGGAGAAATGACAGTGTTTTTATCAAATTCGGATACTGTTTAACATCTGCAAGGAGAGTACAAAAGAAGGAATCAAATATAATGCATAAAAATCATGGCACAGAGGCAAAGGTAAGTCCCTATGAAACTTGTAAATTGGTAAAGGGGATATGGATTGTGACTTTAGTCAGTTACTCAGTTTACATGGCATGTGAGATACATCCCAATTTCTTAGGTAATCTCAAATTCCCTTACCTTATTACTAATATTGAGCTTTTGGCATTTTAATCAATTTATCTGATTTCCGTTGTCTTATTTACATACTTCAGTTTTAAACCAAATACAGGAATCTAACATTCCCAGCAATCTAACATTCCCTAAGGTAATCTAACATTCCCTAAGGTAATCTAATATTCTGTGAACCAAACGCCCCCTAAAAGCAATCCACTTTGATTAATGTGGCTTATACACTTCACAAGTAAAGCTCATGTCCTTTAATTTGAGGCGTCATAAAATCAGATACTTACACAGCAAGATATCACTTGCAATTATGAGGTCCCAGTGTGGGTCAGGAATTGGAAAGGCCTCTCCCCATGTATCTGGCAAGTCACCAAAATAAATTTATAATTTTCTCAAGATAAAAAAGAAAAATTTTTAATATCACATAAAATCAACCTCTTTGTAGCAATCAACCCAACCTCACTTGTTGAATGCTCAAATGAAAATAAAGCAGAATTGTGAAGGAACTTAACAATAAAAAGAAAAAAGAACTAACGCCTTATGTGAGGAAGGGCAGGTGAAATTCCATTAGCTTGGCAATTGTGGGCTATATTCTCCTCAATATCTGCGTCATCATAGTCTGATGTCGTGATATCAAACTTAAATGATTTCTGTAGAAAGATGGCCAGTGCACCAGTTCCACTGTGATGAGCACAAAAGAAAGATAAACACTTTTAAATAAAGCCCAAAACAGGGGTTTTCGCAAAGCTTTCAATGTAATTTAAGTATTCCTTTAATCCTTTCGCTAGAGGAAAACGGGGTCAGGGGTAAAGATCTGCTAGCATTACCAGAAAGAGATGACGGAAGTGCAAAAGTCTTGCAATATCACATTGCAAAGTCGAACAAAACTTTTTGCAACCCCACCCCTGCCCTAAAAATATTGAAATATTATGCTGCAGGCATCTTGTAAATTTCTTTCCAAAAAGTACAGAACACTTCCAATTCAGCAAAAGGCATTGGAAAAAGAAAATTTTTGATATCTTGTACCCAAAACAATAGCAAGGGGTAGTTTGGTTTCTCATATTAGTCAGGGGCACGCATGTCCCCAATTTGGCTTATTTTACAAATTCGTGTCGCCCACAAATAACTCAATCTTGAGGGGCATAAAGTCTAAGAGGAGGGGGGGGGGGGGGAGGGGGGGGTTGGGGCTGGGCTTGGAATTATAGTTCTAATTGGACATGGACATACAATTCCCAAAGTATCCTTAAATATAGTCAATATAGATTAAACTCTTCTCTAGTTCTCTCATATTTTCCTTTCTACCTAGGCATGCTGTTTAAAGTTGTAAATAATCTTAGACAAACCAAGCCTGAGATTTTGAGCATGGCTTGTTTATTAATCCTGCCAAACTCGACTTAGCTAGTCTATTAATCAAGCCTAATAATGTGTTTGAGCTAGGCTTTGCTTGGTTATGTCAAATGTTAAGCTTGATTAGCTATATATATATTTATAAAGTATTGAAAATTGAAATAAACCAAAATTTTCAAGCAAAAGTAGACAATTAACAAAAATCAAGATTTATACATTCATCTAAACCCATAGATTGATAAACATAATAATTTATACTAAGAACTTATACTAATTACATTATATGACTAAATGACTACTACCTTCAAGTCAAAAACATAGTACAAAATCTTCAAAGATCCCATATACATGGAAATACATATATATTACTACAGTCGTGAGCCCTTATGCACCTAATTTGAAACTAGAGAGGCTTGGCTCATTTATGATATGATCCTAAAATGATATTTGGATTAGGCCTGTTTAAGTATCAAACCAATATTACAAGCCAAACTTTTCAATTTGGATCAAGTTGAGCCTACAAAGCCTACTAATTTTGCTATCAACTCTATGGCACTGCCCTTCTCTGTGAAAGCTTTTCTCTTCTACTCTTTTCATGTCCTCTTATCAAGTTCCTTTCTTCCCATTTTTTTTTATTTACATTTTTTCATTTGCAGTTTTCAATTTTAAATATAATACCTTTTGCAATTTTTGTGAATAGGTTGCATCCATTCTTCAGTCTATAGGACCATGGAAGAATTGTTGTACGAGATGTCCACTTTATTTTAAATAATTATATTTTTATAGTATTTCTTTGATTTTGAAGCTTCCAAATTACAAGTGAAGGATATCATGGGAAAAAAAAAAAGATTAGTCCATGGCTATAACAAACCATGGGAAAGGAGATATCACAGATTTAGTCCCCCATATCAAACACCAGACTTAACCTTAAGAATTCAAACATAAATCTATGATTTTTAACCCATTCATTATTTGCTAAACCAATCTCTGCAGACTGCAGGGATTTGAACCAAGCAATCCTAAGTTTGCTGTTCAAACTATCAAATGCATTATGTTTTCAACGAGCAGAGCAGATAAGATAGTATTGAACCACTGGATCAAACATTAAAGAAGACATGGATATCTGGAAAGTGCTGAAAGAAACTCAAAGCTTCCTAATAGACTCTAGAAACATGAATACCTGCCTAACTCAAGTATCCTCCGCCCTTCCAACCAGGATCTATGTTCAACTATCCACTCTGCAAATGCAAATGTCCCAGGCCAAAGTAAATTAGCATTCAACTCGTGAAAATCAAATTCTCGAATGAGCAATTCCTGTGCACAAAGCCAACACGTTTACAATTTTATACACTCTATATAAGAAACAAAATTAACCATACATTGACTTATCACTCTGGATTATTAGCTACTTGCATCTAGATATGTACAAACCGTATCCTTTCAGCAAGCCAAACAAGTAACCTAAATAAAACTAAACGCATAGCTAATATCATCATCAGAGTAATAAATCAGCTCTCCCTCTCCAGCTCAATATTTCAATTTCCATTCGAAATGCATCACAATTTTCATTATTTTATATTAAGACATCAAACACGTTCTCCACCAAATTAAACAATTGAACAGAATGAATGTTTTCACTAGACTTACCATTCCAGGAAATTGGTGCCTCCTCTCCACGAAGTTTTGGGGAGCATCTGTAATCTCCTCATCTGCAAAAGAGCCGAATAATTATAAATATATCAGAGCGCGTAGTAGCATCGAAGAGAGGTAAGTGCAGTAGTACCAGTAGAGTTGCCATCGGAGCCGGCGAACAGAGAAGATGGGGAGAAGAGAGCAGTTTCCATTGCAGCGATTTAGGAGTACTCCGAAAGATTGTGGGCGGCGAGGGAGAAGACCAACAGTCAACACTCCGTAAGTCTAATGTGGCCGAATTGACGAAAGTACCCTGATGTCATATTGGGAAAGAAGAATACACGCCAGTACCCCATTCATTACCTCATGCATTTTAAAAGTTTATTAATAATAAATAATTTTAACTCTAACCTTGCCATGACCTTATGATCTAGTGGCACTCGATTGTACTCCATATGGGAGGCGTGGGTTAAAATTTATGTCATACATTATATTTTTATTTAAAAGAAGAAAATAAATTAATAAAATAATTAATTTTTATTTTGAATGAATCTGAACATGTAACGTAAATACAAATCTCATTTCACGAATAAAATAGAATTGGTTAAGATTCTATAGCATGCTTGTGGCTACCTAAAAATGCCAAAGTATGTCGGCTGACACACATTATTATACGCGAAAAACAAGAAGAGGAACCAATAACTAAACTGATTATTAATTTAATTAATAATTATTATACGTAAATTCCTGTTGCTGACTTGTCTGCCAGGTTCTGCTCACTACAGTCTACAGTCTAAGCGGCGGCTCTTGAAGTGAGCTCATTTTCATTCTCATTCTCACTGTTTTCTTGAGGGGAAAATTTGGAGCACTTTGCAGAAAATGGTTGGACCGACCCGCCCGCAGTTCGTGCTATTCGGATCATCCATTGTGCAGTTCAGCTTCGTCCAGGAAGGCTGGGGTGCTCTCCTCGCTGATATCTACTCACGCAAGGTATGATTTTCTCTATTTTCGATGTATTTTTGTTGTCGCTTCCTTAATGATCATTGACAATGTCGATTGCCTGATCTTAATCCTTTAAACAAAAGGGCTTTTCTGTGTCGGTGACCTCCTTGTGTGGTTTAGTGTTGGAACAGTGTAAATAATTGACGGATTTAACAAATGGGGAGCAGGGTTTTTCAAATCAAGATTTGATGGTGTCCGGCTGGAAGCCATATCAGCTAGATCATCATTAGTCTGACTAAAATTGAGTTTAAAGAGTTTAACTCATCATTGATAGCTTGAATTAGTTCTTCAGGAAGTGGGCTCCACGTCTTTAGTTTATGGTTCAATTGCATCCTGGGAATATGTTTATCTTGCCCACAAAGGCGAAATTTTTTCACCCCAGGCCCTAACAAGATAGTGAAAGAGTAAATCACATTGAATCAGCAGCTCATTAGGCGGGAGGACCCGTATTTAGCCCACAAGAAGTCCACTACATTGGGTGTGACTCTCATACTGCGGCTGCAAGGGCTCGATCCTGTATCCTTGCCCATAATTTACTACCCAGGAACCAATTCAGCTACCCGTTGGGCGGAATATGTTTATCTTGATCAGTCCATTGGCATCCTATTTTATGTTTTAAAAAGTTGCTATTTTGTGCCAAGGATCTTGTAGTTCTATGGCATTGACTGAGGTTCTGTAGAAAGGGGTCCCAATTTCAATCTCCATTTCTCTAGATGTGCCAAAAATCATCTAAATGTAAAGATTTTTCTTAAAGTAAGATTATGATTTACTTTAGCCAACAATCTGGAAGTAAGCTTTGTCAAATCAGACCAATATGACCAATACATGGTTAGCAGTTTGTTGGGATTTTCTCCTAAAATAGCATCCTTTTTTACTTTATAGGGACAAAGATCACCGGAGAATCTAGCTATGACTATGGGAACACTAAGCTCTACTACTTATGTCTTTTATATTGATGTGTGATCTCTACTACTTTAGTCTTTTACAGAAGTGCTCAAATGTTTTAAGTGGAGAGACATTGACCCGAAGAAAACAATAAATGAAAAGTTGCATTTCTAAAAATAAATATATTTGTGTGCGTATATAGTAGGGAGATGGAAATTTTGGAACTAGTTGATAATCCTACAGATTGATGGAACATTAGTGATTCTCAAACAGAGCTAATGTCGTATTTATTATATACTTGCTTCTCAAGTTTGTCGGAGAGCATATGACATTTTGACATCTACTTGTAGTTTTAGGGTGGATTACCGATGTTGCTCTCTCTTATTTAATAAGTTACTTTTCATTGAATGTCATAGGCAGATGTAGTGCTTCGTGGATATAGTGGTTGGAACTCTCGGTGTGCTCTTCAAATTCTGGACCAAGTTTTCCCAAAGGTAATTCATGCCAGTTTGCAATTCTAAATCTTCCGTGCTATGTTATCCCCAAAAAGGAGTATGTTTTCTGTTGCTGATTTCATCTTCTGCAAAATTATGTTGAAGGAAACAAGTTCCTTCGTTTTGTTGAAGTTCAGCTGTTATGATGTTGGTTTCCATGGCTTTGTTTTGAGCGTTACTAATCTTCCGTTTTCCATTTCTAAGCAACTCTCTTACTTGAGGCTTTACTTTACTTTAGAATGCAGACGTACAGCCTTCTCTGGTGATAGTTTACTTTGGTGGCAATGATTCAATGGAACCTCACCCATCTGGACTTAATGCTCATGTTCCGCTTCCTGAATATGTTGAAAATATGAGGAAGATTGCTATTCATCTGAAGGTTTTATATCAATTTTTCTTCTAATCTTTGGACCTTAAACTTGGTTATTGAGGTCTTTTCATAGTTTGGTCTTTACGTTACACAGAGCATATCCTTAATGATAATTATTATTATTGCCACCAGAGGGCATATCCTTAATGATAATTATTATTATTGCCACCAGAGCCTGTCAGATAAGACGCGGATAATCTTTCTCAGTTGTCCTCCCCTCAATGAAGCACGTGCTGTTGAAGTTTTCGGGTAATGTAAAGCTAAAATCATTTTGGTTTTCATGGCTTTCCTGAACTGTAGTTATAAAATAGTGCTTCCTTATTTCTTATTCTTGTGAGCAGTCCCTTAGGCAGATCAAATGAGTTGGGCAGAAAATATTCAGAAGCATGCATAGAATTGTGCAAAGAGTTGGATGTGAAAGTAATAGATCTATGGACAGCAATTCAGCAGCGGGATGATTGGTTGACTACCTGCTTTACGTGAGTGCTTATGTTATGTGTTGTGACCAAAATATTTATGTTGATTGCATTGATAGGGTTATTGATAATAGACTATAGCATTCTTTTCTGAAATTCTGCTGCTCTTTATTAGTTACATAACATAAACTCGAGCAATGCAGTGAATAGCTACTGAACAACCAGAACTCTACCTCTCATTCGGTTCCTTGAGTTTATCTATGTATTACCAAATTTCCTCAAAGGGCTCTAAGCTTCTCTACTTTTAAGAGGCTGTTTGGTACTTTTTCCATGTATTAAATTCCCGGAAGGGCGTGGTGGGTATTTCTTATGTAGAATGTTAATGGTAATTTTGGTGAATTCTGCAGGGATGGAATCCATTTAACATCTGAGGGAAGCGAGATTGTGGTGAAAGAAATTTTGAAGGTGCTAAAAGAAGCTGATTGGGAGCCGAGTCTACATTGGGGGTCATTAGCCAACGAGTTTTCTGAAATCTCACCCATCATATTTATGGGTCCCAATAAGACCCCTATTAACACTTCTGAACTGGCACTTTACTGGCAAACACAGTGGGATTAGATCTTATCTTTCTTTTCATGATCATGAATCATGATGCTTGCTTTCTGCAACTCTTCTAATATGTGAACATTTAACATTATATTTTGTGGTGGTTTTCGTTGTTAAACTTTCATGTTCTTGTA
Organism: Ipomoea trifida; assembly: GCA_003576665.1. Taxonomy (NCBI): domain Eukaryota; kingdom Viridiplantae; phylum Streptophyta; class Magnoliopsida; order Solanales; family Convolvulaceae; genus Ipomoea; species Ipomoea trifida. Next base: position 4,530,082 of record CP025658.1, on the reverse strand, counting down.
CGGGTAATTGGTTCTTTGTCTGTCCGGGGTTCGTGGCCCTCTTCCTCACACATTTGTATCGTTGATTTATTGAGTTCTTAATGGAGTTGTTTCGTTTTGTTTCAAAAAAAAAAAAATCATAAATTTACTTATTTGGTTAGATAGCCCCAACGATTGCACGTTTTAAGTATGCCACAAAAACAATGAAGTCTTCAAAATTGTATAATGACACTGTTGCTGATAATAGCACTAATATTACAGAGAGAATTGATAAACAATCGGATCTAAATGAGGACGCAATACAAGAAACAAGAAGCAGGGTTGAGAGTATTCTTTGTTTCAGTAGAATATATGGTACACACGAGGAAATTCCTAAACCAATACTCCAACCAAAATGCTGATAAATACATGGCCAAGTCGATGTACAACACAACATGCAAACAAATATACATAAAAAAGGTAGAAAATAATGTCAGAAGACAAAAGTAGGCAAGCATTCACTCAGGTGGCAGAAAATCCAAAGTGTTAGCAGATTGCTTTGTTTAATGTAGCAACCGAATCCTCAACTTGAGAGCTGGAACCTGCCAGTGGGCTTTTTCCGTCTCCATCCCTGGAAAGGTAACAGAATAGAATAGGCTTAGTAGATTCCGGCAATAAGAATGCAATGCTAAGTAGGGATTAGAGCTTACAAAAATTGAGTAATACACAAATGTCAGCCCAGCGAGAATGATGAATCCAATTTGAAACACGTTATACCTGGCAACAGAACAGAGTATCCATATATCACCACAGAATTCTAATACTCCGTACATAAGTACATAAGTACATAACTACTGATGGGGAAAGCATATTTAACAGACACTGACTTGTATAAATATTTAATTCCGCGAAGAGATTGCAACGTGTGACCAAATATTTCTTGAGCTGCAGTAGCTTGAGCATAATATGCAAAGGCAGTGGCACAGAACTGAATGACACTGCAATGAAATACCATGATAAATAATTCAGAAGAACAGTAACTATGATATCAAAAAGTTCTCCTCAGACAATACGTTCGTGAATAGAACATGATCCTCTACAAAATTACAAGAAATAAACAAGACTTAACTCACTAGTATCATGTAATTTCATGTTTCTGTTAAACTTAAACTAATAGATTGATAAAGATTTAACTACTAAATTTGCCAATAAAGTAACAGCAGATACCTAACTTTGAAGCTAACTTGCTAAACAATAAAATTTGCTGATGTTGAAACATATCAAGCACACAGCACTTCACAGAAAACCAAAAATTCTTAAAAGTGTTGGCAATAAAGGGACTACCTTAGATCCACACACACACACACAAAAATTAAGCCCACTATAATCCACACAAAAATTAAGCCCACTATAATCCAGAGAAAATTAATTCAAGAATTTCTCCAGAAACAAGTTAAATTGAAGGGTAACAAAGCGAACCTGATAGAGCAAAGAAGAATGAGGCCCACATTAAAAAGAAACGAATTCATTAGCGTAGCTCCCCATCTGCAAATATGGTTCAAGGGCAACAACATAGCCAGGAGGCATTAGCGCATTATTAACATAAGGAGGCGAAAAATGGTAAAGGGTGGATGGAAAAAGAGAAGAAAAATATTCAAGACTATCAAATTCATTACTTCATTGGATGGATTGTGATGAAAACTAATTTCAACCCAAGCATCATAGCCCCAGCCATCACTGCAAGAAGAAGGTAGAAGCAGAAAAATGCAAATGCTGCAGTGCCCAAAAGACCTGGAAAAATAATAGAAAATTTTCTATTAGAATCCATGATTATCCCATGATAAGCTAATGAAAGATGAGAGATGTAGAATCATGTACCCCAAACATCATCTAACTTGATGAAAACCCAATTTAGGAATGGAGAAAGTGGAGGGTCAATCAACAAATATATCACAATGTGAGCAATCCAAGCAATTGAAACAATCAATCTGTTAAAAAGATCAAGAAAAAATGTGTATCAAAATGTTGTCCTGAAATGGAGCTGTTATGGTTAGGAAGAGATGAATTCCCCCCCACCAAAATTCATAGATGTAAAGCTGCACAAGATGACAAAATTACTGTTTTTCACAAGTTATAAGAGTGAACAAATATTTACATTTTGTGACACATAAACCACACTCAAACATAGCTTAATTAAAGATAAGAAGGAACCAGAATTATATTACACATTAGAAGTCCTTCAAGACAATATATTACACTTGTGAGACAAATCACACATCAAAACCTAGCCTCAGTTCAGTACTTTCTTTCTAATCCCTGATCTATCCTTTCTAATACTCATTACGTCCTCATTTTTAGTACTCAGAATGCAAGGTTGTCATATAATTTCCAGTTAAGTCAGAGTTACTCTTGCCACATCTTAACTAAACAACAAAGTGATACCCGTCCTTCAAGGAAAATGAAGCTCTTATATCCCCTAAGTTTACACCTCCAAACATAAAGATCATGGGCACAGACTAGAGCATGAGTCTGAAAATGGATGCACTTCCATAAAGCCTATCTCTACATGGTCATATAACAATTAAAACCATCGCATAACATGTACAATGTGATAGGCACATAAGTACATAACCAATTTAAGTTGTCACAAAAAAGTTCATAGATACAAGCAACCCACTTCAATGCATATAAGTATATAAATAAATGTAAGCATAAATAACAAAGGAAGCAATCCAGATTGAATGCTATCAGTAAAATTCCACCAAAGGTTTACAGATAAAAGATTAAAAAGAAAGCATTATCAAGGAAACATAAATCAATTATTTACCCTAAAACGCCCAGCACAAGTTTGGCCAAATATCCGAGAACAGTCAAAGCCCAAGAAGTCTCTGCCTAAATAATTAAGGATATAACATTAGGCTTTCTTCTTTAATACTTAAACCAATTAAACTTTAAAAAGCATAATTACACTGAGCAATATAAATACACTTCAGTCAGTTACCTTTTCACCTTGAGGGTACATCTCTTCTAGAGCTTTTACATCATCTTCCATAAGAAGCAACTCCTGCAAAAGTAAATCAACAAAAGCAATTAACTTTTCAAGAAATGGTACAATTGATCCCTAGACATTATAGAATGGGGTGTTTCAGAAGAAAATATTCAATATGCAAACTCATAACCACAAGTTAAATTAATTCACAAATCACAATTATTGTCTAAGAAACAGCACATTTTGCCTTCATGCTAAGAAAAGACATGCCTTCTCAACTGCCTTCACATTTTTACGCCATTTTCTTCCTTTTTTCCCATTCCTTTCTTCCTGATGCAGTGCATCAGCTGCTTTCTTCAATTCTCTTGCCTTTTTTGCTAGTTCAGTTGCTTCCTTTATAACATATTAAAAGAAAAACGCTGCATGAGCCGCACATAAAAGAAAAGGTTTTTTATTCTAAATTTTTGTTTATGTGAAAGTTAAATGTACCTTAATATACTGTGACCGGGTTATAACAGCCTTTGGACGCCTAATGAATGAAAAGATAAGCCCCAATGGAAGGCAAGCAATGCCAACACCACCAAAAATCTGGAGATGGAATTATAATCAGAATAATGAAGTAATAAAGTGACTTCCATTATCCCAGAGTGATAAAACTAGCCACCCCAGTAATCTCATTAAAATGATGCCTTTCACTTCCGGTTGAATAAGCAAATTGCTTTGCCTTAACAAGAAATTTCAATAAGCAGATGATCTCAACATTGAAACTCGATAAAAGAACACTGATATGATAGTTAAATTTTCAGTTGTTCCAATGAATTTTAAATTGAGCATAAGCTGGCCTTGGGCCTCGCTTAATTTCGAAGTCAGAATGTTCTAACATCTAAAAGATGTAAAATCACTTTGCTCAGTTATCAACAATAGGGCAGGGTAATATTCTATTCCTAAATACAATAAACATGTACATACCATGAAAAGCACTGATCCAACAATTGTAGCCAGAGCAACAACATATTCAGGGAATGTAGCGCGCATTGTCCAGGTCTTTTCAGATGAAGGACTTGCAGAATATGCAGAGCACTGCAAATTACAGAATGTATGAATTGTGAATAGGTGGAGAATATAAGGAAACAATAAGATCTACTAGGGTCCGGCTAGATGACTACTTTTACCGAACAGCAAGGTCATGATAAAATGACAAATGAATAGAAGTAACAAACAGTTCTCCAACCTGGTGAAGACCATTTCCAATACATGGCTCGCTACTAGAGAATGAAAATGTGTTCGTGAAGGCAGTAGTACCAGAGGAAAGGTGTCTCACGGTGAAGTCTACCTTCCCAACAAGCCCTAAAACAGTTAAGGTGAAACACTTGAGTGTAGAATCAAGAGTAATCTATATTACAACAATTTCTATTTGCATATAGAAGAAGCATCATATATATGTTGATACACAGCAAGCTAATTTCAAGTGTCCTTAGTTCATTCCCTCATTTTACAGTTCTGCTTTAGAAATCAAAGGTAACAACAAATTTGAGAAGGGTGAGAGGTCCCCCATTTTGATAAACTTGGGATATCAACATTATCAATTTATCATTTATGCCACACCATACCCTCAAGGTTTCAAGAATCAATCAATATTATAAATACAGATATACCCCCCCCCAACCCCCCCCCCCCCCCCCCGAAAAGCAGAGGCAGACAGGACAGGAATCTCAGTGTAGGTCATTTAATTTGTCAATTGGTCTAGTCTAGTTAAACTCCATGCCTAATTCAAATGTGATCCTTTCCTCTTCAAAGATAATAACAGGGTAACAGGCCATCCTTAAAGCATAAATTTTTATGTCACATTTGCATCCAGAACCAAATCCACATTATCTTCAATAATAGCAAAAGCTAATATATTAACAGAAAGGCTAACCATATAAAATTCCAAGCAAGAGAGCACACACAATTGCCGTGACCACGACCCAACATAAAGAGCTCTTGATCCTCTTGCCAAGGCTCCTGTGAATAATTTAACAGAGAAAAAAAAATATGATAAAATCAATCATTAATAAACGTCTCATCCTAGTGAATAAAACAAAGGCAGAGAGAATGTTGTTTACGGACTTGTCCTGGTCGCCTTCATAGAAGAACATAGCGAACGGAATAATGAAGAAAACGAGCACAGCGTTAACAATGTAGATGGCGAGCCAGAGTTCCTTCATCGGAAGGGTGAGATTGCAGGCGCCGTTGTAAATCGAGTGGCGGCAGGCCTGCCGATTGGCCACATCCGCCGGCAGCATGAGGATTGAGATGGCGGCGACGGAGAGGCCGAAAACGACGACGAATTTAGGAAAATAGGCCTGGTTGGCATCGTCTGGGTGCTGGTAGTTGACGAGGAGATAGATGTTGATGAGGAAGACGATAACGCACACCACAATGGCCACGATCAACAGCGCGAGATTGAAATCCCCCATTTTCTCCGGCGACGAAGAAATGTGATTTCTCCCTCGATTCGAACCAGTTCCAGATTTGACTTGATCCGAATCGGGTAGAAATTAGTTTAACGTGTTTATAGGTTGTTGGTCGCGGATAAATAAACGGGTTTGGGTTTTAAACGGGTCCTCAGACCTCAGCTACTAATCCTAATCTGGGTAGGGAAATCTGCAATGGAGGAGAGCCAGTTTGATACGTTCAGTCGTTTAGAGGGTTTTCTAAAAACTGCTATTATATTTATCTACTATTTAATTATGAATATAATATGCACTTATCACATTTATACTTTATTTCATAAATATAGATATATAGTTTTCAAAAAAAAAAATCCTCACTATATTTAGTTAGAAAATAATTAGTATATTTATTATTATTATTATTGAATTTGTAATTATTATTTTAAAATTTAAATAACATTCATAGTAAGTTTTAGGCAATTTATTTAAAGAGTAGATCTTGTATAAGCCCATTTCATGTGAAATGTGTTTTTTTTTATTTAAAGTTTAATGCTTTTTCATATTTATATTTATTTGAAGTTCTTTTTTAAATGGTGTCTTTATTTAAAAAAAAAATGATTTTGAATAGGAGTTATTTCTTAAATAAAGTAAATATAATATATTTAAATATAAAGTTATAATTTGTTTATCTGATCATATAGTTTCTCGACCACATAAGAGAAACTACCACATACTATTTCATCCACACCTATATATAATAAGTTATACTGAGTAATTATTATTTTAACAAAGCAAATATACTGTGATGTGACTATATATGTTTGATATTTGACTAGTAAACAAGAAATCATATATAATCAAAATATTTACATTTAAATATTTAAGTTATTATTCATTGTAATGAAATTCAAGAAATATATTTAATATAAACTTGTATAATTTACACCAACTAAGACGAGATTATAAATATATTAATATTAGTATTTTCTATACGCGATGCTCAGAAATATGTTCCCAATATTAGTATTTTATATTAAAATTTTAGATTTTAGATATTTAAATTATTGCAAATAATCATAATAATAATGCAAAACATTTTTATAAATTTGATATTTATATTTTAGGAAATAACTAACATATAACTTCAATATATAATGTGTATATACTATTATTAATATGTGTGTGTGTGTGTGTGAAAACTTGTGTGAGATCGTCCCACGGGTCTTAATTCGTGATCGGATTGGCTCAATATAATTTGGGTCATAGTTATTGTTATGAGTTTGTCTTTGGTTGATTTTTATGATCCAAATTATGTTGATCCGACTCGTCTCACGGATTGAGACCTATGAGACAGTCTCACACAAATGTGACCCGATTATTAATTGTGTTGGATTTTGGATTTAAGGCAAGTGTTAGGGAAATGACTTGATAGCTGATTGAGTAAGTTGGTTTGACCAGTGGATATTATTTGCTAGTTGTAAAAAAGTTTTTATTAAATTAGTTGTTTATGTATAGCTGATTGTATGTAAATGACCTATAAGGGTATAAAAATATTGTGCAGATGTGCTAATTTATTAACTCTTAAATTACCTATTTATTATTATTATTATTGATTACAATTAATGATGAGTGAAATCAACAAGAAAGAAAACATTATTATTGTTGTTGTTGTTGTTACAGGAATAGAAAGAAAAAGGGACAAGACAGATGAACAATAACAAGAGAGATATAAATGTTAGGGATTGCTAGGGTAAATGATCATTTAATAATTAAGGTCAATCAACTAATCAAAAAATTCTACTATTATTAGATTTTTAGATTTTGACTTATTTCCAAATAAGCTAATGCATTAAATCATTTTACCAAACACTTAGGCTATGTTTTGCCTAGTTGAAAGCTGAAAAACTAGTAGCTAATAAGCTAACTAATTGAAATAAAATGTTTGGTAAATTGATGATTGAATTAGCTGATATGTGCAAAAAGACATAAAATGATAAACTAAGATATTATGATTTTTATTAATAAATGGTAGATGATGTTAGTTTTGTGTAAATTAATAAAGATAAAACATCAAAAAGGTTTAAAAAAAAAAAAACAAGATCTTATTTCAAAACGCTATTTGGGGTAGGGTTTCAAAATAAGCTATTAATTTTAAGTCCTCATGTTTTATCAAACAGAGCTTATAACTTATTTGTAACTTTAAATATGCTAAAACACTAAAATAAGTTTTACCAAATAGAACTTTAAAGTAGCCTATTGACCAATCAAACCAGCCAAAATTGGCTTATTAATTATGTTACCAAACATGGCCTATATAATTGAATTCTTCCAATATGTAAATAGTATTATAGATTGTGTTATAAAAATTAGTTATATTGAAATTACAAAGTGTGCCTTTGTTCAAGTTCTGTGAAACGTTTATATTTAAGTATTCAAATATTTACGTGTAATCCATTACTGTCTTATGAAAAATTGATGATTCAATGCTCATAGCACTCTCGAGGAAAACGAATTAGTTGTTTTAAAAAGTGTGATTCACAACTTTTGAATTTTCGTTCATTATTTATACTATATTTTTTAGGTGTTCTATTTCAAAATTTGTAAGAATTCCCTACAAATTGTAGATATATCATGTAGGGTATTGTCTTTTTAATAAAAATAAAATAAAATAAAAAGAGGAAGAAGCAAGATGTGTGACCCTTTTTTTTATTACAAATTTTAACCACCATCATCATCATCATCATCATCATTATTATTATTATTATTATTATTATTATTATTATATTATATTATATTATATTTCTTCCATGCTTTTTTATTGGGTGCCACTTTACTCCATTGGGATTAATATATGATGTCATTTTAAACGATGGTACAACTGAAGGCAATAATCATTTTAGGGGCATGAAATGGAAATTGGCAATTAGTATGGTGGAACTGGAACAGCCTGGTAAAGTGTGAGGTCTAACTGGCATTTTCTTTGTTTTCAACGGGTTGGATGGGGACTTTGTTTGATAAGGGTTCGTTTGGTTGTTGCGGATCCAAAGTTTTTCTTTATCATATTTTTTTTTTGTGGGACTAGAACATGACTAAGGAATCGACAGATGTTAGTGGACGCGGACGCGAATGACTCCAGTGAATTCATTATCTATAATACATATAATCATTATCTAGAATACACAAAACGTTTGTCTACAATACACAAAATGTTTGCCAGAATACACAGAATATTGACACAAAATACACAGAACTCATCCTCCTAACATTCGAATGCACAAACACATCATAATATGTGTTACTAACATGAATACACAGAACGGTTGCATCGAATACACAAAATGGTTGCCTAGAATACACAGAATGATTGCCTGGAATACACAGAATATATTAACATAAATACAGAGATCGACCGAAACGGGAAACGTGATTTCCAAAAATACGGGTGGTTAGTTTACAATGCTCAAAACGACGTCGTTTACGTCTGTGGTGCACGGTATAATTTGCCATGACTAAGATTGTAATTATGTAAATTCCAATTTTTTTTTTTTTCAAATTCTGACATAGCACTAAATTTGGCTGGCAGATTTTAGTCCAACCCGTTATAAGTGTCAAATTATTGTACGAATCATAGTCCACACAATGCTCTGTAAGTCATAACAACAAGTATATTATTTGTGTACTGAATGTACATTATTTGATAGTATGACCAAAATAATAATGATTGGTTATAATATGTGGTCAGTTTCAAACTCATAACAATTCTTATACAATCTACACCCCATAGAATTGAATTAAAGTAGTTATTTTCTTTAAACCTTTTCTATCAAAAATTTTATCTTTATACTTTAGAAGTTGTTAATTAGTTGAATCCATGATAAGAAGTCACTTTGGCTTCTTTTGGATTCAAATCTTATTTTTTGTCTAGAGATTGGTACTCAATATTCTATAGCATTTATGATGTCTTATGTCCAGGTTGGTTCACAAATTTTGTTAGGAATGGAATTGAATATATACTGCAAAGTTGGCTAACCTCATCATTTGGTTTCAATTTCATGGAATAATTTATACCTTTTACACATAGTATAGTCAAACCTAATTGTCACAATTTATGAAAAATATATATATTCACTTTTGAGGTCATGTTTACAATTTTTAGATACACCTTTTAAGAAAGAATAGTATTATTTACAATTATTTTTGTATCAAATAACAATATTGTCTAACACTCTAACATAGTAAGATATAATAACTAATAAAGGGTACAAAATTAAAACTCCAGTCTCACAACAGGTTCCTTTTAGAACATGATCATTTTATTACTCAAAGAAAACATATACATGCATACTAAAGGCCACCAAAGGTGTCATGATATCAAACAAACCACATTCTAATATAGAGTAGATTGCCTTAGTCTAAATATATTCTGAGGCCTAAGGGTTGAAAATAATTTATTTTTTTTTAAATGCAACTAGAAAAGTTGGCTAACCTCATCATTTGGTTTCAATTTCATGGAATAATTTATACCTTTTACACATAGTATAGTCAAACCTAATTGTCACAATTTATGAAAAATATATATATTCACTTTTGAGGTCATGTTTACAATTTTTAGATACACCATTTATGAAAAGGTTTAATGCCAAAATATATTGAGTAGGTGTTGGGATGAAGTACCATTGGTCCTCCCAATTAGCTCAGCAATTGACCTAGAGCTCGACAGAACCATCAATAGACAACGTTAAATGAGACAATCAGCTGAGTTGGAAGCTTGGCCAAATTCATCCAACATCCTTAATGGTCATTCTGATGTCATAGTTAATTATGTTCAACAGATTTGGTGCTAAAATAACACCATGATAAAATGTAGGGGGCAAACACACGTGTCTTCTCCCCATTTGTAACCATTCGAATATACATTTATATATTAAGTAGGTATAATGTGGAAATAAAGTTTAAAATTACCGAGGTATCAATGTTAAACTACTTTGATCATCAAGGTTTAAGAAAATGAAAATATAATCAACTTTAAGTAAAATAATCCGATTTCTAAATATGGCATATATGAACCATATATGATTTTTTTTCCCTAAGACATGCAACAAGTCAATATCACCGGACAAGCCCGAAATAAAACCCAAGCCCATATGCATTACAATTCTATATGAAAAGCGATGCAAGTAAAAGAATCTTATTGAGAATTGTCACTTTGAGCAACTATCACCATATTTAAAACACTTAAATTTTCCAATATAAAAGTTCAAAAATATGTTTGTGCATGCAAAGCAAGAATGGAATGATGTTGTAATTTCTACTACATGGTAAATATCCTTATCATTCAACCTAAATTTTTTATTATAAATATCATTTCAGTTGAGATTTCGATTGCATACCGAATTCTTATTTTATTATTCATTTATCGTATATATGATTCACGTTATCACCTGATAAATATAATCATTTTTTTCCTTTTTTTGAGACATTCAAATTGCAGGACTCAATCACCAAATAAAACTAACGATAATTTAAAAGGACACAGCTAAAAAGAAATTAAACATAGATAAGTGATCATAGAAGTAGTGAAGGCATAGATAGGATTATGAATACAAGGACATTTGGTGTTTAATGGCGCTATCGAGCTTTATTTACAGATTCAGAAATTTAAACGGTAGCGCAACTTGTACCAGGCTCTCTTGCAGAACCCAATCAACATCCATGACCTAATCTTCAGAGCTCTTACCAGATCTTTTGCCCTGTTCTTCATACCTTCCTTTTCTTCTTCCTGATCTGATGAATCAATTGCCGCCCAATTATCTCCTGATGGCAATTGCAGCTGTTGATATGAGGAGTTTGATGAGGGATTGATAAAATATAGATGATGAGCATTCATTCTGCTTATATTATTCCTCTTTGTGCAGCCCTCTAATTATCCTATTACCCATAACGATTTCCGGGCGCAAATCTTTATCCCAATCATCTCATTCTTAAATACACAAAATACTTATGTGTTATCATTTCCCACATGAATTGAAAACACACAATGTCTTCGATCTGCTCCAACGATTGGAGCCGTGAAATAACCGCATGCTTTTCTTTGGTTTGAATTGAATTTGTTGGCTCCGCATGATTTAAGAGATTGAAATGATTGTTGATCGTCAAGTCTGAAATTCTATATCAACCGTGGATCTTGAGAGTAATGTTTAAAAGAAAATTAATTTTGAATATAAAAAGTTAATATAAAAATTTAAATTAAATATAATATATTTAGTGAGTAATATACTAATATCGATCTGTGATGCCATACATAGCAACAAGTAATTGCTGGAAATTAAAGTCATTCTTGAAAAGACTTCTTTAATGTAACTTGCTTTTGTCCCACATTGCTTTCAAAACTCTTCGACTCCTACGTTATAAAGGATAACATTTCAAAGGAAATTTGAAGTGTCTTATGGAGGTGAAATAAATGGGGGCAACATGTGTTGTTGGTTTGGTTCAATTTGTGTTTACCATGCATTTCTTGCTCACTTTTGCTCGAGAGGCCAAGTATGGAAGATCTCTTTTTAATCAAAAGCTAAAAATAAAATAACACAATCTCAAAATGTGATTTTAGCAAGTTGGATTCTCATCACTACACATCTCTAATCCAGCCTACACTAATACTTACGTTGTATGACATTATTAAATTCCCCAACAGAATTGCAATTTCCTTAATCATACTAATAGTGATGAAAGATTGAAATGTTTTTAACTTAAATTGCATTAAAATAAATCATAAAAATGTCCTAAGTGCACATATTTTGCTTGTTTGATGATTTAATTACACACTTTTTAAGTTTAATGACACAATTACACAAAAAATTTAAAAAAAAAAATTTTAAAACAAAAATAATAAGTTAAGTAACTTATTTGAAATTTATTTCTAAATTTAATGATTGATTTTATGTTGGTTTGCATTGTATATAGAAGAAAGATGTCTTAATAAGGTTGTCACAGCCAAGGCCCACTACTTTATCATGTATTGACTTCAAAATTTCTGAACGTGACTGTCTTCTTTAATTTTGACCCCACCGCCATTAACCATGCATCCTCATGCTTGTTTTGATGGCATTAGCACGCCCATTGTTCTCAATACTTATTTGAGTATGAATGCCAGGGCCGCCATTAATATACTCATACTTATTTTTTTTGAAAGAGTTCTCATACTTATTAATCAAACAATACCAGGGCCTGCCCTGAGGGCGGGGCGAGATGGACACTTGTCCTGAGCTCAACGTTGGAGGGGTCCTTAGTTTGATTTTTTAAAATATTTTTTTAATGAAGTTAAAAAAAAAACTTGTTTATCAAATATTTGAATTCATGACTTCAAAATTGTTTATTAATTTTAAAATTCACTAAATAATTAAAATCATACGATATACTTATCTTAGTTAATATATAAATATATTAGCGAACATTGAATTATTTTATAATTAAACTTCATATAGGGCCCAAAGTTTGAATAGACACTACTCCAATCATTATTGTGTGGACCATGGTCTACACAATTGTGTGGACTATATTATAAAATTATGTATATTTAGTATACAAATAATGTACTTTTAATATATCAAAAATGTATATTGTATTCAGAAAAAGTATATTATTTGAGTACTAAAAATACATTATTTTGGTTAATGTACATTGAGTACACAAATAACGTACTTTTAATATATTAAAAATGTATTTTTTGTTATGGTCCACATAACACCGTGTGGACCATGGTCCATACAAAAATTTGTCGGCACCACTCCAAGGCTAATAAAATTATATGTATGCAAAACTTCAAATTTATCATTTAATTATTTTCAATTAACTCACACAATCTTTTAATTTCATATATTAAGGGCCCTAGTTTTGTTTTTGCCCCGGGCCTACAAAATGATAGGACCAGCCCGGAACAGTACGTAAATTAAGTACACAAATATTTATAAAAGGTTTGATACATATATTTTATCACATAGTTTTACTAGCTATAAGTTTTATTCACCAGATTAAATTGAAAAAGACTCACATAACACTATATGACTTTGTTTGACAATTAACGGTTAGCGGATTGTGTTAGTGATTTTAACCAGCGGATTATATCAGTTATTTATAAAAAGATGTTTGGTAGATGAGGAAGAAGAGGTATATATATATATATTTATCTTTCTCAAAAATGCCAACAACAAACAATTTAGTGATTTGGAGCAAAACATTGCTCAGCTCCAAAGTCCAAATCATTGACAAAATATCAAAAATGACGAATCTATCAAAAAATTGATGAATATGCCATTTATAAAAAATGAACTATGTAATAGTTATCTCTAGTTGAGATGTATAAATAGAGTGTGTTTATTCATTCCAAGAAGAGATAGACAAATTGGGAATTGTCACATCTAGTGGCACTATTCTATCTCATCATTTTCCAACACATGCACAACGTTTGTAGTTTTTCTCACTAATTTATTTTTTGAAAGTAAAAAACAAATTAGTGAGAAATACTGTGCATGTGTTGGAAACTGATTGGTTTTGGGTTAGTGTATGGCATAAACAACTTTCTCATAAAGTTGTTGTTATTGAATTTGTCTTTTTACCCACCAAGATTTAACTTTGGTTAATCTTAATCTTAGGAAGATTAATCAACTCCTTAACTAAATAAAACAAAATAAACAATAATTCAAAGTAATTAAAGGGATAAATGTCAAACAAAAACAATATTTATTTATTTGAAAATAATAATTAAGTCATTAAATTTTATTTTTTTTAAATCAAAGTAACAACTAACAATTGAAGATGCAAATTAAAAATTACATTAAACTCTTTTAACATGTTAAAAATTACTTACATGTGCTCAAATTTTAAGATTGATGTGACATTCAGATATTATGTTCATTTAAACAAGTATTTCATCCATCCCATTTAAACTATCATGTTTACTAACAAATTAAATTCTTTATTTCTTTAATATTTATAAAATAAATTTAAAGGAAAAAGAATCAAATAAGTAACAAAACTATTTAGAAAAATTCAATTGTATTATTATTATTATTATTATTATTATTATTATTATTATTATTATTATTATTATTATTATTATTATTATTATTAAATTTTTCCTATCAGTTCAACTGCACAATATGTTTGTTTTTGTACCAATTGTCAGAATTAACATTTAATTCTTATCAAAAGTTATAGCTAATAGTGAATGTGTAACTTCACTGGATGCACAGTATGCTTGACTGGATCCGATAAATCTCCACCTGAATATATAAACTTTGTGAACTAATACAAAATGAAATATTAAATATAAACGGATTAAATTAGTGGTGTTATTTATTATTTTGGTAAACTCACAGAATCTTTCTCTGTTTGTTTAACGGTCCAGGTACACCCGGGAGCTAGCCCAGGGGGAATCATCACTTGTAGGAATCAAACCCGAGTACTCTCGGAATTCTTTTCCATAAAGAGAGCTCACTTGCCACCTGAGCTACCCCATTGGATTAGTGGTGTTTATTATTGGCCAAAGTGGTCTTAACTTTGAGTAGTTAGTTAGAGTAGAGTAGATGCAATTTAATAATATTGGGACCATTTCACCTACTATACATTATATTGTCCGTATTCATGCAAGCTTTTGAGCAAAAAAATCCAACTCATCAGTGGTTGCCTTTGTATTGCTTGTGAATTGTGATGTCATTTCTTGCCTCAAACACCACCATGAATTCCAAGATTATTGCTTTAGATATTTTCAACTTCTATAGTTTAGTTATCTTTTATTCCTAAAAAACTTTCATAGTTATCTATTTACTATTTAGCATATAATTAAATTGAAGGCAAAGTATACCCTAAACTTCACACTTCTTTATATGAAGATATTTATACATTTTGAATTAAATGTGATAAATTTAAAATTTTTTTGATCAAAAGCGATTGAATTGATAATAAGAATCAAATTATAAATATCATTATTATTGAGGGACTAAAATAAATTAATTCAATGAGTATTTTTAACAATTTTATATGCATAAAATTAATTGAATATACATACACACACTTACTGTATACTATAATACTGTTGTTAAGACTAATTTAATTTTTTTCTTTCTTGTAATGATGTGAAATCCCGCAGTTATTACTAACCCTCAAAATTCCTGTTCGAAAGCGCTAGAGATGGTAAATCGACAACTCATTCAGTCATCAATTTTTACCCATTTCTGTACATTATACAGACAAAAGTCTTTATCATCTCTGATTAATTTTTGTAAGCTTTGAATCCGGTAACCTCTGCTTTGTTGCTAGAGCACGACTTTAGGACCCTTTAATCATTGAACAGTAATTTTTGTTTTGTTTTGTTTTTTTTTTTTTTTTTTTGCTTGAACAGTAATTTTTATTTTCTCACTTTACTAAACGCAGCAATGGTCAATCTTTATGAATTATGATGGGGAATCGATCTGGAAGGATCAGAGAGTACAACAACAGGAAAAATTTATCTTCATGGCTATAATCCATCTACAGACATTTATAACAATCATAGTGTGAACTGTGGAGTATCAAAGCCTCATCTTCATCTCAAATTCCCCTGAATCCCCCCATTACTCGAAGCTCCGCAAAAAAAAAAATGTCAAAGCAAACTTACAGAATCTGCTGTTTCTCGAGAAAGTTCAAGCTGAGAGATGCTGAGCCACCAGATGAGATCAAGGCCCTGTTTGGCAGATTCTCGGAGAATGGACTGATGAGTGCGGAGCATCTGCACAAGTTCCTGAAGGAAGTTCAGGGAGAAGAAAGTGTTTCTAAGGAAGAAGCTGAGTCTGCAATGGAGGCTGCACTCAAGTCCCTTGAGCATCTCCATGTGTTTCATCGCAGCAAAGGGCTTAATCTCGAATCGTTCTTTCGGTACCTTTTCAGTGAGACAAATTCTCCTCTTCCCCCTGCTAATAAGGTGCTGTTTTAATTCCTTTCAATCATCATCAGTTGATCCAAATTGTGCATTTACTCTGATATATCTACTGTTAGGATTAAGCTCATATTTGGAAAGGCAAGGTATTGGACATGGCCCTTTAGGGCTTAGGCCACTCGATGCCCGACTTGTGCTCTGATATCATTTGTTAGCATCAAACGCTTGTCACTACTCCAAAAACTATAGCTCGAGCGAAGACGCAATTTTATTTCCTTGTACTTACATTCACATTTCGAAAAACAGGATGTTGAATTTGGCCCTTAAGGCCTCCGCCCAGTAATCCCTAGTCACTGGTATTGGACTTGACCTTTCATACCTTTCCTGGCAATTCTCGAGCCACCTGGTGCTGGGCTTGACCCATCAAGCCTCCGCCCAGCAATTCGCTATTCTCTAGCCATATGTTGTTGGACTTAACCCATTAGGCCTCCGTTCAACATGTGCAGTTTCTGTTTATTATTATATTGGAATCTAAACATATAGAAGAGAGAACTGATCCCAACAATGGGATTAAGAATTTTAAGATTGGAGGTTTTCTGATGTTTGTTTCACATTAGTGGTTATGGTTTTTTTTTTTGGTATCCCAGGTGCATCATGATATGAATGCTCCATTGTCACATTATTACATATACACTAGCCACAATACCTACCTAACTGGGAACCAGCTCAATAGCGACTGCAGCGACGTGCCAATTATAAAAGCTCTGGAGCGCGGTGTTAGGGTGATTGAACTCGATATGTGGCCTAATTCCTCCAAGGACAATGTTGATATTCTTCATGGAGGGTAAAATGGTTCATCTTGCTCTCAGTTCTTTTTGTTTCTTAAGATTGTCAAAGCTATCTGCAGACTGCTTTTG
Organism: Ipomoea trifida; assembly: GCA_003576665.1. Lineage (NCBI taxonomy): Eukaryota > Viridiplantae > Streptophyta > Magnoliopsida > Solanales > Convolvulaceae > Ipomoea > Ipomoea trifida. The sequence goes on along the minus strand of CP025658.1, from coordinate 4,512,874 downwards.
TGATCTTCTGTTATGGGGTTTTCAATTTCCAGGACACTTACAACTCCAGTGGAGCTCATCAAGTGCTTGAAATCAATCCGGGAGCATGCTTTTGTATCGTCTGAATATCCGGTTATTATTACTCTAGAAGATCACCTCACTCCAGATCTCCAGGCTAAAGTTGCAGAGGTGAGTGAATGCTGGCCTATCTGCAAATTACTCTTTAGTCTTTACTTTTAGATTGAGTTTTTAGGCCTGCTTGATTTCGTGGATGTTCGATTTCAGATGGTCTCTCAAACGTTTGGGGACATTCTGTTTGCTCCTGGATCAGAATGTTTGGAAGAATTTCCTTCCCCGGAATCATTGAAGCGAAAAATAATAATTTCAACAAAACCACCTGTAGAATATCAGGAAAGTAAGTCTCTGAAAGACAAAGATAACAGTAATTCCCAAAGCACAAAAAGTGCTTCAGAGGAAAATGCATGGGGAAAGGAAATTTCAGACCTATCACATAAATTCAAAGCCCTATATGAGGTACTTCAGTATATATGGATTAATGTATACTATCTTTTGTATAAAATTTCAGCTCTGCGAAACTAATTTATCAATTATCATATTGTCTCAGAATAACAAAGAGGATGCTGCAGATCATGAGTGTGCAGAAGACGACGATTCCCATCATTCAAATCATGGTGTGCCGCCAAATGCTGCACCCGAATACAAGCGTTTGATTGCAATCCAGGGCGGGAAAACTAAGGGTAAAGTCGAGCAGTGGATAAATGCAGATCCTGATAAGGTACGGCGTGTTAGCTTAAGCGAAGAAAAGCTTGAAAGTATTGTCCTGACACATGGCAAAGAAATTATCAGGTGAGAGAGACTAAACTTTTGTGTCATTTTGTGAAACGAAGACTATCTGTTTTCAAATGAACTGATGATAATTGATAATCTCCTTCAAGGTTCACCCAGAGAAATATGCTGAGAATATATCCAAAGGGCATACGTTTCGATTCTTCAAACTACAACCCCTTAATTGGATGGATCCATGGAGCTCAGATGGTTGCATTTAACATGCAGGTTTATTTTATTTAGTTTCACATTCTTACTCGAGAAAAAAAAATTGGAAAATTTCTCCAATTAGTAAACGCGATTTGGTTGCCAGGGATATGGTAGGCCACTTTGGTTGATGCAAGGAATGTTCAGAGCAAATGGAGGGTGTGGTTATGTGAAAAAACCAGAACTTTTACTAAATCCTAATGATGTCCATGATCCTAAAAACCTCTTACCTGTGAAAACAACATTAAAGGTACATAACAGAAAAGTGAATCTTTTCCCTTCTCATGTTTAGTCCTGCAAATTCTTTGCTACATTTCATATTCTTCGCGATTATCAGGTGAAAGTATACATGGGAGAAGGGTGGCATCTGGATTTTAAACGAACACATTTCGACTTTCATTCTCCCCCAGACTTCTATGTTAAGGTTGACAGTACATTAATTCCCCGCTGCTCTTTTAACTTTGGATTTTAATAAAACAGTGTTTAAAGGCAGAAATGAACAATAAGAACAGATTTTTTTTTAATGCAAAATAAATGGGTTTGGTTTGGTGTATTTCCAGATTGGAATTGCAGGAGTTCCAGCAGATTCAACAATGAAGAAAACAAAGGCAATTGAGGATAACTGGATTCCAACATGGGACGAGGAATTCGAGTTCCCTCTCACTGTTCCTGATCTTGCATTGCTTCGAATCGAAGTTCACGAATATGATATGTCTGAGATTGATGATTTTGGAGGCCAGACTTGTCTGCCTGTTTCTGAGCTGAGAACCGGTGTTCGCGCTGTAGCACTCCATGATCAAAAGGGGCAGAAGTATCCCTCTGTCAAACTACTCATGTCTTTTGATTTTGTCAAATGATGTTTTTCTGTTTGTTTGGTTTCCAATCTTCCTAGTCTGTGTGGAATGAAGTAGCAGGGTGCTTATAATCTTATTTGAGTGTGCTTGTAAGTTGTAATAGATTGAATATGATCAAGCAAATTTGCATTTAAATAAATAAATAAAATGCAATTGATATCAAATGATATAACACATTTGCATATGTTATTTATCACTACAACTTAATCAAACTCTGTTGATACGATCCAGAAAGAGCCACCGGGCTTCTCTAAGTAAGAGTCAGCTTATAAAACTTTAGATCAAATTCAATACACAAAAAAGAGCCATTATTGGATCAATCATTCTTCCCCACAGCTCGAAGTAAAATAAGCAATTGAAGGAAGTAATACGATGCACCTCCGACGGTGGCATACTGCAACTTCTCCGGCCCTTCGACCGCCGGAAAATGGCTATCGTCGGCGGATTTAAACCCTCCGGCCAGCCATGCCAGGTTTGCGTATCCACTTTTGTGCAATTTTGAAACAGCCATCATAGACCTATATGCATGTAATCAACCAAAATCAAAACCTTATACACATGCATGAAATTATATATAATAACCAATAATAACAAAAAATAATAATAATAAATTTTGACTCCCAGCATAAGCCGCATATTGGCCCTTTTGATTTAAGCAGATCAGTTATGACAAGCTGATTTACTTTTTTATAATCGTTTATAGGTTAGGATAACAAGATAAAGTTTACCAAGTACACACCTTAGTGGCTACGATTTTCTTCAGGAAAAAAACATTAAAATCATAATGTTAATAAAAAAATTGGCACCTCAATCCTTCACCACAAGCTACGAGGATCTTGGAATCCTTGTCAGGAATCTGAGTCTCTACTTGCGTTAAAAACTCGGGGTTGATCATGGTCATATTCTGGCCCGTCCACAGCCCAATATAACCGAAATGCACCCATTTCTTGAGCAGACCCAAGGGGCTATTATCCGGGTCATTGACGAACAACGGAATGTGGCGAGAGCCCGAAACTCGGGCCTTGACTCTTTCCCATTCGGGCCGGATATCCAGCAAGATGTAGCCTTCGGAGTCCACGGCCGTGCCGGCATCTTTGGGCGGAATTGGGCGTACGGTTCCGGACTGTATAAGCTGCTGGGCGTTGCCGGAAGTTGCGTTCACTCTCACGGCGGCTGCCAACCGTTGCGGGGTGGCCCACAGAGATGGTTGCGGTTGCGGTTGCGGTTGTTTGGAATGCTTGAGAGTGGTTGCTTGAAGCTGGCTCAGTATAACTGCCGCCATTCTTCTCTCTCTACCTCTCCGTCTCGATCTGCCCTTATCTTAAAGCCACTTGTTTTTTGGAGTTATGCATATTCTATCCTCCATGGTATTGTCTTTTTTGTACTAAATGATATTGTTCAAGATAAAAATATCCCATTATTTTGGATATCCTCGGTCGATAATATCTTATACAATTATATATAGCCATGGTTGATGATAATGATATTGTTCAAGATAAAAATATCCCATTATAGGCATCGTTCATACTGATGTTAATGATACTTGGTACAATATAAAATAGTCTATATAATTCTATACTTGTATCTGGTAAACAATACGGATCGACATTGTTGATTGTTTTTAGAAATTGTAGATATATTTTGTATATAATAAAATTATTGTATTTTTTGGAGTGTTCAGAGAAATTTGTAGCCATTACTTTTTTTTTTTTTTTGAAAGGTAAACGTATAGCTATTCCATTAATTCACAACATAAAACATTTACATCAATCAATGAAATGGTAAACCATTCCTTACCGTCAGAGACATAGAAACAACTTTTCTAATTATGCTATAGAAAACTTGAATCGCAGACTGTTTCATAACTAGGAAGCTATGTTCCTTCAAGGAGCTTAAAGCTTCATCAAAGATCTGGGTCTTTGTCATTATTCGTTTTTGTTCGCACAGGATAAGATCAACATTTGCCGAAACCAAACTAAACGATTTATGCTAATGAAAATGAAAAGCTCGTGAAAATAACAAGAGGAAAAATGCTCGTGAAAGTAACGAGAGAAAAACACAATAATAGATAAAATAAAAAGTGGGTAAAGTCAAAGTAGGTACTGAATAAACTCTGTCTTGTGATTTTAGTCGGCCAAAACATCTTAGGTTGTCTATAGTCAACCAGTTCAAATTAGGAAGTCCAATAATAGGCTACTCCCACTAGGAGTATGTCCAACTTGTAACTTTGTGATTACTTAATTCAACCGTCCTGATCAATTTAGTTAGGCTGCGCTAAAATTATATTTTACTGTCTATACATAATTTTTCAACCTATTGAAGTATAAAAGTCAATGTGAACTTGTGATCTCGTATTTAAGAGAGCCACAATTATGTCGCTTGATCACAAGATCTTTGGCAACACATTTGTTATGGCAAAAACTTGCGTTAAAAATTTGACCTATTAATCAAAGATCAGATCTATCTCACGGATTAATCTCACGGATTAAGACTTGTGAGGCGGTCTTAAGCAAGTGTTACTCATTTGTTATTTGTTAGTATTTGTTTTTGATTTCTTATTTTTCTATTTCATGCACCACACGTATACTGGGATCGAGTGTCTCTCAGATCACCAATTCGAATTATACGGACTTTAAGCAAATCATTCAATTCATTTCTTCTGTGTTAATACTTTCTCTCTATCAAATCACTGCAATCATATCATATTTTCTTTTTGCATTTTTGAGATCTCGGATCGATATATGCAGAAATGGGTCGAACCGTTGAGGAGATCTTTAAGGATTTCAGCGCCCGTCGCTCCGGGATTCTCCGGGCATTAACCTACGGTAATTCCATTCATGAACATTTTCGTGTAAATATTCCCCAATGTTTGTTTGAATTTCTACTGGTTTCCTTCTTCCAGATGTGGATGAGTTCTACGGTCTGTGCGATCCAGGTAAATTTTAAATCGAATTCACCGTTTATTTACTGCTTTTTAATTAAATCATCTTAGGTTGTAAAGCTAATCAGGATAGAATTGTTGATCAAATTTAATTTCCAACTGAAATTTGATGAAGTATCGATCATTAGTTATAATTCTGTTATTTGTGTTGCATTGTTATATATAGAGCTTTGTTTCTGCTAAGCTAATCTCTGATCTGTGTAGTTTATGCGTAATGGCAGTTTTAGATGCTTTTGTGCAATTGTTATATAATGATGTGTTATAGAGAAGGAGAATTTGTGCTTGTACGGACATCAAAATGAAACCTGGGAAGTGAACATTCCGGCAGAGGAAGTTCCACCGGAGCTTCCAGAGCCTGTTCTTGGGATAAACTTTGCCAGAGATGGCATGAACCGCAGAGATTGGCTTTCACTTGTTGCTATCCACAGTGATTGTTGGTTGCTATCTGTTGCATTCTACTTTGGAGCCCATCTCACCCAAAACGACAGGTACTTTGTTTTTGTTCCTTCTTCTTGACACCAATACACTACTGGTAGACAATCGGGTGATCTAAAATAGTGTCAAGCTCACTTAACTGAACTATAATGCTTTAAGGAACTCTTGCGAGTTGAAGCTTGTGGCGTCATGCATCCATTACACCAAAAAAAAAAAAAGAAAAAAAAACTGTGCTATAATACACATGACATGTACTAAACCACACTAAATCCAATCAATTAACTAATCTAACTTACCCCCGTATGGATGACTCAACTAGCCACATGAGTAAAATTTGAGAACAATTAACTAGCCTAGCTAACTCATGACCCATATATTCTCTTTTATTTTTTAAATGTGGAACTCTTAATACTACTTTTTCACAAATCAAGTTTAGCACTCAACATTGTAGCTTGTTTAACAGGAGACATCTATTTAACTTAATAAATGATCTGCCTACCATATTTGAGGCTGTGCTGGAAAAAAATCCGGTGAAAGACAAGTCTAATGCGGATAGTGGAAACAAATCGCGAGGAAGCACAAAGGTAAATACTTCTTCAGTTTCATTTTATGTGTTTGTTGCTATTTCCAATTCAAAATTTCATAATATTAAATTTAGTATTAGTATAGTTTATAAAATTTTATTTAAAAATTACATTAAAAATAAATTGTATTTTTTATCCTACTCCCTAGGTTATGTACCTACTAATAATTGTTTAATTTAGTCCATGATTAGGCTAACCCATCCCTGAAATTCACAGTGGATTTTTTTTTTTTTTTTTTTTTAAATTTGAAAAACTTTTTTAAAGCTTAAGTGGCATGCACACTTTCTTATTTTGAAAGCCTTCAAGCAAGTACAAAAGGATGCAAGTATTTTGTATTTTTATTTATTTATTATATTATTATTTTGCGACAAACGAGAACAAGACTGTGAACTTAGTTGAGCTTTGGTTACTCTGCTCGGTTCTCTTTAACACCTATCATCTTTCAGTACATATAAGACAAGTGAGACCACTTTTAAAAGTGACAAAGTATTGTAGAGATGTAAAAGAAGTAGTGAATGAATTGTAAATTTAATGATGCCAAAGTAAGACTCACTCTTACGATGAGATAGTATTACAGGACAAAGATACCCCTTAGTTGTGTGACAATGTTGCAGTTTTAATCCTTTACCCTAAGGCGGTAAGGCCTTTCGTATGCTTTAATTTCTTTTCCTGTATGTCTACCTTTGAGGTTAACATTTAGAAAATCATATTCAGCAGACGAAAGATGTTAGAGCAATGGACTACGTACAAGTGCGAACTTGCCCGGCCTGTATTTCTCCAGGGCATCTTCTCTATGGTTACGTATAGTATTCTCCCTTTGTATTTTGCAGAGAACTAGTGAAGGGCAGGCCAAAAACTCGTCGAAGCTGGCAGATAAAAGTCGCGAAAAAGACGAAGAAGAACACGGGGAAACGCTATGTGGGAGCTGCGGAGGAAACTACAACGCCGATGAGTTCTGGATTGGGTGCGACGTCTGCGAGAGATGGTTCCACGGGAAATGTGTGAAGATGACGCCAGCAAAAGCTGAGATTATACAGCAATACAAGTGCCCTTCTTGCTGCTTGAAACGGGGAAGACCCTAGTCCCTTACATACTAAACTTTTCACATATGCATCTTACAAGATGAGATTAATTATTCGATGTTCGGTCGAATCTATCCGAGACAGGCCAAGGATTTTGGTTGCTTTTGAATGAAGTACATATATATAGAGGTCCCTTAATATAGGAAGCTGGGAGTAATATGACAGTGAACATGCAATTTATAGGAATTGAAGTTCCCTAATTTATTAGGGAGTAATATATGTAGAAGTTTTGATCTGATATTACAATAGTTTCCTGCCTGTGATACAATAATAAGCCAACTTCAAGTTTCTTCTTTCAGATATGGAGTTAATTTTTGTAGCAGTTGGTGTGTGTTTCACTTTATTTCATAAATGTTCTTCATACCATATGTTATGTTGGGTTGAGCCTGAATGGGTAACTCCAAAAGTGGCGACGATTACTACGTAAATATAAAGAACACATTTGTTATGTACTAATTATAACTTTTGGTGTATGGTAAGTGCTTGATTTGATTTAATAATTGGTATCAGAGTAAGTCAGTAAGTCACGAGTCGTTATCCAGAAAAGTTGAAATTTAATGGTTGTGCATTCATGCAATTTAAATATATTATTTTTGAAAAACTCAATTTAAATATAGAATGTTTAAGCAATGGAAAAGTACCTAGAGCTTTGATTTAAAGGAAAGTCTGGCTTAAATTCGCGATCTAACATCGACTCGACAAAAGATTGTGGAGTAATACTCAGAGTTTGTCGTCCTAGAATTCCTTGTTGTGGTGCATTGACACGAGGTCGATCCACACGTTGGTGCCCTTGGGATTACTAAGTTGCGATCGTCGTCTGATCTACCTTAATCTCGTGCTTGTCTTGTACTAATTTTATATGATTGACTCTTGTATGTTCCTAATATTATTTTCTTTTCACATTAGGTTAGGATAAATGATGATACTATGATAGGTTACCTAAGATTATTTTCTTTTCAGATCATGTCAAGTATCAAGATCTTATGATGAAGGCATCTTGTGGTATGATTGTATCCAAAAGAATTTTCTAGGTTTTTTTATTCTCGGTCTTCATTTCACATTTGGGCATGGAAAATCATGGCTGCTTCTATGACCAAACTATAGAAATGCGTACGAATAGAGTACTTGTAATTGACTTGGAGCCATGAATTTTGTGAATGTCAAATCACCAGTACAAGGAAATAGGAATGTAGTTGTTACAATCCAGGACAAAGACTCCAAAAGTCATTAGTAATAATGTACAAAAGTAGCGGAGTTACGATTTCCCCTGGACCAGCTCCCGTGCCTCTCGGAATGAACGCAGGTAGACCTGGACTGTTAAACGGATGGAGAAAGACCCGCCGATGAATTTACCAAAAAAAATAAAAATTAGCCGAGTTCAAAATTTTATTGGCTTTGTAATTTTGTTTGGTTTTCTTAGTTCTTCAGTCAGACCGATTTAATTACTTAATGGAAAGGAAAGGAGATTTTTCTTAGTACAACTCCGTTACAATATAGTATATGTTCATACATGCATACTTTTTTAATCTATTGAAAGACAAAGAATCAACGCCTACTGGGGTTTGAACCTGTGATCTCTCACTTGGGAGAGCCACAACTATGTCGCTTGACCACAAGACTTTGGAAGAAAAGAAGATTAGGGGTGTGTTTGGTTCGCACATGGAATCGAAATCGGAATGGGTATCAAATACTTGGTAATACTAATGAGTTTTGGTGAAAGTATTTTGTATGTTTGGTAGTAGGGTGGAATGGGAATGATTATTAATAGTTGGGGAAGTGGTTGAGAAGAAAGGTGATGAAACCCTTATTTCATTAGGGAATGAGTTTTGCAATTAATGGGTAATCAAAACTCATAGTAGTATTCTAAAAACCTGTCAACCAAACAATAATAATGACTTTGATACCCATTCCGTAGATAGTTAAACATGTCAATCAAACACAATCATTATTCAAATATGTATTTTAGATGAAATTTATTTTGCAATCCAAGAAGATAAAGGATAAAAGGATGTAACTTATTGGTTGTCTAAATCTGACCGCCTTAAACTAATTATTGATTAAGATTTTACAAAATACGATGAATCATTTAAGTTGGACTTAAGGAAGAATAAAATTGCATTACCGATATTCATACAATTATTCACCAACAAACTTCTCACAACCAGTACACTACTTGATTTATTACCAATAACTTCCTATAAAAGATCACTACGTATGTGCATTAACTATTATAAATAAAGGTTCTAATTGATTTTCAGGTTCACATGTTAATATAGGTTCTCATATGAACCTGATGGATAAATCGTAAATGGACCAATGGAAGATCAACACAGATGGAATCATATTCAAGCATCGGGAATGACCTGAAAATCTATCCCGGCCGTCCCTGGGCTTGGCCGAGCTTAGCCTCGGCTGAGCCAAACCGGGCCAAGCTTGCCCGTGTCTTGGCCGACCCTTTCGCGGGGTCATCTTGGTCAACCCTCCGCGGGGTCATCTTGGCCGACCCCTCAGAGGGGTCATCTTGACCGACCGCTCCGTGGGGTCAACTCAATTGATCCTTCCGCGAGGGATCATCTCGGCCGACCTTTCCGCGGGGTCATCTCGACCGAGTACAAGACTCGGCTGAGGCTCGAGACATCAGGTTGACGCGGTCTTTTCGGCATCAAGCACGGTCCAAGGTCGTTGCAACAACCCACCTCCTTTTCGGAGGTGGTTAGGGCCGAAAGAGGGTATAAAAACACTCCTCTATGTCTCATTAAGACACATCTTGTCTTAAGAACATACTTGTCTTGTTATTACACAATTCTCACAATTGTAATACAATATTATCTTTGTAATTATTCATATTATCTCATTATTACCATATTCCTTGTTTAATTCTACTTGTCAATTTCTTTAATCTTATAAGGTATTGTTAATTCGGACTACTCGAGTTATTAAAATCCATGAGAACCTAAATATATATATAACGACAAATGTCGGCCGATTTGCACACAGTAAATGATAGGATTATTTATGGTTATGGTTACAGCTGTTGTAGACGCGTCTGTGAATAGTCGAATTGATTTCTTGCAGAAGTGGGCAACAAAGTGTGGGTCGTTGTAATACATACAAATCTGAACCCAATACAACTTACGGCCCAAGTTTTGGAAAAATGCCTTTCCCCCACTTTCTACTTCCAACAATATAATTGTCAACATTCATCTCATTACATGGACAATAATGCTAATGCTACTCACAACATGCATTATATATTCTCATCATGTAAAATGCATTAATCAGGTGAAAGAAAACAAAATTAAATCAAAAGTAGAGAGTAAAATAAAAATACATGTAATATTATGTTTTTTTTTTTTGTTTAGATTTAGAATTAGAGACATCTAAGAAAAATGTTTGAGCACAGTTACTTCAGAAAACTGTTTTATGATTACTATTTTCTAATTTTTCATTTTCTATTTTTTTTTTGTTTCAAAAACTTATTTGCTAACCCTCTCAAAAAAAAAAAAAAAAACTTATTTGCTAACACCCATTTTTTCAAATTTATATTTATTAAGACTAGCATTATAATATTAACACACTTTTAATTTCGAGTTATTTTTAGACCTTATATTTAGAATGTTTTTGAAAATATTTTGTTTAAATTGAATAAATATAATTTTTTTACTTTTAAGTCTAATATATGTACTATTTTTTATATTTGATATCTGAATCAAATTTATATATATGTATATAACATAACTAAAAATATATTCGAACCAATAACTTATTAAGTTCACTTAAAATTTAATTTAGATAATATTAATATTTTTTGAGATAATATTTACAATATTTTTGAATATATTCATTTGAATGAAATTTATATAACTAATTTTTACTTTGAAGTCTAATATATGGAAAATTTCAACATTTCATATCCGAATTAAACTTATATTACAATGTAACATAACTAAAAATATTTGAACCAATAATGTATAGATTGATGAGTTCAATCAAAATCTAGAACTTGGTGTAGAGTTCAAGTTTTAAATGTGATAATGTGAATACTGTCTGACTTTAATAAAATAAAATAAATAGAAGTGGGGCGTAGGAAACGAGATTTAGTTATTCCATTCCATTCCATTCCAAGTAGTAAGTAAAGCTGGTATCCAGGATTGGGATTAGGATTAGGAAGGATAATATAGTTGCGTAAAGTAGATTGTTTTTGACGTCGCCAAGCCAAGTACTCAAGTAGTGAGTCAATAGTGTGAACAATGGCAAGAGTGGGCCCAACATTTTCAACTCATTGAATTGAAAGCACTGCATGCATGCCACGTGGGAAGCCTCGGCAGGCGTATACACGTGTGACCACAGAAACCGCGTAAAGCTTTCTTGGAAGGAATAAAAAGGCAAAACCCAAAACACCCAATTGTATGACTAACATAGTAACATGGTCCCCCTTCCAGAATCTTGTTCTTCAATCCTTACTGTTTGTACGTCTTGATGATATGACTACTTGCTTTGCCTTCAATCAATTATAATCAAATAATCTTCTTTATTTCACTCCCCCACAACCTAATAAGTCAAAGAAAATCAGAGTGGCTAATGTACTGTCACAAATAAAAATAAATTTATTCGTTTATCAGAAAAGATTGGACAAACATGATTATTTATACTTATAATAAGCATGGTATCATTTTTTAAGGGTTAGATAGACCATCGAACAATGCTACAAACTCCTTATATATTTCTTCTACAAATTTTCACTCTTGATGTGTCATCATGCGATTCGTAGTTAGATTTATTTATTAGTTAGTGGTGGATTAATCAATTCATTGACACCCAATGAATGAAAGACACACCATGAAGGGAAAGTATGGAGGTAAAAATCAAGAGAGGAAAGAATCCTTTTCCTTTTAAAAATATACAGAATTTTATCATTTCAGAGTATAAAAATATAATTTTGGGTAAAATACACATCACTTTATGAAAGACTCACATCATTTTGAAAGAGAAAATTGTTAATATATATATATATATATATATATATATATATATATATATATATATATGGGTGTGTGTGTGTGTGTGTAGATGTTTAAATAAAAGAAGTAATGACATTTTTGTAAATATCCTAAAGTTTTTCATGTAATAATTTTGAATAACATTGCATCAGTATATTTATTGGAATATCCGCATGGTGTGAACATGTATCATTTTGACCTAAATATATATAGATAAATTTTTTTTTTTTGAAAACATATATAGATAAATTAATAAGTCTAAATATGCATTATTTTATATAGATAAGTACTTCATATTATTTATTAAGTCAAATTTATGCTTATTTATAGAAATGCCAACACCTCAAATATAAACCCAACGGGATAGCTCAAGCAGCAAGTGAGCTCTCTTTGTGGGGAGGAATTTCGGGAGAACTCGGGTTTAATTCCTACAAGCGGAGCGAACATGTGTGGACCCTGGGCCGTTTAACGGACTACAGGGAGAGAAAAACCCTGTAAATTTAAACTTTCAACCTAAATTTGCAATATTTATGAAATAGAGCTCGTCATTTTTCTATCCTTTTATTTTATTTTATTGCCTAATACCTGTTGTCACCTGATATAAACACACAACAACAACGTCACCTTAATGTAATATATGAAGTAAAATTTAAGGTAGACAGTAAAGAATTGGAGCACAAGTGGGTTAACAGTACATTTAGCATAGCTGCTAAATGAACAGTCATATATTGCAAATTAAAGGCGAAAATTGAGATCAATCTTTGGCTTTGGCATGCTTGGGCGAATCGGCGTGTGCCACTTGGACAGGATTTTGCCCTTTTTGCGTCATCTGGGCGGGTGAGATATAATTAAAATCGCGTCAATATAGCTAGTGAGTGCATTATACTTAAGACTAGAAGCCTCTGGGCTCCATATTATGTAGGGACAGATTACAATCAGCTAGCGGATAAAGAAAATTATGTTGTTGGATTATCAGATTATATTAGTTCATACTATGTCTGATCTCTGCATGGCCCATTATTCTACTTTTATTATATTCTCTATCTTTTTGTATTGGTATAATAATTGGTTACAAATTAATACATACACTTCTTATAAGATGTTAGTCAGCCAAGCACCTTGTGCTCAAATGACAGAGTAGATACTACAATCTAATAGAGTTAGTTGTATAGTGTGAGGATTATGCCTAAATAAAATAGACAGAACCACTGAGTTATCGTGGTTTACTTACTCTCACATGTTCTTGTAGGATTCATAACGATTGATAATTAAAGACAATTCTCAAGAACAATGAATTACCTAGGAAGATGAACAATAGGTTTTGTAATCTTCCTACCATAGAGTTCTTTTTTCGATCTTGAGATAAAGAGAGATTATATTATGTATTCTATGATTGGGGTCATAATCCCTTTATATAATAATTAATATTATATATTTTACAGTTTGAGATGAGTGAAGCATAATCTAGATTCATTTACCTTAATTTATTGTGATACTATGTCAACTAAGGCCACAATAATAGCTTAATTCAGAATGTAGATTTGAGCAGTCATCTTAAATTTTTTCATAAATAAAAGTATAATGTTTCTGTATTTCCCTTTTCAATAAATAAATAAATAAATAAATAAATGTTTCAATATTTCTAATTTGGCCCTCATCAAATTAGAAATATTCATTAATGTATCTGCAAATTAATTATCTATGACAATTATAGTTTTAGCCATAAACTTTATTGCAAATAGACTACTCTAGTTTAGGCTAATTAAATGATGATGACTTAACACTCTTAATTATATATTTGTGACCTCTATTAAACTTCTAACAATTTAGATAAATTGCGATTATATTGCAACGATTAAAAATGAATCACGGTTTGAATCACAAATTTATTTTGTTAGAAATAAACAAATTATTTATAGAGTTAAAATTGAAATAGGATTTGTATACTGGCCCAAGCATACCACGTGACGCCGAAGTGGGAAAGAAATGAGACTGAATACTTCGAACCATATACTATATTTGAGGTTTGAATCCAAGTTTTCTTTTCTTTACGTTTTTTTTTTTTTCTTTTATTGGGTGCAGAAAAAGCTTCATATTACATTAATTAATCTTTTTCTTTCTTTTGGCATTTTTTTTTAAAAAATACCAACAAATATACACAGAATAAACCTGAAGCCGACATCCCCTTTCCCCAATCTCCAATACACGGTATTCAATAAGCTACGCGGTATAATAAAAAAAAAAAAAAAAAACTTCGGGATTTTTACAATAGTTTAATAAGGGATTGCAACCCAAGTCACATGAATCGAATAGGAATATTCCTATTCGATTCATATGTGACTTGGGTTTAAATGTAAAATAATGTTTACCTGTAAATTATATCGTTGTCTATAGTTCATGTTGTAAAGCAAATTATAAATACATATTTATTTTTAATATATTGTAGATTTATTTTTAATGTATTATATATTTATTTTTAGATAATATATTAAAATGAATCTGTATCAAAACACATAATGAACTTATTAAATAATCTTATAATATATTAATAATGATAAACATATATGTCAGTGGTCTATCTTGCAATCTATACCATGACCCACATGTATATATTTGTTAGGAATTATTTTTGTATAGATTTTGATGATATTAACTGTTGTAATTTTAAGGACTGAGATTATCTAAAGTTTACTTTGTAACATGCCTCTTGATTTGATCTTTGTATAGACTAGAATTAGGACTTAATCATTGCTAGGCCTTGTATTTGAAAGATATCCACCGGTAAACCTTTACTGTGGAGCCTCATAATTGATTGTGTAAACTATCGACAAACCTTATCCGGTAGATCTTTCCTTTAGGATTCCAGTAAATCTTGTTCTTTAGATCATAGACCCTAGCTAGCAATAAACATCTTCAGCATACCTGATTTCATTGACAGATCTCAACTCTCTTAAAGTTCAAGTCAATGAAAGACTACTAAATTCAAGTGTTAAGGTCTTCCAGCTAATGTTCTATCATTTGACTATGATTGGAATCAACAAAAGTATTGAAGTTAAGACTCGAAAAACCTTTTGAACAACACAACCTAGGTTTACCGACATATCAAATGTACTTTTGATAGAGCTAGTATGATGAATAAACTTTGTTCTTTTCTTACAAGCTAGAGTTTTTTGGCACTTTTTTCAAGGACTTTTGGTTACAAGTTACCTTTTGAAATGGTAGTAAACATGCTTTTTGAACCTATGCTAAGGGACATTTCTTTCACATAAAAGAGAATGATTTTTACCCAATGATCAATGACGTGTTGCAGAAAAGGAGGAAATGACGACTTTTGAACACCTACCATCTTAGAAGACACCAACAGAAATATTTCAAATGTTAAAAGCTCCCCAGCTCTATATAAAGAGCAACTCCTAAAGTGTAGAGAGAGGAGTTATAGTTGTTGAACAAGCTAAGAATTTCAAACTAAGAGTGAAAAACAACAGTACGTCTAGTACACAAGTCAATCCGTGCTTAAACGCTTCAAGAATCATCTAAGATTCTATCCAGTTCGTCTTCAAGACTAAAATTCCTTGTATTAATGAATCAACCATCTTCTTTCAAGGCAAATTAGTGGATGATGACCGTACCCTTGATAAATAAGCCATGCATACAGCGAAGAACACACAACTCAGTGGCGAAAGTCGTCCAATTCGAAGGATTTTCAGAGAAGGGATTTAGCGGGTAATCTAGTTCGCTTGGTTTGCAACTAAAGTGAAAGACTAAGTTTTTACTTGTATTGAATTGATACTGGTGAAACCTCTCGTGTTAAGGAAAATAGTGGAGTATATAGAGTGTTCTTGAACAATTATAAAAATATTTGACTCAATCTCTCTGATCTATCACTTACTCTTTTTTCTTCTTACATTGTGCATAAAATTGACACACATTATATTTTCAAACTCTCTACAAATTATTTTAAGATAAGTTGAAGCTTTTCGTTGCATTTTAATCTCTAAAATTCTTTTCACAAAAGTTAAAAAGTCTGATCTATTTATTAACCTCGTCCTCTTTTTAGACTTATTGCTTGTCTAGACCAACAAATATGAAAAGAATAATATGATCATTGAAATTTTAATATATTATAATCGTATAATGTAATGTATCTTTTTAAGTTCAACGTGTAATTAAAGAAGAGATCTGAAGAGGGATGGGAGGCCATCAGTCCATGTGGAAATGTGGCTAAGAAAAAAGAATGAAAAAAGTCAAAAAATTATATTATATATTGTAAAGCAAAACGAAAATTGCCTAAACTATTTTCCAGATAGTATTTGATGCATGCACTCGAGTACATGTATAAAATCTGATAGGCGATAATTATATTGGAATACTAAACCACATGGTAAATTCACAGGAATATAATTTCGTCCTCGTATTGTCTTCCAACAACCTAAACCATCGCAAAAAGTTATAACGAGCATAAGATAATAAGTTGAGTTATAATATGAATAGTTTGATATATAGTAAAAATCTTGCTTAATATAATACACTATAATTAATTTTATAATTTATTCTTTATTAGTTAAAAAATTTTAACATATCATGTCAATGAAATATATATCATTTTTCTACGATAAGAGTATATTGACATGGGATTTAGTCCTATAACGATTGAACTCTTGTGGTTAATTAACTACACAAAAACTTCTTATTACATCCTTGTTTTTATTACACTTTAATAAATAGTAGAAAATACTTTTAATAAGATCATTTTTCAAAGGGGAGCTTTTATTAAAAAAAAAAACAATTTTCTAATGTTAAATAAAAATGTAGTGTGATTTTTGTAAATGTACGGAAATGGTGTAAATAATATTTGACTAAACCTAAGGGGTCTAAGGCCCAAAATTTTGGATTTAGCACTTTTATGAATATGATTGTCAAGGTGGATTGAAACAACTAGCTAGCTTTAAATCAATCTTCGGTGTCTCAATGGGGTGAGTTAGGTCAATAATTTTTATTATTGGGCCAAATCATAAATAAAATTTAATATTCACGAACTATCACACAATTGTGATGATTCACAAAACCTAGTTGAATATTCACTAGCCATGATGGTGGCGCAACAGAGAAATCTGTGGGAAGACTTGATTAAGCCCCCTCTGAAGATTAGGGAAATCCTTAACAATTACACTTTAGAAGGAAACAACGCACCTTAAGACTCTAACAATGTACCTTAAGAAGAGAAAATTATGCACTTAAGTTTCAATAACTGACGCACCTTAAACACACAAATCACGCACATTAAGAAGAAAAATCACGCAACATAAGAAGAAAAACTACACACCTAAAGCTTTTAGACCGACGTACTTGAGTTTCAACAACTAACGCACCTTAAGTTCAAAACCACGCACCTTAAGCACAAAAAACATGCACCTTACGAAGAAAAAACCACGCACCATAAGAAGAAAAATCACACACCTTGAGTTTAACCTATATTAAAAATGACCAAATTGTCACCGTATTTTTTTAAACGTTATTAATCTTGAAAGTTGATTTTGGCAAGATCAATGGCCCTCCTCTCATCGCACAACCGCACCTGAGCACCCCAACTGCATTTGGACACACACACGCACACACACAAATATATATATATATATACATATATATATATATATATATATATATATATATATATATATATATATATATATATATATATATATGGGTCACACTTGTGTGAGACCGTCTCACGGATTCTTATTCGTGAGACGGGTCGGGTCGGGTCGGGTCAAAGCACCATGCAAATGTCATACTTATATGTGCAAATCTCACACTTATATGCTTAAATATAACACTAATCAAAAATACAATTTTTGTTACTTATAAAAGAAAAAGTAATACATTTTTCATAATAAGTAATGTTGACAAGTGCCTCTCACTTATAAGGGCAAATATAATACTTTTGAGAAAAAATGTAATACTTTTAAATCGAAATGTAAAAGTATTGTATTTTTAATTCCTTTAAAAGTATTACATTTACTCTAATAAGTAACAAAAATTTTATTCATGATTAGTATTACATCTGAGCATATAAGTGTTACATTTGCATCTTGACCCGACCCAACCCGTCTCGTCCCATGGTGAGACGGTCTCACACAAGTTTTTGCCTACACACACACACACACACATATACTCTCAATTGTTCCATTTTATTTGTCCTACTTACTAGTCATTGATCAAACTAATTCTTTATTCTTTATTTATTTTCTTTATTACTATTTTTACTTATTTTTAAATTTATTTATATTTTGGGTGTTTAATAGTACTTTTAGTGTACTTTTTAATTATATAATTTTTTTTTATACTAATACAAAACTTAATATTATGAAAATTTGAATTAAAAATAAATTCATTTAAGCTTCAGCTCGTTAGTAAATAGTGAAGACTGAGGCTCTGTTTGGCAGAGCTTATTTAGGAGCTTATAGCTTATTTTAAGCTACTAATAAGCTATAAGCTCTGTTTGGTAATGTTCCTAAAATAAGCTAGTAGCTTAAAATAAGAGCTTATTTTTGAACGCTATCTAAGGTAGCGTTTCAAAATAAGCTAGTAGCTTCCTAACTTTTTTTCCATCTTTAACCTTATTATTTTAAAGAAATGACATCAATTACCCTTCCCAATTAAAACCTTTTTAGCTAAACCTTTTTTTATTTTTTCTCTTCAATATATTTGGTTGTAATTTCAATTTAACATTTGTGTTTGAACATTGATTTTTGTATGAACTAATCTTATGAATTATAAACATTTTGTTTTACTTTATATGCTTTCAAATATATGTTCTTACTTTATATTTTATTAAACTATATTGATTTCACTATTTTATATTTTAATATATAAACAAACCTATTTAAATTTAAAACTATTTAAATTGTATATATGAAGATGTCCTTTTTAGTCTTTTTACATTTATCAGCTTATCAAAAAGTTAATTTTACCAAACACTTTGAAGCATAACAGTTAGCTTAACAGCTCTTCAGATTTCAGCTTCGAACTTATAGCTTTTCAGTTTTCAGCTACTTTTCAGCTTTCAGCTACCTTTTCAGTTAGGTTTGCCAAACATAGCCTGATATGATTCATACATTTGGAAATATCAACAATAGATGGTTACACTGCTTAAAATTACATAAAAAAGGGTAGAGTTAATTTTATAAATAAAGTTTGCAATAATTATTAAACCTCATGTTTTTTTTTTTCTTACTAAAATTCTAAACCATTGGTGAACGTGATGTGCGATTAAAATCAGTCGTCACTTTTTATACGATTGATTTGTTCTTATTTGAAAAAACCTATATACATATATACATATGTACGTACATATATACGTACATACCTAGCTAGTTAGTACGTACGTACGTACGTACATACATATATAATTACCTCTCGTTTAGGCATAAGGGGTCAATTTAACACTTTTTCCTAATAAATATATTTAGACATTAGATGGGTAATAAGTAAATGCTATTCCCAACAATATAATCACCTCTCGTTTTAATGAAAAGAAAAACTTAGTGACTTTAAAATCAGGTACTTCAAAAATTTATGGTGCATTTAATATTCGTAATTATAATATCGGGTTTTTATTTACTTTTTTTTTGGAAAAAAAAAAGTAAAAAGAAATTCCGTGGTTCTTCGTACTCTTCAGTCCGTAACAATCATTATACCATTACCATGGACCATAGTTTATTAAATTTTTATTATATAGCATGTTTCTTATTAATATATTACATATTTACATGTAATTATATGTTAATACACATTCATTTTAATCCACTATCTAAAAATAAAAACGCAATATATATACTAAAAATGAATCTACACTTTACTAAAAATAAACTTGTATTTCACAGCAATAATGACAAATTATGCTATAGACCACGGTTCACATTGCAATGTGAACCATAGATAAATGTTTATTTTTAATATGTTGAAATTTTATTTTAATTTACTAAAAGTTTAATTTTATTTTATAATATATCTGAAAATGAATCTTATTCAAGTTGTTTATTTTATAAGGTGGACCATAGTTAATGGTATAATAATTGCGGTATAATTTTCCAAAAGGGGAATTCTTTGTAATAATTCTTATTAAGTTATAATCCAAGGAATATTAAGAATCCCAAAATTTCCAAACAGGCCTCATCCGTGTAACGGAATCGTCATGGTGACGCGGGGAGAACGCAATATGAATAAGTGTGAAAATTTTTAACGAAAAACTTTTTCCGAGATAATAATAACAAATAATTTTAAAAAAATTGAGGAGAGAGAGAGGGAGAGAAATGAGTTAACGCGTAGGGAGATGAGATGTGACTGGGAGAATGGCTGTTTCCTCCTGAGAAGAAGAAAAAGACGATCTTTCATCTTAAGACCTTTCTTTCTTTCTATTCCGATTCCTTAACACGCAAACCGCCGTCTCATCTCTCTCCCTCTCTCTTCGATTCTCTTCTGCTTTTCTTAAAAAAATTGGTTTCTTTTTGGCTTTGACATTTTCACACCTACCCTCAGTTTCACACCACCCCACCATATAAAACCCTTTCCCTTTCTCTCCCCCCAATTCTTTTCGATCCCTCACTTTCTTTTCTCTTCTCTCGCGCATTTCCTCGATCTTTCGTCTTCTTTCCACCAACCAAACTGGTTGAAACGCCGTATATATCGAGCACGTAGATATGGAGGGTCATCATCCTCCTCACCCGCATCACCATCCTCAGTTGCACCCCCAGGTTTCGCATCTGCAGTATGGCGGCGGCGTGAGTGTAGAGGCCAGCGTCGGCGGCGGCGGGAGTGGGGTGGCGGATAGGTTTCCTCAATGGAGTATTCAAGAAACGAGGGATTTCTTAATCATCCGGGCCGAGCTGGATCCGACCTTCATGCAGACCAAACGTAATAAGCTCCTCTGGGAGATCATCGCCTCCAAGATGAAGGAAAAAGGTTACAATCGAAGCGCCGAGCAGTGCAAGTGCAAGTGGAAAAACCTCGTCACTCGTTACAAGGTTTGTATCTATTTAGATTCGAATCCATAGATATATATATATCTAAGTACTCCATATCTAATAAACCATTAAATTATAAAGAAAAAATGAATCAACAAACCAACTTGCTCATGCTTTGACAAGAGCGGTTGGCTCTCAGTCTGGTCGACTGGTTTGCCCCCAGAATCTTATTCATCAAGAAATTATAATTGTTTTGCTTTCAAAAGAAAAAAGAATGGGTCTTTGGGTAGGTTTTTTAGGGAAGAAAACATTAGTCAACTACGCTATATGCTTAATTAGGTACGAAGATTCAAACCCTTATATATTGCAGTTAATGATAATTAATTAATATTAGTAGATTTTTTGTCGGTGTATTTGTTGTGTTAAACTGTTAATTAATTAATCAGGTTTCATTTTTGTGTACTGTAGGGATGTGAAACGATGGAGCCGGAAGGGATGAGACAACAGTTTCCATATTACAACGAGCTGCAAACGATATTCAATGCGAGGATGCAAAGAATGCTGTGGATGGAGGCGGAGGGCGGGAGCAGCACGGGCGGATCGAAGAAGAAGGCGGCGATGGCGCTATCGTCGGACGAGGAGGAGGAGAACGAGGAGAGCGAGGGCGAGGCGAAGAGCGGGCGGAAGAAGAGGAAGGTGAAAGGCGGCGGCGGAGGGAGCAGTGGGAGCGGCGTAGCAAATAGTTTGAGGGAGATTTTGGAGGAATTTATGAAGCAGCAGATGCAAATGGAGGCGCAATGGATGAAGGCGGTGGAGGCGCGGGAGGAGGAGCGGCGGATAAAGGAGATGGAGTGGCGGCGGACGATGGAGGCGCTGGAGAACGAGCGGGTGATGATGGAGAGGCGGTGGAGGGAGAGGGAGGAGCAGAGGAGGGCGAGAGAGGAGGCCAGGGCGGAGAAGAGAGATACGCTCATCACCGCGCTCTTGAACAAGCTTCGAAGAGAAGACTTGTAGGGTTACGTTTTTCATCCATGGCGGATTTGATCGGAGGAACCAAAAAGGGACATTAGATTTCGGCGGCGATCAGAGGTTTGTCTCCAAACTCGATCTTCAACATTTGAAGGAAAGTGTTCCTTTGTTTTTCATGTGTCGCCTCTCTCATCTAACATTAAACAGATCGAACAAACTCATCATGTTCTTCTATACTATGTCCTTCAAGACTTAGACTTGCATTGCAAGTTAGCTTATTAGACTAAAAATTAATCAAAATTTCCTTTTCCCTTATCTTTATATATGCAAAATTATTGTATTATCAATTTCTTATCTTCAAATAAATTTTCAGTATTTATTTATTTTTATCCTTATATCTTACGTGTATATATATATGAGACCCACTACTCTTATAAGGCATTAACCATGCATGCAAGGAGGGGCAATACTTGGAGCATTCAAATTTTAAAATGATCAACATATGGGTTAGCTTCATGGGCGTAGCTGTGTTTATTATGTGGGTTTTTGGTGTTTTGTGTGTGTTATTCATTTAATAATAATGTGATATTATGGTTCAAAATTTGGTGTTAGTTTGTGGTTGATCCATATATCATATCCGCGTAAATGCATGGGCGGTCAAATTTGTATTGTGTCGGAACATCTCAGATGGTAGACCCTTTTGTGGTGCCAGGTTGTTTTCATATTCTGTATGTATGTAATGATTGCCCATTTTTCAACCAAGATCTTTGAAGACAAATTTCCCTTCCTAATGCTCTTCTATCTCATTATCATCATAAATTATATGTATTTTTTTTAAAAAAATACATATAATGGTTAGAATCCAAATTTATAGTCTGAAATTAAATTCGAATATAAGATTATAGTCGTACCACGTGTCTTACCAGTAAATTACATTCTAAACTCATAAATTACAGCTTGAGTTATGCTATATATAAACCTCTCTTAAATTTTCTTTTCTCACTTACCTCTCTTAAATTTTCTTTTCTCACTTTCTTTATTTGATTATAGATAGGATTTTTTTTTTTAAATCTCATAATGGGGTCTGCCATTTTATTGGGGTTCATAGGCACATAATTTAAATTAAAAATATTATTGTCAGGTCTATTTTTTTTTTCGCTTTTCAATTTAATTCAATTTTAGTCACTTTTTTTTTTGTCAGGTCAAGAATTACGTTTAGGAGGAGAAAATAACATAATTCATACAACATTTACTAAAGTAGAATACACTTTGAATTATCTACACATTGATGGGTTAGAAGAAATAACTTGAAACTTTTGTGAACTTCTCTAAATACGGTAATAAAAACACAATATGATGCATATATGGTGTAAGATGCATATGACAAGTCTGTATATTGTATGATTATGAGAAAGGGTCAATTTGATGTTAAAATGGGTATAGTAATCACTCCCACTGCATTATACATTAGGTGGTGGACACTAATGAGATTATATCTAGATTCATCCTAGGCACTATGAAAATTTATTTTAAGGAATCAAAGGTGGTGGTCACTTTCTTTTTTTTTTTTACCTGTACAATATTCTCACTTTCCCCATTGCTAAGGAAAGGATAAAATTACCGGCAGTCAATTTCCAACATTTTGTGGATTATATTGAACACATATGGTGTCATGTCACTGTAAAAATAAAAATAAAACTATGTATTTACTACTTCTAATGGTAAAACTCGTTTTTGGTGGGGTAGTCTCTCATTGTTTTTGTTAAACGATCAATGATACGAAAAATCAGTATAATTATATTATTGTTTTGATGAAAAATGTTTCTCATTATGTCAGTTAGTTGTTAGTGTTATGTGTGTTGTATATACGTTCCAGTTTAATTTTATTTAATAAGTTATGATAATTTATATTACAGCTTTTAATTTATTGGTGTGTATCTTTTGTCATTGTACGAATTTGAATTTAATACTTTGCTGAAATGGTAGCATTTTGTATGATTACGATTATTAGCTTCTTCTTTTATGTGCCAGTGAAACTGGGAAATGTTTTCCTTGTTTATGAGAACAATTATTGGTCCGAAATTTTATGGATTGTGCATATTGTCACACTAGAATTGAATTTGAGGCACGTACAATGATTGTTTACAATTATTGATACTCTCCAAACATACATATGCGTGCATTACATATTTGTTGTACTTATTGATAATCTCGAAATATATATATATATATATATATATATATATATATAGGATCGCGTTCAGGTGAGAACTGGGCGCCCAGGAGAGAACTGAGAACGAATCACAGCGCGCCACGTGTCCGGAATGTAGTTGCAACTAACGCTATAACTAGGTGCACTTCATGTTATAACTAGGTGCACATAGGTGTACCCAGGTGCATAAATGTTAACAAGGTAAATTACTTGCACCTGCAGGTGAAAATAGGTGCACACGTGCAAGTAAAATGTATTACAAGTGCAAGTAAATTATACAATGAGAATCAATACTAAGTGCACCTAATGTTATAACTAGGTGCACCTATTGCTATAACTAGGTGCACATAGGTTGCAACCAGGTGCATGAATGTTAACAAAGTAAATTACTTGCACAAGTGCAAGAAAAATGTATTGCAGATGCAAGTAAAATGTATTACAGGTGCAAGTGAATTGTACAGTGAGCCAATACTAAGTGCACCTAATGTTATAACTAGGTGCAACCTATGTTATAACTAGGTGCACCTATGTTATAACTAGGTGCACCTAGGTTGCACCCAGGTACATGAATATTAACAAGGTAAATTACTTGCATTTGTAAGTGAAAGTATTTGCGAAAATAGGTGCATGAATATTAATAAGGTAAATTACTTGCACTTGTAAGTGAAAATATGTGCGAAAATAGGTGCACTTGAAACTAGGTGCACTTGTAAGTGAACTAGTGCACTTTTAAGTGAAACTAGGTGCACTTGTAAGTGAAACTAGGTGCACCAAAGTTCCAGTTATTTACGAAAATGCCACCGCGTCATTTTTTTAAAATTGCATCTGATTCGTTGATCTGGACACGTGGACGACTGTGGAGCGTTCTCATTTCCTACCTGGGCGAGAGTTCTCACGAGAGTGCACCCCTATATATATATATATATATATATATATATATATATATATATATATATATATATATATATATATATATATATATATATATATATATATATATATATATATATATATATATATATAGGGGTGCACTCTCGTGAGAACTCTCGCCCAGGTAGGAAATGAGAACGATCCACAGTCGTCCACGTGTCCAGATCAACGAATCAGATGCAATTTTAAAAAAATGACGCGGTGGCATTTTCGTAAATAACTGGAACTTTGGTGCACCTAGTTTCACTTACAGTGCACCTAGTTTCACTTAAAAGTGACATTTCACTTACAAGTGCACCTAGTTTCACTTACAAGTGCACTATTTTCGCACATATTTTCACTTACAAGTGCAAGTAATTTACCTTATTAATATTCATGCACCTATTTTTGCAAATACTTTCACTTACAAATGCAAGTAATTTACCTTGTTAATATTCATGCACCTGGGTGCAACCTAGGTGCACCTAGTTATAACATAAGTGCACCTAGTTATAACATAGGTTGCACCTAGTTATAACATTAGGTGCACTTAGTATTGATGCTCACTGTACAATTCACTTGCACCTGTAATACATTTTACTTGCATCTGCAATACATTTTTCTTGCACTTGTGCAAGTAATTTACTTTGTTAACATTCATGCACCTGGTTGCAACCTATGTGCACCTAGTTATAGCAATAGGTGCACCTAGTTATAACATTAGGTGCACTTAGTATTGATGCTCATTGTATAATTTACTTGCACTTGTAATACATTTTACTTGCACGTGTGCACCTATTTTCACTTGCAGGTGCAAGTAATTTACCTTGTTAACGATTATGCACCTGGGTACACCTATGTGCACCTAGTTATAACATGAAGTGCACCTAGTTACAACATTAGTTGCAACTACATTCCGGACACGTGGCGCGCTGTGATTCGTCCGCATTTCTCTCCTGGGCGGCCAGTTCGCACCTGAACGCGATCCTATATATATATATATATATATATATATATATATATATATATATATATATATATATATATATTTTACTAGCTAGTTGTGTTAAGAGTTGTACCCATACAAATGGACCTAAACATTAATTTATATATAAAAAACAATATATTGTTCTCTAGCTACTTGGATTAATTATTATATATTCAAAAGAAATATTAAAATAATTATTAAGCACAAAATTATTAAATTGTTTACTAGCTAGCTACTTGGATTAATAATTGTCTATTTCTTCTCTTGTCTAATATTGCATATATATACTAGCTTCAAATGTCAATCAAATTTCTAGAAAATAATAATTTCAAGAAATAATGGAGCTAATAGTCTATGCAACATTTCAAAGACTAATACATACGTTCATTACAAATTATTGACATTTGTAGCATAATAATAACATGTGACCTAAGAAGCTAATAATTAACAAAATTCTTTCTTTTTTGATTGGATGAGGAAGACAGATATAAAAAGACAATAAAGTTGAAAAATGTAAAACTACAAAAATGTTTATGTGAATTATTCAAATGTATGTGACTAGTATAGATGGATAACTAACTTATGAACTTTATTAAGAGTAACAAAGTGATTTTAGACCCGAGATCCATATATTGATATAATTATCCCATCAAAAAGTATTTTGGATGCTTATATATTTTAATTCTAGCTGGCCAATTTTATATTTGCTCTTTAATTTTTTTTTTAAATAAAAGATACCAACTAATATCATGAAACCAAAATATTTGCAATGCTAGTATTATTATAAACTTAGCCTGACATATTTAATATTTGCAATGCTAATATTATTATAAGCGTAGTCTGACATATTTGGGAGAGTCAGTACATGCCACTTGACTACATGGTCATCAAACATAGCATGACATATCTTTATGACTACAAATATAAATTTAAATATTTTTAAGGTTCAATTAAATACAAGTTTTTAATTCATAAAATATATATAAAAAAATTAAGGAAATGAAAACAAATTTTAATTATTATTATTATTATTATTACTATTACTATTATTATTATTATTATTATTATTATTATTATTATTATTATTATTATTATTATTATTATTATGGCCATCCACAAGAATTATAACATTATTTTATATATTTAATTTATGTTTAATGAATATTATATTGAAAGCTGAATTTATATATGTAAAAGTTGATGTCACAATATATTGTTTTAATAGATAGATTTTGAAATATCAATGTTATGTATTGGACATGTCAAATGCTTTAATGATTTTAGTAAACAATATTATTATGAATTTGTCTTCAATTTTATGAGTTCTAAAAAAAAATTAATCGATCAAAATTCAATTCAAGTAGCATCCGACTAATTGAAAAATAACCCAGCCTAAAAACATTTTCACGTATTTTGGACAAATTGGTGGTAAGTAATAGGTAAATAGATTAGAAACCTAAAAAGATAGTTATAAGAACAACTATGAGGTCACAACCTGCACTGTCACAAACTCGTATGTTTACTCAACTAAGTTTGCACAATAGTATTCATACATAAAAAAAAAAAAAAAAAGGTTAGATATATATAACTAGTTAACTACTTAGAGTATATATATATATATATAGGGTCATGTTCAGGTGTGGCCGCGCCCTTACGTGCGGCCGTGCGGTTTACACCACTCAATGTTACGAAATACACCACTCAATGTTAAGAAACACACCACACAAATATGCACTGTGGTGTGTTTCTTAAAATTGTGGTGTGTTTCATTGTGGTGTGCTTCTTAACATTGAGTGGTGTATTTCGTAACATTGAGTGGTGTGTGACCGCACGGCCGCACGGGAGAACACGGCCACACTTGAAATTATTTCTATATATATATATATATATATATATATATATATATATATATATATATATATATATATATATATATATATATCATTTTTAAAATTATTTAAATCAACGTCATACAAGAATAATAGCACAATGGATTAAGTTCTGATACACCCACTAATGTTGTTGGAGAGTTTTAAGATAGTTGTATTCTTAGAGTTAATTGTGAGAAGACTTGGAAGGTAAGTTTAGTATCTTACCATCAAAATGTGACACTGAATGTTATGTAAGTATAAAAATTAAAATAGAATATTCGCTACTAATCATAACTTTTAGTATAATAGTTAATATTTGATCTTGACAATTGGTATCGCAACGTGTCCTTCATGCAGTGTCTGATCAAAGCAATTTTTGGCGATCCACACATCATGGTTCGCACACAATTATTTATAGTGAAGGAAGGAAGGTAGTGCATATGTTCTTTTTTATTTATTTATTACTCCAAATTATGTTTTCTTAAACTTATGGATTAACTCTTCATATACAAAAGAATTGGATCTTTACCTAATATATATGGAGCACGTATCTAAAATTAGATGTAGTTGAATTCAATATAATAAGATGAATTGTGCATGTACAGATGTACTAGACATGAACTGCAATCACTTTACCTATCTTCGTTGAAAAGTCTTTAATGCTTATTAAATTTTAAGTTTTGGTATTAATTTTAAGACAAAAACTCTATTGATACTGTCTTAAGGATCTCAATCTGATGAGTCGAGTTCCTTATAATAAGTATTGATATGCCCATGTTAAGTTATCTAATATAAAACTCAAAAATTACATTATAGAAAGACGTTAGAATCAAGCGCAGATCCTGCTTGCTTTGGATGAAGTTTTTACTTTTTTCTAATTTTTTTTGGGTGCAAAGATTCAAACCATTGCATCAAAATTATCTTTTAAAATCCATACTAATAATCCACAACTGTTTGGATCTATAAATTTAGGATGGAAAGTCATACTATTCGTGTTTTAATTTAAAATAATGATTGACTCGTCAAAAATTAGGTATTCGATTAGGTGATTTAATCTTGACTCAGGGCGGCTGATCTCGTCTAATCTATATTACGCAATTATGATATACTTTTAGACCGGTGACTTGATTGATTTTTATTAGATGAACCCGACAATGACATACTCCATACAATGTAACACACAATACAGTAAGCATGGAGTGAGAGTAAAATCAAAGACAAAACAACAAAAGAACTTTAAGAAAAAAAATTAAAAAAGAAAAGGAATGGAAACGCGGAGTATTGACCCCATGGAATATAATTTGAATCGTCATATATAAATATATTTCGCTTTCCCTTCGCCCGCCCGCAACTCCTTTGACAAAAACGATGAAGATGAGACATAGGGACCGGACCGGTAGGGCTAAAACTAAGCCAGTTGCCAAATCACGACACATTTTTATAAAATATTAATTAAACCCACTTTAATTAATTTAAAACAATTATATATTTAATTAATGAAATGATTCGTGCTGACATCGATAGATTTTGAATTTGCTGCTTTAGCCCTACACAGGTCAGCATCAGAATTTCGAGGACAAGGGTATTGGATTTGTCAAAGCTACGTCCATGACTTGGCTGGTTTTTTCCTCGTCTTTGTTTTGTTTTATTTTTGTTTTAATTTTATGTAATGTGACTAATGTCTAACAACGTTTGAAAATTTTTCCAAAGATACTCTGTTTCTTCCTTTTCTACTGTATCTATATTTTATAATGCGTGTGTTTATTTATTATATTGTTGCTTCCGTTATGTGATGTATATGTCATGTACTTTGCGTACAAGAATTCAGTACTTGTTTATTATCCAATTTCTGAACATACATAAATAAATAAATATATAAAAGATGTATGAAATGAAATCATACTTTAATATAGAGAATGAACTTTTGGTTTTTAGATTATTGTAGGGTAATAGTAGATTTAATTCATGTGTTATTATCTTTAGTTGATGAGTTCTCAGTAAAGTAGTACGTGCATAGTGCATTTGGTTATTTTGTTCAAATGTAACATTATTCTTTAAAATTTTTAATTGATCAAAACTACTAATATATTATTTACTTCTTATTTCTCTTCCTCCACCCAAATTATAATCTAATTCCACAAGTTAGTGACTAGATACATAAATATTAGACCATTACACTCTATTAAACTAATATTTTTTTTAAAAGAAAATCATATTAATAGGATTATGTGGTTTGTGTTTCTGACAACTAAAATAATTTGAAGTTGGAATCCTATTTTTTAAAATAAATGATAGAGAAATTGGAGGTAAATTTCATTAAATTAATAATGTTATTTTCCTTTTGATGACATGAGAATAAAATTATTTTTATTTATTAGTTATTGTGAATAATCCGTCCCACTCATTGTTTAAAAAAAAAATCTACTTATTAATCATATATAAAATGATCCAATCAAATATTGTTACATGAGGATCTAAAATTAAGATGGAAATGTACCCATTTCATTAATATATAGCTTGTCATTGTTAGATTTTCATGGATGATTAAATATGAAATTGTAACCCAACTTATCAGTTCAAAGAATGTTGACAAATTATTTGTTCAATGATAAATTTGAAAATGACATTATAATCAAAGATTAAATTAGATATATGTAATTATTTCAAAAAAAAAAAAAAAAAAAAAGAAGAGGTATATGTACTAACTTTAATATTTGAGGTTTAAATATTAGTCTGTCATGCTAAAATTATTGGTAGTTTACTGTTTAATTGTTATATACTTAGCATTTTGAATTTTGATGATAAAAGGCAGGGCATTAGCACTTAAATATTGTTTGACAACATTGTTAAATACTAAACTTATGTATAACCTGGGAATTATTGACCGCCGCCTGCTAATTTAAACAAGTTCTGATCAGCACGTGACTACGTAAACATACGTACATATAGTTTATCATAAAAACACATTAAACGCATACACAATACCTCAACTACATAATTAAATACATTTGACAGATCGACTTTAATTTCATTCAAACTAATATTCCGTGCATCGATTGTAGGTAATGTAAAATAACGTTGGTTTGACTAAAGGCAACTCCGATCCCTTCTAGACTCATGATTACATGCAATAAATTAAACTAAGTCTTCAGGTAAGACTTTTATGATGTTCACTTTACCGTTTTGGTTTAATTTTTTTAAAACGTTGCATGCCATGTGTTCTGGTTTGATGGTTTCTCACCTGTTGCGTTGAACAGTGTGGCATGGATGGTATCAATGGTTTTCGTGGTCTGGTCAACCGACTTTGTTTGGGATTCGGAGGTTGTTGGGGATTGGGGGTCGGTGAGGAGATGGGATGGAAATCAAATTTGAGAAATTGATGAGTGGGTTAGTTAAGACGTTTTACCACCGTCAAGCCAACCAACATCCGCATTGGCCAAATTTTACTTTGGACCCTGGAGTTTTTCCATTATTAATAATGGTAAATAGAAAATTCCATTCCCGTTTTAATTATAACAACCACACTGTCACTATCGAAGTTTGAAATTTAATTTTTCTCACAAATATTACTTACAGATGAATCAGTGAACTAATTAAACTCGTGCGGATCAATAAATACAATTTTATAGTATTTTGTACTATTGACACCGATATTGATAGGTATCGTAAATTTTGAGTATATATAATATGTATTGCTATTTTAAATTATTATTTAAGGGATATTTTGAGTAATGAAGTAAAAAACTTCAAAAATAAAAACAATTCATTTACACAAGTGCCCTTGAGACTTAAGTCAATGAATTTAACCCCAAAAATTAAATGAAGAACCAAAAATAATATTCTCACGAATTCAACATAACAAATTAGAATTGTATAATTTCAAAATTAATAATATTAATTTTAAAAATATAACTATAATTGGGATAGTAAATTGGAATTTTTTTGGGTGTAATTTTTGTAGAAGGTAAAACATCTTCTTTGAATGTTAATTAGTATGTAATTTTTTATATTTTCCTAAATGACTATCCAAGGTAGTTGGGTCATTACTTGAAGGTTTATATTCACTAACCTCGCTCATGTATAATAACATGCAAATCACATTTGAGAGGTAAATTGCACAAAGAAAATCCGTGTATGTGACGAGTTCAATCACAAAGATATTAACAAAAGTTAAACTTGTGCCCGTTAAGTGTGAGAATCATAATTTACTTCTACATCACCCCTTTCGGTGCTGGTAGTTGGGTACTTTGATCACATGGATGTGGTTTTTTTTTTTTTTTTTTTTTTTTTTTTTTTTTTTTTAAATAATTATACTAAAATGTTCATCACTGAGATCAAATAATTGGATAAGCATGATTTGCAAGACTGTTAATTAAGTAGATTAGTTGACAATCTGATCCAGCCCACAAATAATATATGGGCAACCCAAACCCATGTAAGTGGGTTAAGGCTGAGTAATGTAATGGGTCTGAAACTCTGAACCCAAATCCAATTAATTTTTTATAGTCACTGATTAGCCATAAGTAAAGAGGATGCCGGATGGAAGGACCTAGAAACAAAAAAAAATAATAATAATAATAAATCAAGTATTACAAGTAGTACGCGCATGGTATGACCGATGGACTAATTGCGCGACTTGCGATTTACCTATGTTGTGGCTCTAGGAGCAGGATCCTATGGGAATAATAAAATGACATTGGATCATATATAATAACTCTAGTCACATAATTCATTTTCACCAACAATTCCACATTGCATTCTAATTTAAAAGTCTTTAAAACTTCATATGAGTCTTAATTCACCCCTAACATAATTTACCATATATCCATCATTCCACACAAATAGGAGGATCATATCCTTGAGGATTTCACACAATTCAACTCTGCTTCAACACCACTATTGCAAGAGCCAATGCTAAAGGTAAACCCCATCACTTTAAATCTTGTAGTATCATCTATCCAAGTTTAATTTATGTATAGGGAATTGATCGAAGAGTTCAGATGATAATATGTTACTACGTAGAAAGTGATGATTGATCTTATCCATCCATTTAAGTATATCAACACTTAAGAGTAGTTGAAAACTAATAGGAAAAAGGTAAGTTATTTTCATAAATATTGCTAACTTGAAATTTTACATAAGTATAAAATTGACTATGTGTTATTTTTACTAAAATCCCACACCATTGATGAACCATCATTGGTAGTTGAGATCAATCTTCACTTTTACAGAAATGGGTTGCTCTTATTTGAACATGCCCATATTGTGTGTGCGCGTGTGTGTTGTATATGGTAACTTAAATTATAGCAATAATTTAGTCTCAAAGTGATGGTAATGATTAATAAATAGTAACATTGTCCATGAATTATTCAAAAAATAATGACAAATGATTTATGCTCAAAATTTAATCGAACAATTTACACTATTCAAGTTCAACCATATAACTTTATCTTGTAATTTTATTTTACTATATATTATAAACCTCTAACCTCAACGGTTTAAGTTCTCAATATAATTCATGTTCCAATTAAGCTATATGACTTGACTAGGAAACCTCCAATCTGAATAGAATAATTATTAATTACGGACTCCAGACAAATGCCAATATTAAGTACTTGTAATAAAAGAGCATAAGACCAAAGTGAGAAAAATGGACAAAAGAAAAAAAGCTGAAAAAGACGAGAGATATATGTATTTTTTTTAGAAGTTGGCTGCAAGTCGCTATCATCCCTAAAACCAACCAATTTTTCTACATTTATAAATACAGTAAATCCATGGAGGAGGAGGATGAGGAGACCCAAGAAAAAGTGAGAAGCCAGAACAACTCTCTGATCTGACATGTATGCAAAAGGAGGAATCAACTTTAATTTTTTCCTTCAGCGCTTTCCAATGGTTTATAGTGTTAAGGTTTTATTTTATTTTATTTTATTTATTTATTTTTGATAATTCAAGTTTATTATATCTTGGATTCTAAGTGTTGGGCGGCGGCTTGAGAGGTCGAGTCCAGCATCCTGTTATCAAAAAGTGATGTTGACAGCTACAGGAGTATGTATGAGGAAATACAGTTGTGCTTTCGTTGTTAACTATAACTTTTAACGTAGTGCTAAAACTTTGATCATGAAATTTGGTATTAAAACATGTCACATGTGAGAGTATAAAGAAATAAGGTTGTAGAACAACCCCACATAGTTAAGGTCTCTATATTTTTATTCATAATAGAAGTCTTTTTTTTTTTTTTTTTAAGTAGGGATTGTTCTTTATTGTTATGATGAGTCCAAGCGCAGAAGAACGCCGAATAGGTAAGATAGGTAACATACAATAGTTTGGGCAAGTGAACCCTCCAAGCATAACACAATTTAATTAGTACATGGAAAATCATATATGTACTCCCATCATCCCATGGAGTAAAACTCCTGTCATATGTCATGACTTATTTATAGAAGAGAAAGAAAATAATAAAAACTGTGATCCACCAATTTTTCTAAATGAATCAGAAGATGACACGAAATCTAAAAGTAAAAAGTGAAATAAAAAATAAGAGTATGTATAGTATTACTCTTAGTAGATATAATAGCTATGTCCCTTATCCTTCTTTAGTCTTTTCCATCATTTTCTTCCCATGTATACCTAGGGCTCCACTATGCAAAACACTTTGACTTTTTGTAAGAGGACTTTTCTACTAAGGAGTCGAAGGAGTCGAAAGAGCAAGTGGATAAATATGACTCTCATACCTAAAAGTTACGAGTACCTTGAACATCTATAGTAAGATTGCACCACTTTCTTTTATCTATCTCTTTTTGGTACTTGGTACATTTATTTCCATTAAATTTGTTCATTATCTACCATATTTAAATATCTTGGACAAATACTTAATAAAAGTAGTACGTTAGGCAAACAGCTAACTATATAAATTCCAAGTTTCCAACCATCATTATAATGGGCATGTTTGGTTAGTGGTGGATCCGTCAATTTTTGGCGGATGCGCCAACTTTGGCGTTTTGACCTTGGTCAAAACGCCAAATATATATAATACAAAAGAATTGTGTCAAAGTGTTTTGGCCAGGCTAAAGAACAATAACATTTCTTGATAGGAAACAGAAATATTCATTGAACTCTTTCTTCTCACTATCATTCTTAACACTACTACCATTACAAGTAATTGCCAGAGATTAAGAGGAGAACACCTTTCATACTCTACCACTTTTGCTATTTAAAATTCTGCCCAGATTTCAAGGACTAGGTACGTATTTCACACATTGTACACATATATAATAAAATTCTATTAGTTACAACGTCAAATTCTTGATTTTTTGTGCATTATCACAAGTTCACCGACAACATCGTTCAGAAGAACATCCAAAATTTGTTGCCCAAAATGCATGCATATCTCCTCTGAATCCTCCAACTGTAACCCTCCACCACCACCTACCCACCAATACTCGCTCGCGTCTTCTTCTGCCAATCTGCAGATTTCTAGTAACGTTTTCTCGTCAGAGCCAGCTGTTTCTTGTTTCCTCGCTCTGCAAACGTTTTCTTCCGCTGTTTTCGGCGCCTGGTCGTTGATGATGAACGCCTTGTCAGCCGTTCTCATATGCTTCTGAACTGCGTTCCTGGGCTTGAGATGTTCTTTCTTTGAAGATTTTTGTAGTTTCCCAGAATTCTCTGCTGCAAAGAATAAGAAAAATAAGATAGAGAAGTTGAAAAAATGTCAAATAGGTTACAAATGAAACTTAATATTTTTCTGCAATTAGATCATTGAACTTAAAAAATGTGCAGTCGAATCATTAAATAAGCAAAATATATGCAATTGAGATATTTTTATTATTTCTTTTGATGCAATTTAAGTCGAAAATATTTCAATCTTTTATCCTAACTAGTTTGACAGAAGAAATTGTGATTCTCAGTACATACCATGTAAGTTATATGATCTGATTCTACCTGAAAAAATTTTAGAAAAAATGTCCCAGTCACTGGGTTAATAGTTTAATTGTACAATTTTTAAGTTCGGTGATTCAATTGTACAAAAGTGATAAGTTTTGCGTTGTATTTTGGCACTTGTTTTTTTAAGGAATTAAGATAAAAATTGGATTTGAATGAATGTGTTACCTGACTTTGCTGGGGAAGTTTTAGGATGATCAAGAATTGAGGCATATTCAGGCTGGATTCTATTATTGTTTCCTACGTATCTGTTCTTCTTCTTCTTCTTCCTAGGAGTAGCAGGATTTGGTTCTATGGAAACTCTCCTGGAATCCACTGGTTTCTTCACTGCCCTTTTCTCCTTCAAACCTAAACTCTCTTTTCTGTTAACATCAACAACGTTATTATTAGGATTCCTCCTCCTACCTGGAACGCTGACTTCAACACTCCTCTTTGACGGCGCCTCCGTTAACCTCTCAGTTGACTTCTTCTTCTTCACAAGACTCGTCTTCTCCGCCTTCTTGAGCTTCACTTCTGGAAAACTCACGACATGATGTTTTTGCGGCGGCATTTCCTCTTTTCTGGTCTCATCTCGCGAATCGAAGCACAGAACGAGGAAATCGTGTTTTTCTTTATCGAACCCAATAGCTTCTCGGAAAGACATGGATGTTCGGACCCTCCTGTGTTGGGCTTCCCCTGAAAGCCCAATCTGAGGCAAGAAATCGATGAAGTTCACTGATCTGCTCCGAAGAAACGACCCGAACGGCCGGCCTTTCGAAGCCATTAAGTCCGGCATGGATTCCAGGCCCATCAGTCTCGCTACTACGCCCGGAGCTCTGCCATTATTGGCCTGATTATGATCAGAATTTACAGAGGATAATTCTTGCCGGCGGTGAAAGAAGGGCTCGGCGTCCGGGTCGGGGAGTTGATCGGAAGGATGGGTTGGGAGACTCCGGCTGCATAGAATCCGGCTTAGGATGCCGGAGAAACACTTGCCGGAAGTTGCATCATCCGGTGACGTCCCGCCCATGTGCTCTTGCTGGTTTGCTAATTTGTGGCGTTAGACTAGTTCTAGTATTACACTGTGAGGAAACACAACAATATATGTAGTAGGGGGTATGAGAGTTAAGAGGCTAGGTTGGTCTACAACACTTATGTTAAACATTAAACAATGTTGTACTAGAGATTATTCATTCTTGTCTCATTTAAGATTAATTATATTCATTTATAAATACCTTGACAGGCATACTTATAATTGCATGTATAAAAGATGGATGGAGTATTTATATTTGGCGCGACAATTACAATAATTAAAGATTTTATGGTATTAGTGATACGCTGATGAGACCCTGTCCATAATGTTTACACTTGAAAAGTTAGAGATGGTATAAGTTCGACCGTTACTAATAATACAGTACTAATGATGAGACCAGGCCTATAGTGTTTACACTTGGAGAGTTAAAGATGATATAAGTTCGACAGTTACTAATAATGCAGTACTAATTCGACTTTATCTCTGTATAAAGAATATTTGGTATACTTTAATTAATTAGTTATTGTCATTAATTATTATAATTGTAGCTTGGAGTAACTTTTTGGACATTTATAAGTTGTTATAGTTGTAATTGAGTTATTATTCGCATAAAGAAAACTCTACTGAATTAGTAATACTTAATTTGACTAAACTAGATTTAACTTTTTTTAATTTATTTTTTTATTATAAATTATTAAAGAAATAAGTAACAAAACAGTATATGTTAGTACAGTAACAATCTTAATTAACATAAATATTGGTAAATTGGATTTGAAATTCTGTTGATGCAAGTATTATTTAATTTCTTATTAGACTTAGTCTCACATTATATTATGTAGTAGTTGGAAGAAAAAATCAATGTTTTGAATCCTGTGGCGCCATGTAAGTATAAAAATATTTGGAGGGATTTTATAGGGTATAGATAAATGTCACTGTTATCATAATGTATAATTCTTTCATTAAAGCAACATCTTATAGTCAAGTGATATTGATATATGAAAATGTCATAAGCTTAATCTTCAATTGCTTCAAATGTAAGTATAACGATTTGCATTTCCAACAATGATATATATGCACTTTTTTTATCAGAAAGGAGGGTACGTAACTCCAAGCAAAGCTAAAAGTAAAACTTACAAAACTCTAAGAATCTTACGGGCCTTTTTGAACTCTCAAAATGTCTTCATTTAGAATCTATTCGAGCACATTAAACCTACCTCAGAGACCCTTCTCTATTACAATGCAGTATTTGTACCCTTTTTATATGAGAGTGTAACTGGGTGTCACTAGACCGCAAGGTTTTGACACACACGTCATCTTTAATCCTTATAGTATAGACTAGAGTTCAGCCTCTTTTATCTCACGAGAGCTAAAATTACTCCTTGAGGTGGTAAAATTTTATTAAGGTATATTTTAAATAATAATTTGTTATGTTAATATTTATGAACACTCACCAATTGAGTAGGAAAAATAAAGTATTGCATTTAAGAAAGTGTCCGGGGGATTGATATGATAATTCTTTGTGAAAATTATTTATGTGAAATAATGGCAAGATGCTAGCAAACTTGGAGTCAACCAAGGCATGGAAAACGTACCCTTTTGTGTCTTTTGGGGTCTTGAATTTATTATATAAAATAGGGAGCTTAAGTGAGCTGAGTCGTTGGTTCACATCACATTAATAGGAAAACCGTGGACCGACAATTGCTGCCTCACGTTCTTGCAGTGCTTAATATAATGGTACTACTAATATTCCTACCTAGCTTTTACACCTATATATATAACCCCACAATTTATTTGTATTCTTATGTTTTTACTTAAAGTCCAATATTTATTTTCATCTTATTTAACACCTAGCTATTAATGTCAAAGACCTTGTAGTTTAGTGGCACTCGGTAAGCTTTGAGCTTTAGTAAGCTTTTTATTATTAAGCTGTAAGAGATTTTTTGAAT
The DNA here is from genome assembly GCA_003576665.1 of Ipomoea trifida. Lineage (NCBI taxonomy): Eukaryota > Viridiplantae > Streptophyta > Magnoliopsida > Solanales > Convolvulaceae > Ipomoea > Ipomoea trifida. The sequence goes on along the minus strand of CP025658.1, from coordinate 4,474,138 downwards.
CCCCAACCCTTATGGCCCCCACGCTCTGGCGGTCTAGCTCGACAGGAACACAGAGGCTAGACATTTGCTCACTGTCGCTGGTGAGACTCAATTCTTGATTTTTTTTCTTAAATTTTACTCATGTGATCAATTGAGCTGCCCGTGCAGACTATTAAAAGTATTAATCTTACATACACCCGCTTTAAATACAATTTCTAGTCAAATTTGCATCCTCATAATGCAATAATAAATATTAATTTTGGTGAGAAATTGTATGATATTGGGAATAGATATCCGGCATATATAGTACGTATAACACATTGGCAAGTGCATTTTTTGATTAAAGAAAGGAGCAAAGTTGAAGAGGAGTGGATGGTTGGTAGGTGCATGAAATTTAAAGAAGCTTAGCTTAGCTTAGCTGTGAAAATTGGAAAGGGGAGAAAGCTTAGTGGGAACGCGTTTTGGTGTTTTTCCATGGAAGATAAAGATAGGCGGCACGCAGCAGTAGTTGTTGACTTTTGGTGGTTTTCACAGGGTCCGCTGTGTCTGTCACCCTTCTTTGGTCTTCCCCTCTGTCTATTTATGTGGTCCTTACTTTTTTGTGTCTTCATCTCACCGACTTCTTCAATAACTAATTACTTATTTCACTGCTCAGATTAGGTTGATTAGGTTTTTTTTTTTTCTTTTTTAAACATTCACCACCACCATCACACTACCACCACTACTGCTATTACCACCACCACCATTACCGGTATCACCACTACATGTTAGACATGTATGTCCTAGAACGCTAGAAGCCAATATTTATTATTTTAGACATTGATTTCTTATTAAATAAATATAATAAATAAATATTTTTATTTATTTTATTTTGATTTAATTAACATTTGATATTATTCAATACAGTGTTCTTAATTCTTCATTTTTAAGAGTTAAGAATATGGGTGACGAAGAATTTATTAATGAAGTATTGTTAAAATGTTTCTAGTCATAGGAATTCTAATTGGGCATTAGAATTTTGACAAGTCTAGCATATTGCTTGTCCTTCTTATATTGAGTCTCATGTCATTCCGTATGAGATACAGAGATTGGACATGTGGATAATTGTTAGAGAGCAAGTCATTGAACAATGACGGACTACAACGTACCAGATGGTATTTACCTACGTGTCATCGGTACGTTTTATGTTACAAATATGCAATAGCCATTTGACTTGAGACGACATGGTAGTCTCATACATATAGTAGACTAGTGTTTGTTAGTATACGTCTTTTATTCTCTTAGGGGGCTATAAGTGTACTTGATGGTTAGTTCAGTATTGTACAGAAATTTGTGTGCGTTCAATAGAGGATCCATCGCCTTGAGGTAACAAGGTTGTTCAAATCTATTTAATAATCTTACAACGAAAATCTCTGGTCAGATCTGGTCAGAGTATAATGAAGTTGGACTTCATGTTAAGAATATTTAATAGACATTTTAAACCAAGTTTATGGGTTTGATCATGACCTTTGCCTGATTAGGAACATATGTTGTGTGGAAGGAGGATGTGTTGCATGATATATATTTGTAATAGAAATGTTCATTATAATATATATAAATATATTTCAGTGTCAACTAGGTAGTCATGACATACTGTATGTTAGGTGTCACTCATGACTTACGAGTTAGGGTTTTTATGTAGATGAAGTTGAGTACGTAGTTGAGTTATGCGTCATGTGTGATGAATTTCTGTGTCTGGTGTTAACATTTTATGTGCTTTATGGTCAATTGGTCATGAATTCTGTATCTAAGTCATAGGAGTACTGTAAACATTAAGACGAGTTATGCGTATCTTGTGACGAGTTTCTATATTTGGTGTTTTGATTTTATGTGTCTTAGCTTATGGTCACGGATTCTATACCTGAATCACAAGGTTAGTTGTGTAAACACTTTAGATGCTTATATGTATTATTTTATGAATTTATGTGTTTTACTGTAGTTAGATATGCATTGAAGACTTTATTTCTTTGTAGAGCATAGATGGATTTATTCGAAATACCCTTAACCCCCTTTACTTAGAAATATGGTGTTCATTGTATGTACGTAGGATTCAATCACTGTTTTACAAGTAAAGATACATACAATTCTCTATCTACTGATGTATTGAAGACATTGGATGGAACTTACTCAAATTCATTAATTGAAATATTTAGACGAAGGCAGTCAAGTGAAAATAAATGGTCTTTTCTTTGATTTTGAAGTGGATTCTGAGTCAAGATCGTGCAGTTATTTTGGAGGGTTGGACAAATGAAACGGGACAATGAATTGTTTGGAGCCTTGTTAGTTCACGATACGACATATTGTACTAACAAATATGATATGATTCGTTGTCTATTTGTTGGTATATATGAAACACCATTGTATGAATGTTATGTTTGGATGTGATTTTTTTTTATGAATGAGATGACTGAGTCTTTTGTATGGTTGTTTAGGTCATTTTTTAGATCTATGGATTATAAATGTCTACAAACTGGACTGGACTTTGCTTTTGCCTTGTCATCAATTCGAATTCGTGACCATGGCTCTGATACCAATTGTTTGATCTCAGATGTTGTAATTCAACCACGCTTAACCACATAGTTATTTGTCTATCTGATTGTCATATCATACTTAAAACCAATTGGTGATGATAAGTAGGTGGACATTAACCATTTAATCACATCCTCCATGGTAAGCCACAACACCACGTCTCGAATCGAGCATGAGCTGAACTCGGCCAACCCGGTTGACGCCCAACACCAAGCCTCTCCCCATTTCCCAGTTTCGACTCTTTATACATTTGTACTAAGTTGGGTGTCCAGGACTTACACGCTCCAACTTACGGGGGGGTGTTGGGAGGATGCAACTGGACTCAATGCTAAAGAGAACAAGGAAGTTGATCGAGAAAGATGAAGAAAAGACTAGAAGGGTGTCATTGTAATTTTCCTTCTTTAGTCTATTATAACCGTCATTGTCATTCTCTATATATAATACTATAAGGTTGGTTTGTTAGAATAATTATATCATATGGAAAGATAATATGTGAAATAAAGATTATACTAACCTTCAGCCATAGCTCTGTATCAATGAAGGTTGAGTGATTTGGGCTGCTGCAAAGTTTAAGTAAGTATTTTGTCTCTCACTTCTACTCAGCTCTCTCTAGATGGTGTATGAGGAATGCAGTGTAAGCAAGTAAGTATTTTGTCTCTCACTTCTACTCAGCTCTCTAGATGGTGTATGAGGAATGCAGTGTAAGCAGGGAGAGAACTTGTGACCTTATATAACCACTGGTCATCATTGTTGTTGTATATCATTAGGTCTCTTAAACTCTAACCATACTCTTAATCATAAACGAAGTCTAACTATTTGAGTTATTAGCTAGTGTTGCACCATATATCAAACACTTAATATTATCATAACTTATCCTAATGTTATAATAATAGTAATAGGAAAACGTTACATGGTTGTCTTCTTCGTTGTGTAATGTAATCTTCCGGAACATGAACACAATGAAAACCTTCCAACCCCCTCTCTCTCCTGAATGTGAATGAAAACAACCTCAAGGATATAACTAATTTGCTTCAAAATATTAAGTACAATGTCTAAGAATGATTTCATAATTATGAATCAAAGCATCGAGTGTGATATCTTGCTATCCGCCACCACACTGTGTCACTCTACTCAAAAGACCATATTTATAACCCATATTTGCAAGAACTGTGAAATGTTTGCCAACATAATATATATCTTGCTTCATTAGTGACTATTAAACCACCAAATATAAATTTACTCAACTTTTTAAAAATTGAATAGTACAATAGTGAGTAGGAATAAGGGATATAAATATGTAGTGGTTTCAATTAACAGTTTAACACCAATCTTTCTTCTTCTTTTTTTGTTAATTAGGTACATACATTTTAAAATGGACACTACTATTTTTTTAAAGGTTCAATAAATTGATATAAAATATAATTATCTAAATAGAAAAATGAATGTATAAAAACGTACACAATTCACAAAAAGTATAAAATATTTTCTTTTGTCTCCCAATTTTTTTTTTCGGTATCTCTATCATTGCCAAACGAATACGTACTCCATGTCTTGCATAAAGTGGACCTTGGTAAGAGAGTTACACCTGCAACCGATAGGTCATGGGTTGAAACATCAAGCCCTTGGGTTTGAGCCGATCAATTATGGGTAACCTAGGCTGGTTTACCTCCTTGTGGTCCTTTGCCGGCTAGGGTCACAGGGCGAGGGTTTACTCACTACTCACACAGTCAGGAGTGGGGTTTACCTCGTTAATCCAAAAATTTAAAAAAAAAAATAAAGTGGACACTTCTATTAATGAAAATATTTATATATCATAAAACAATACTTCATCTATTCCATTTTACGTGTTTTGTTTACTATTAATATGTCAAATCAAACTGGTTGGCGTGGTGGCTTAGCACCTCATCCCTTAAGCATGAGGTTGAGGGTTTGATCTTACCCATGTGAATGGAGCAAACCATTTGGCCAGTCCCCTACCACTTACAGGGCGTTTGGTTGGAGGGAAGGAATTAGGTGTGGGAAAAGAATAATGTGAAATAAAGTGGAAGTTTAAATTCCAGTGTTTAGTTGGAGGGAATAAAATTACTAGGAATTTCAATTCCAATGTTTGGGGTATACATGGGAATTGAAAGGGAATAAGTAGTATAAAGTCTAAAATGCCCATTGTTATTATTATTATTATTATTAAATGACAAGTACACAAAAATATAACATATTAAATTCAAATACCACTCATATACCGTATCTCATTTTCTTTAAATTCTTAGTGTCCTGACCGTTGGGACAGAGGACTAGTCTTCTGGCTGTTGGCTGGAGGGACACCCTGAAAAAACCAAAAAAAAAAAAAAAAAAAAAGTGTCAAATCAATATTTCTTCTTTTCTCATTTTCTTTAATATTTGATAAAAAAAATGTGAATATATAAATTTTATACACTAATACTAAATTTAATACACAACTGTACTCCAAACTCTACTTAATATCATGTCCTTTTAAAACATGCCCACCGTGAGCCATGTTATAATAAAACAATATAATCAAATAACATATAATCAAATAATGGTACATTAAGGGACATTAATTTCTCATAACTTGTTAATAGTGATCAAAATTTTGGATTTTTTTTCTTTATTTAAGGGAAATTATTATTATTATTTTAATTTGTCTGACAACATGTTTTCTTAGACATGGTATACTAAAACCCTACATATCAAGGCTAATATATAATTGTTAAAAGAAATTGATTTCTTCAATCTCACTCCATATCTAAAGTTTTGCCAAGCTCTTTTTAAATTTTTTTCTTTTTTTCTAAATAATGTTGTAAGGATATATTTACATAAATAATATCATAAATATAATAATTGTGAAGTTTATATTGAAAGTGTTGTAAATAAATATATGTTGACATTATTAGAGAAATTATATTATGATAATACATCTTCATCCTTTATAGATTTATAGTTATATTGTAATTCTATATATCATGTATATATTAGATTGAAGGATAAATAATAAATGATTGATGTTTCTATCTCAGTATCTCGTTTACTATATTCTTATTATTTTACAGCAATCTGAATGATACAATAGAAATTATAATTATTTTAATTTTTTGAATTTTGAAAACCTTACATAATGTGCATAGTCATGATCCTTCTTAATTTTCATTGACTATATTGTCATCGAGGTTAATCATTTCGGTCCCTCTACATTATATTCCTATTTTTGGTCCTTTTTTTATGGGAATATATTTTTACATTATTGTTGTACGTTCCATTTTGTCCCTTTTTTTATAGGATTATATTCCTATTGCTTGCACTCTAACTTTTTTCTTTAATACCAATTAAATTAAATCAAATAATTAAAGAAAATTTTAAGGAGTTTGTTTGTATCATAATTAAATGGAATAAATAACTATCATATAAATTTTTATTAAAAATGTAGGAAGTAATATATTTTTGAAAAAAAAAATTATAAAAGTTAAAACTAGACTTCCCATCTAAAAAAAAAAAAATTTAAATAAGCTTTACAAATAGTTCTGATAATTATTTATTTATTTTGATTCAATTCGTTGGTGAGTCTAAATTAAGGGTGTGTTTGGAAACTAGGAAAATGCATGATTCATTTTTCAGAAAACATTTTCAATGTTTGGTTGCATCTCAGAAAAGTGTCCTGATGTGTTTGGTTATTTTTTTTCCTTGGAGTAGAATTGTATAATTAAACATTGGTTTCATAAAAAGAAGTGATATTTATTATTTAAAAAAAAAAAAAAAAACTGGTTTTAAAAGTTGTCCGATAGAAACCAGTTTTTTAGTTTCCAACGGCCGGAAACCAGTGCTATGGGTTTTCGTCTGGAAACTATGTTTCTGGCTATGGGTTTTGGTCTTACAGTTGAAAGCCGTCACCGGAGGGGATGGAGAAGGTTGCGCAACTCTAAACCCGAGAAAATGACTTACCAAAAAAGAGGGAAAATTATTTTTCAGAAAATTGACTTTGTTTTCCCTTTGATCGGAAATCAATTTCCATCTACTCTATTTAATATGTATTATAGGTATATATACTTGTCATCAGTAGTTCATTATTGTACTTATCATCAATGTATGAAAAAGTGTTCAAGTTCATGTATATTAAAACTCAAATCTAATTACAATCAATGTATGGCAAAAGTGCAAAACATTGGATTACATAGTTTCCTCGTGCGTGCACTTGATCTTTAATAAAGACTTCTATGTTGGCTTAATTTTCAATTCATTATACAAATTAGTGAAATTACAAATAAGGATCCTATATATTTATATTGAGGATGAGAGGAAGAGTTTCATTAGAATACGAGACTTCATAATTATCTATATATTAACATTAATGGTCCAATACATAACATTTAACATTATCATGCATTATAATACAAAACTAATATCTAATCCAATAAAATTAATCCTATGTATAATTTTCATACAAATAAAAACAGTATATATAAATCATATGACCAATAATTGAGTTAAGCATGACCTCTTGAACTATTAAAAAAGTGCAATAAGTTTCAATTACATACCTGAACTTTAAAAAAAAAAAAAAAAAAAAAAAAGGTATAATTAAGTCTTTAATTTGGCATTGCATAGTTGAATTACTAGAAGACCAAGTTATCACGGCATGCAGCTATAATTGAGGAATTAAAAAAAATCATTGTCCGGTGTCCCGATTAACATTCCCACATGGATGATACGAGTGGGTTCGAGCCTCAGTGGAGGCAACTGTTGACTCGTTGTGCTTCAGTAAGTTGAGAAAATAGTTATGAACAGATACTACATTGTAACAGAGTCAGTAGTACTCAAAAAAAAAATGAAAAAAAAAAAACATATTTTTTTGTTAAAAATTAAAGAATAGAAAAAGGGTACTATTTTCCAACTTAATGGAAAAGAAAACTGAAAAAAACATTAATCATGTTTTCCAATTTTTTTTATTAATTAGGTAAATATAAGTTAATATTCTATTAATTTGACTGTAAAATTTTAATTTGAAGAAGTGCTAATCGTGACGTTTTTTTAAATACACTTTCATCCCATTAAAAATTTAACTTTCTTTATATCTACTTAACTACATACTTTACATTAAAAAATATATTATATTTTTGTATTAAGTACTTTCCCGTGACAAGTGATTGAAGGCAATTGTTATACCATAGATCAGGGTTCATATTGCATTATGAATCTTGAACAAAAATTCTGTACCTTCAGTTAACACTTATAACACATTATGCATCTACAATTAACAGTTTATGTACATATTGTGAGGGTGAGAACACTTGCATTGCATTAAATGTAAACCAGCTTTAAATAAGCTTCACAGAGCAAGGAAACAGGAAACAGAAAAAGCTAGACCACAAGATAAAAATAAATATAATAAAATTAATATATCAAGCCTAGACTAAGTACGTCTTAACACATACTGACATACAGGTAAACAAATAATTTGATAATTGCTGAAACATAATATGATAGCTACATGTACAAAATGTGTTAATTACAGCGACATAATTGACCATGCAAGGTAGACCATGGTCCATGGTATAATTTGTCGATTGAAGGGGTATGGGTTTATATCTAATGTATTGAATATTTGAATGGGTAATTCCGCCTTTTTGCATGGGTTTATATTTTATTTTAATTTATTGTATTGAATATAGCTAGATGATAGGTGAAATATCAATTCCTTTGCTACGTTTATCACACTACAAATAATAAATTAAACAAAATCAATGACACATGAATGGATATATTGTTGTTGATACTTTTCCCTTTTAATATTTGAAAATTGAATTATCTATTGTAGCAGTTATGGTAGTACACATTAGTAGCATTAGAATTTTCAGAAGTGTTCGCTATTGGTTATGTTGTTAATTACTTGTTCATGCAGTCTTATCACCTCTATTTAACCCATGCGCTACCTTCTTCTTCTTCAATAATTCTCTCATATCATATATACTTCCATTCCTCTACTGGAAACAAACTACAGTTTACCATGGAAGCTCATTCATCTTTGAAAGCCGCTCAAGGTTTAATTTAAAGTTTTTCTTTTTCTTTTTTTATTATTATTATTGCAATCCAACTTTCAGCTTCGGTCTTTAGTTGAGATGGAACACATGCTTCAATTTGGTGCAGAGGAAATGAAGAAAGAAGCCAAAAGCTCGTATTTTGATTTGCCCGCGCTGGATGTTTCTGTTGCATTTCCTCAGGCAACTCCAGCAGCAAACTTTCCTCCTTGCAGTAAGCTATATATATATATATATATATATATATATATATATATATTATTAATTATTTTATTGCTTTATTTCTTTGTTTGCATCTTTAATTTGGGTAATTGATTATTGTATGTGATTCATATATGCTTCAGCTTCTGACTACTATCAGTCCGATGATCTATTGACTCCCCAAGAGCGATCCATCAGAATGAAAGTGAGAGAATTCATGGAAAAAGAAGTAGCACCTATAATCACAAAAGTACGTGTATATATATATATATATATATATATATATATATATATATATATATATATATATATATATATATATATATATATATATATGTTGTTCTGCTTTCTTCATCTAAAATTGGGACCATCAGTGACCACTTTTCTGGTAGCTGATTTACATGGTCGGGCCAGTCTTATTAATATTATTTTACAAATTAAAGTATTAACCCTGACACACAGAAGAGGTAAACCCTACCACAGGCTTGAATCAAATCATGTTCTACTCACTCAGCCAATCTGGTCGGCCTTTCTGAGCAAAATTAGTTAATTAATTAAATTATTTTAGCTAAGCTGGTAGTGGTTGTGGTGCAGTACTGGGAGAAGGCTGAGTTTCCGTTTGAAATGATTCCCAAAGTTGGGGCTTTGCGTGTGGTTGGTGGCAATCTAAAGGGGGAGTATGGGTGTCCTGGTCTCTCCATAACTGAAAGCGCCATAGTCTTCGCAGAAGTTGCTAGAGTTGATGCAAGCCTCTCTGTGTTCATTTTGGTTCATGATTATTTGGCAATGCATACCATTGGTAATTAGTGTTCTCATCAGATCAGACCTAGATACTATAGCTAATATTATTTTTTTTTTATGGCAAGTTCATAATAACTTAATTGCATATATGTTGGTTTGGTGTGGTGTGCCTACCAATAATAATAATAATAGGAATATGTGGATCTGAGATTCAAAGGCAGAAGTATTTGCCATCCATGGCCAAACTTAAAAGTGTGGGTTGTTGGGTAAGAATATATAATTAATAAGTTTAATTTACTCCTTCAATTCTCTCATCTCACCATTTAATTTGTAATTAACTCCATAAATTAGGGTCTGACAGAACCGGACTACGGAAGCGATGCAAGTGCTTTGAGAACAACAGCAAAGAAGGTCTGCATTATAGTAATTCTGAGCTTACCATATATATATACTCTTGTTTTTTTGAATTGTAGGCACCTAATCTATTAGGTGTGACAGCTGGCTTGGAGACATATATACTCTTGTTTTTTTTGGGTGTAGCCTAGGGTTTCCACTGTCCGTCACAGTGACTAATTCCCGCTGGATTGTAGGCACGGTGGGACAGCTGGCCTGGAGATATATATACTGTTGTTTGATATATATGATGTATGTTCATCATCTTTCATATATATATGTGGGTTGAACTTGAAGTGTGCAGGTTGAAGGTGGTTGGATCCTTGAAGGCCAAAAGCGTTGGGTTGGAAACAGCACTTTTGCAGATATACTCATTATTTTTGCTAGAAACACCACTACAAAAAAGATCAATGCGTAAGTATATAGATCATCTCAGCAAAACCTAGCTTTTATAGATCATATTAGATCCTAAGTTCATCCATCTTCAACTACTACTTTAATAATTTGGTTCAGCTCTCACATATATATGCATCTTCAATTCATTGTTTTCTGCAGGTTCATAGTAAAGAAAGATGCTCCAGGGCTGCAAGCTACTAAAATAGAGAATAAAATTGGCATGAGAGTTGTTCAAAATGGAGATATTCTCTTAAACAAAGTATTTGTACCGGATGAGGATAGACTCCCCGGTGTAAATTCTTTCCAGGATACAAAAAAGGTATATATATATATATATATATATATATATATATATATATATATATACAAGTCCTATATATATTTTTTCTTTTGATGACCAGATCAGAGAAACTCCGCATCTTGTGATCCTAATCAGCAATTGACCATAAGGAGATAAACCAGCCTAGATTGCCCATAACTGACAGACTTAAATCAAAAAGGCCAAAAAGTCTTTTTTATTGAAAATCGAACTTGTAACTTTGTGGTTACAAGTCAACAACCAGCCTGACGAACTAATTTTGTTGGGGTTGCCCTATTTACTTATTTGTTTAGATGGCGTGGTGGTTGGGTTAATGATGATATGGTTGCATGGAAAGTGCAGGTTCTTGCTGCTTCTCGTCTCATGGTTGCATGGCTACCTATTGGCATTTCAATGGGTGTTTATGATGTGTGCCACAGGTATATTCATCCATATATATCCAGATAGTATAGATCGTACGTTTAAGGTTATCAGTTGTAGTTGCTTCAATTCTGGAGTGTATGGATTGCACATTTATGTTTATATAGTATATATGCTCAACATGTCCCTCACACGTGTGCGGGCTGATTCATTTTTTTTTTTATGGGATGACAAGGAAATTCAAACCCATGACCTTTGGCATGGGTGGCTCTAGTACCAAATTGAAGCATGTGTTCCATCTCAACTAAAAATCTAAACTAATAGTTGGATTGCACATTTATGTTTATATATTATATATGCTCAACAGGTACTTGAAAGAGAGGAAGCAGTTTGGAGCTCCATTGGCAGCTTACCAACTGACACAACAGAAGTTGGTACAGATGTTGGGAAACATTCAGGGGATGTTTCTGGTCGGTTGGCGCCTCTGCAAGTTGTACGAAACTGCTAAAATGACACACGGTCAAGCTAGCCTGGGAAAAGTAATTTTAACAAACTTTATATATATATCTACCTAGTCCTAAAGTAGTTGTTGATCTAACCAATTGGTTATTGAACATCCATTTCAGGCATGGATTACCTTGAAGGCAAGGGAAACTGTTGCTCTTGGTAGGGAGTTACTAGGTGGCAACGGAAACTTGGCTGACTTTCACGTCGGAAAGGTATGCAAACGTTTATAAAAGTATTACATTTTATTTTTGTCTCACACAAGATCAACTATTACATAAATGATTTTTTTTTTTTATTCCTATCCATTAAAATTGAAATTTCAGGCATTTTGCGACATGGAATCAGTGTATACATTTGAAGGAACCTACGACATTAACACCCTGGTGACGGGGAGAGAAGTAACGGGTATTTCTAGTTTCAAACCAGCTGTTTTGAGCACAGGGAGTCGCCTTTAGGCCTATATATTTCTGGAGTCCATCAAATATAATAAAAGTGCTAGGTCGGGATGACCGTGTCCTACACAAAAAAATAAAAAATCAAATTTACTTATTATGAAATAACCCATGGGTAAATTATGAAATATTAAGTATGTACTTAATTTACCAACAAAATTTTTTTAGGTAAAAAATATTAAAATTTAATTTGTAGGTATTATTGTTATTTTTATTGTTATTATTCTTATTTTTATTCTTTATCTTGTTATTGTTGTTGTTGTTGTTGTTAACAATAAATGAGAGGCAAACAAATTAAAACAAAGCTTTGTATAAATAATTGTAGACAAAATCTGCAAATTAAATTAAACCTCCTCCCAATACAGGATAAGAAATTGGAAGAATTATTATTAAGTTATCCACTCAAGACCCTAGCTAGCATGCAAGAGTAATGTCTTGATCAATCAATCATATATATCGACGGCTATATTTTGCTTTCCATACATTTGTTCAATCAACTCAAACTTCCCAATCCTGTTCAATGACTTCAATAATCTCACATTTGCATTCTTTAATCCTTTATGTTGTACTTTGTAATGATTAGAGCTAAATGTTCTGAGATAGATCCAATGGCGTGATATAGATTCGAAACAAATTGTGTAGAAATGGAGGCAAGTTATATTGTGGATCCAAGTCTACAATGCGCATTATATTGTGAACTCTTGGTCTAAAGCAATTTCGTTTAAAACTATATTATCTAGATATTTGGTTGAAAATTAGAGTTTTTATTATACACTTAAGATATTGATTTTATAAACTTGTAATTAACAAATTATCTTAGACAAACAATTGTCTGGGTGTTAAATAGTAAAAACGATAGTCTATGACTAAATTTGGAATTGTTACCAAATACAAGAGACCCCAGCTGGAATTAACTCTTTAATATGAGATGATATTAATTCAATCTGTCTCTTCAATTGAACCTATCATTTTTTTTAGCTAAAAGCTATCACTTTTAAAGTAAAAGGTAATAATTTTAAAGTAAGTCTGTTAGAATGCAAGAGAATTGGAGTAGTGATTGAGTTGGAACCTATATGTGAGTAGTGACTAAGTTGAAATGCAAGTAAGCTAGAGTAGTGATTGATTTGGAACTTATATAGGAGTAGTAACTAAACTGAAATGCAAGTTAGAGTAGTGATTGAGCTGGAACTTATATATGGTTAGAATATTCTAACTCTTGTCAACAAAGTGGCAAGGAGTAGTTATTGAGCTGGAATATAAGAGAGTAGAAATATGTCACTTTTTCACAGTTAAAAACTAATACGGAGTACTTTTTAAGTCTAAGGTATCCAATTTTAAGACAGTTGAAATTCATTCCCTTCATCATTTTGTTATTGCACCAATCTAGTGTTCATCAATAAGCCCCCTTTTGTGTGCCATATGGCCCCTACATCATCGACTACAACAATTAGAGTCCATTACTAATCTTGTTCTCTGGTTGAATAATATTCTATATGCCCTGCTCTTTGTGGAGTATCCAAGGAAGAAGGTTAAGGCTACATACCTACATGGTTCACCTTCCTAATTAGCTCAATTCACCTGTAACAACTAACAAGATGACTAGGGTTAATTTCCTGGGCCGCTATTGACAAAATCTGCCCCAATACTCCAACAGCCAAAGAAGAAAGAGAAAGTTAGAGGCAAAGGGAAGCCTTATTTAATTGCAATTTGCAATGTGTTAATATATTACAATAGTACTAGTTGATCCGGGAATTCATTTTGAATTGGCATCTAAACTCTCATTCTTAAACTAGACCAATATGGCACTATGATTATATGCTATTCCACTGTGTCATAACTCGGGTGCTTCCTTGTCCAGCAAACCAACATCTTCACCAGAACCGATGTCGATTTTCATTTGCAGTTATTGGGTTCTACAATGCACCAAGAGCGTCATATATATATTTATCGGGTCACATATGTCAGTAGTCCCCCTTGGTGAAGCTGGTTGGACTACTGGCTGCTACCCTGAAGAAGGGACAAAGAAAAACAAGATTTCAATGTTCAACTCCTCAGATCACATTAAAATATAAAATATAGTGAAAACTAGTTTTGTACCTTTGAATACAGCTAGATACAAGCCTGCCAAATGCATCAACCAAGAACCTCATGGATCGATATATTCAGGGAAAACAGCCTTGCCAAGATAAACTTGTCGCATCTCCTCCCTCCAGATCTGAAACAACAAAATTAGATGAGAAATACTGACCGAGCAGTGTGTAACTTTCTCAAAGCACACTATCCAGAAAACAGGCATCTATGGCCTTCTGCACTGGGCTTGCTGAGCCATCAATTTCAGTGATGGATATTGCTTGTAATTGTGAAGGGCACATACTCCAAAAGAAATGAGCATTTACTTCTTTATTTTAAAAAAAAAAAGAATATTATGATGAATAGTAGTAGGTTGCTCAAAGCATTGATTAGCAGGGGTCCATTACATAATTTGGGGAATTTAAAGTCTAAACATACTTAGTTTGACTCAGGAGATGAGGAAGCCACATTTAAATAAAATTGTTTGGGAGAAAGTGTATACCATTTCTCGGAACTCCAGCCGGATATGAGGCACATTTGTCCTATGGATATCATTACCATTTGGACCTCTCCAAAAGTACTCCTTCCCAATCCAGTGGGACTACAATCAAAAAATTGAAAGATAGGCTCAATAAGAGGAAATAAAAAAGAGATCAAATTCTTATCCTGTTTCACACTTCAAAATTACATAAATATGCATTCTCAGCTCTACAAAATCAATAATTCCAAAAACATGCTCACCTTCAGAGCATGAGAGAAACCAGATTGGTAGACTGAATTACGGGCAATCTCACATAGATCACATGAACTTAACTTCCACACCTGTATTATCCAAGGTGCTAACTTGAAAACTTACATTATAAGAACTTCCAGTACACTGACAGTAAAAAGGCAACTAGGTACTTACAGAAGCAGCTATACTATACTCTTCCACCAATGGCTCTTTAGTTAGGTGGATTTGTAATGGATCATCCGTTGAAAGAGAAACATTAAGGCCCCGCAGAAAGAACATGGGAAAAGGGTTCCGGTGATAGTCCAAGAACAGTGAGTTATTACTTAGAGGAGACATTGCCAAGCCAATCTGAAATCAGTGGGCATAGCTAGTTATAAAGTGCCACCATTAAAAATTACCACCATTTATATATACACACACACACACACACATATAGCTTTACTTTCTCCTGTTTTACCTGGGCTAGATAGTACAAGTACTGAAGTACAGGAGATTTTCTCAAATTGATTCCATGAGCAATGTTATGAGCTGTAAGAAACGTTGCAGCAAGGTGATCAATGTCTCCTGCCTGAAAGTAGCATATTATCTCAGCAATTTGCATTTTGCACAGCCTATAACCCATTGGAACGGTAAACAAAATTTGTGCAGCTATACTACCTCTCCAGAATGTGGGCGGAATTTGATAACTGTCATGCCCTTCGATTCACGAAGCTGAGAATGTCACATTCCAAAGATAAAAATATCAGAATAGGATTTTATAAGTTTGCATCTGATCATAAATATTCAGCAATGCATTTGTCAGTCCTTGTGATAAGTCCAGTCTAGCTTACCAAACATCTAATTTTTATATGATAACCATTACCAAAATGTGAAGGTAAAGTCAATGCTAAACACACTCCGCCTCCCTCCACACTCCCAAGGAGATGCAACTTTTCAGGAAAGACAAATGAAAGTTGAATAGTCATGCTAAAAGATCTTAAAAGTAGAAGAGTTGCAGCTCGAACATTAAAGTGAGAAACCCTCTTTCATGTCATCAGTGAGTAGAAAGTGACTGAAAAACACTGGTATATCCCAAAGTACAGCAAAGTAAAATAAAAAAATAAAAAATCGAGTCAATAGCTCAATGCAGGATACAACATTCTTGTAGACAGAGGATGAAGTGAGGAACACCATATGGCTCTTCTTTCTCTGTATTTTTTTCTATATCATAGATATAACCCCTCACATTTCCCCACTCCTCCCCAAACGGTCAAACCCAACTCAACTAAAACCCTTTCAATCTAGATGCAGTGCCAAAAAGGATTATATTTCTCAATTGGCAATCTTCAATGAAAACTTATATCCAAGTTTTTGGTCTGATCTCTCTTGCCTACCACCTACTACGAGTCTACCAGGTTATCACTTGCAATACATTTCCTAGTCTTTCGTTCAAGTGGAATAAAGGAGGAAAGTGAGTGAAGAAACACATTCAGGTCCAATATATACCTTATTAAGGGTGTAGAGGTTAGCATAACAATAATAGACATAGTACGAATATGCAGGATTGAATGCATTAGTCCACTGATCTGGTGTTGGCATGTGTTTTGTTGGCCTTCTTTCTGGCTTGCTTTCATCATCCACCAAATCTAATCCAACTACCTGCAAATTATTCCATTGCTTAGTAAAATATTTCCACCCAATTGTTGTTGAATCCAGAAAAATGTGGGTTTAAACACACACACACACACACACACACCACAGATACATTAATTCAGCTCAATCTCATTTCAGATTCAACAGTAAAATGTGAGGAAAATATTAATGTTTCTTATTATTCAGTTTAGTGTCCCAGTCATACCAGTCATACCATAAGCACAAGATAAGATTACCAAAAAGATAAATATGGAGTACAACTGTTACATTAACTGAGAAGATACCTGCTTCAAGAAAACATGTAGCTGAGGATGTGAATCTGGATCAACAGTAACTTCAAATAAAGGAAGAAAGATATTGTCAAGAATGTTCTGAAACGATGTCACGATACCCATTTCCTTGTACACATTGTAGAGTCTAGGAAGCTGGAAAAATTAAATATATGCTAATAAGAACCAGAACATTCAAAAAAGCACAAATAAAAAAATTTGATGGATGTAATATGCTTATCTCAACAATATGACAAACGTATAATGATCTCAACCTTGCAGAGAAAATGACAAAGTTCACAGAGTACCTAAGGCTATAAACAGCAGCTAGAAGGAATTCTAAAAGCCCATTTCATTGACAGAATGAAACAAGGAATAGAAATTGAGTTCCAAAAGGAGTGGAATAGAAAATGGATTCTACTCCAAGGTTTGGTTCATTAAAAAAAACACAGAGTAAATTCTGTAGTCAGTATATCAGCATTTGGTTTCTTTAACCAAGATTAGGGAGCATACCTGTATCAACCAAACAACATTCTCACTGTACAGCTCATTGTTCACAATCCAACTTGCCAGTTGGTCCCACTCACTCATCTTTCTACCATAAATTGATATTCTGTATTCAGCCATCTGCAAGGCAAATCATTGAGAGAAGAAAACTAGCATAAGGGCAGCCATTCAAATGACAAAATAAGCAGATGACATGCAAGCATCTTCCAGCATAATCTACTTTGAATCAAAAGATTAAAAGAAGAAAAAAAAAATACCTAACACACTGGAGTAAAGGAGGATATCTCAAATGAAATGCGAATAGTTGATACAATTGAAGATAGAGACACGTGGGCATCAACACTCTATCAAGATATGTTTCAAGAAAGCTTGGAATTTAAATTTTTTTTTTAAAAAAAAAGTAAAATAAAAACAAAAAACAGAGAACGAGAGAGAAAGATAATGTCCCAATCATTTTTAATGACTTATCAGAACAGGTATATTCACATAGACGGCCAAGAATATATCAAAGAATGATTTTTAAAAAAAAAAAAAAGAAACTCATTTTATTACACAATTTGGTTCACTAAAAGCTCTAGGATAACCACAAGAGTTAAGAACTTCCCAGAAATAAATAAGGTACATATCTCAAGCTCCATCATCATACTAAGTTATTAACTTCATAGTTCATATAATTACTTTCCTTTAAAATTTCATGTACAATAACAATGGAAACAAAAAATGTATAAAATATTATTATTAAACAAGATATGAAAGAATTTGAAAGCCTG
This sequence comes from Ipomoea trifida, assembly GCA_003576665.1. Taxonomy (NCBI): domain Eukaryota; kingdom Viridiplantae; phylum Streptophyta; class Magnoliopsida; order Solanales; family Convolvulaceae; genus Ipomoea; species Ipomoea trifida. The sequence continues at coordinate 4,456,194 of CP025658.1, read as the reverse complement.
AATATCATAGATGCACCTGATATTTACTTGCTGCAAGATCTGTAAATACTTGCTTTGTCAACTCACCAAGAAAGCGGCCTGTTAAATAACAAAGCAATGTAAAATACCAAGACCATAAATAAAGCCAATACACCACTATAAGACAAGTCCTTCACTTTAATGATAGATGAAAATAGCTATGACCAATAAAAAGCAGAGCTAGTACAGCTCTTAGTACCACATGAACCTAAACCTTTACTATCCAAACCCCCTCCCCATCCCTCCCAAAACACACAGAAGGGAAAAAAAAATAAAAATAAAAAAAATGAGATGAGAGCATACCCTGGATAAGATTATCCTGCTTCAGAAAAATTTCCCTGAGCCTACTTTGACCACAAGGGTTGTACTTCAAATTGAATTTGTCAAAACGGTGGAAGGTGCTCTTGTCAGCATGGACATCTAATAGGTCAACATTCAGGTCATACCTGTTAGATCAATATACATAAGCTTTGAGCAGTGAAACAAGTGAAGCCACGTGAGAAGAAAACACTTAACCAAAAACTCAGAAGTTTTGAGCAGTGAAACAGGTACAGCCATATAACAAGATAATAGTTTAAACCTAAACACGGAAATCTTCATTTACCCAGTCAAATCCAAGCTCTCAAAGACCTCCTTTAAGGTCATATATGTCCCATCACGAAATATAACAACCTGCATCAAACAATTGAAAATCCAGTGAAAATGAATAGAGAATAATTAATTATCAGAACATCATTAGCCAAGAATAGTTATTTACAAGATTTCACTTCACATTTTCTTTGTATGTGACTCACATGTCCAATAACCTATACTTGAGTCTAAATAGAAGAGAGTTATATCACATATGAAACTTTCAGGAGGATCAGTTGGAAACTATAACAGAAAGTACCTCATCAGGCTCTTTCCTTAGCTTTGACTTTATAAATCTCAACAGATGTTTCTGGTTCATGCATGCTGAATGATGAACATGGGTATCAACCTTTCTGACATTATAGAAGTCACGATGTGGTGCACTTTTTTGAGCTAGAAATTCTCTATCCGCATTAAGCATTAAGTGAAGGTTGAATTTCTACAAAGTTGGAAATCCATATATCAAATTGGGATATTTTACACAGCATACAACTATACAAGAAGTAATAGTATATAACTTACTTGTTCTAGAAGCACTAGTCGATGGTGGCATAGAGTTCGGATGTTCCCAGCTGCTATGACTTTAAGGATATGATGCAGGTCAGTGAAGAAAGTAGTTGCATCGGCAACAGGGAAAAGTTTCTCGTTTGCTGTTGTGAGGGTAAACAGATTGAGAAACACAAAAATAGAAAGAAAAGGAGAAGGGAAATAACTGACTTGAGAGGACATTCAAAATCTTATGAAATCAATAACTTATGCAAGGATAGAAAAAGGAAGTATTATATCTTACAATCTTTATTTGCATAAACATGGATAATTCCTTCTTCCATCTTGAAATGATGCTGCAAAATAATTCAAAGCATGGAACAGAATTCAGGAGACCAATTAAAATACTAGAACTTGGTTTGATAATTGCATAAAGCGTTGAGCAATAGCAACATGTAAAGCACAAATTTCTAGGTACATGTATTTGAGTTTTAAGAACTTACATCAGATTTCCCCTCTGACATGTAGTCGAATGGATTTGGGTTAGGCTTCGGTGTACTGGGATCAGATATTATTTCCTTCTCCCAAGGAAGGACAGCCTCCCTAAATACATAACTATGTCTCATTTCAAGGCAAACTTGAAGATTCCGGTATACATCAATTTCATCAGGAGATGGTGTCTCTGGAAATAATTGTAAAGTGTTCAGATAACAGGAACTTGCCTTAATGTGTAGATGACAATAGGTGAGATGCAATTAATAAAACTGACTCAGGTGAGGAGAGGAAGAAATACCCATTGGGGAAATTTTCAACCGCACAAAAGTTTCTTGCTCTGGCTCTTTCCTCAGTATGTCTGCAGCTATGGGATCAGGTTGAACACCATGTAGGTCACCAGATACACTATGAGAGCGAATCATACTCGGTGCAGGTAAAGGTACTTGTTCCCCACTGACATTGACATGGTCAGGCAAATTCTGGTACATCCCTTCACACTCTGGTCCCTGTTCATATAAAGTAGGGTGTGGAACATAGTTTGGTGGGAAGAAGAAGTGAAAAAAGGTAAGAATTAAGATATGTCATCAATCACTACATTACCACATTTCCATTGGTATGAAGATAGCTAGTATCAAGTTTGGTGTTCTCAGTCATATTATCTTCCTCGTCAGATTCTTCCACGCTTTCAAATGCACTAGCAACCGGAGACTTAGGAGAAGTAGGCCTCAGTAGAAGTCCACCTCTTTTAGTCGAACCCACATGACCAGCTTTCCCTAAAGCAAAAGCAGAGAACTCTCTTGGTGAACATAATTTTATAATGAGAAACACAAGCAATTAAAGAATGAATCAAAAAACAGCAGGATTTTCCTAACGAAAAACCTGAAAACAGTTATTGACAAGTAAGAACAAGTTAATTAGCAGGTTAATACAAACAGTGATTGTCCCTATATAACAAAACAAAACATAGAAATCACATATTAGAGACGATTCATGGAGAAATTTTCATTTTTGATTCAATGAGAACTCCCTTAAGGAATTTCATTTTTAATTGCACTTGCATTGATTTTCTCAGTTTCTCTTCCATATGTTAAGAGTAAACTATTGGTGGCTGACTCTTGCACATAAAACAAAACGACAGGCACAAATCAACTTTTAGAAACAAGTATGAAATTGATAATCTTATAATTCCTGGGAACAATAAAGGTGCTGTATTCAATAGTTTCTTTCTCAATTAGTCATCAACTGAGAGCTCCTTCTCCAAGCATATTGTTTTTCCATACTTTATTTGGGTTAAAATTATATAAATAAGGTTTGCCAGGAAAGAAACTTGAATGAGCAAGGCAGTTCCTAAGAAAGAAAATAAATAAAGGATAAAAATCATGGCAGAATAATTACATACTAATCCAAATATATCTCTCCAGCTAAAAGCTTGAAATTACAATCTGACAAATAGAGGTGGAAAAGGAAATGGACAACCAAAAGTTCCACAAGTTCTTCCTATAGAAATCACTCAATTTGCAATTTGCTAAAATCCAGACATGGTGACAGAGAACAAAAAATGTTTAGATAGGATAATTAGGCTGCACAAATTGCCTTTCAGCGTATAACATAAAACAAATCGTCCAGTGACATCCCCTTTCCTCATAAAAGAAATTTCCTACTGTGTCAGCAGTGCTCAATCAGAGAAATATTAACAGTAATATGAGTAACCCAAATGGCAACATTTTGTTATACTATCCCCTGACAAATATCAATATGCGCAATCTGTATATTGCGACGACAGTCCGACGTATGCATACCTTCAGGAAGAGTGTGAAGCCTGGGCAAGCCAACCGGTATAGAATCCACTTCGACGCCGGCCGAGCCAGAAATCACGGTGACGTCAGGCAAGGAAGCGGATGCGCGGCGGTAATAGCCATTTCCTTTCCGCCTGGCATAACTCCGGCGCCTCTCCAACGAACCGTACTTCTTCAGGAGCTGCGGCGAGTCGGCCCCGTCCTCCTCGGCCTCCTCCCTGTCCCTTTCCATGGTCTTGGCGAACTCCAATAGCTGATTTAGGGTTTTCCGGTGCATATAGTACGCCGATACCGCCACCACCGACGCTCCCACCAGTGCCGCCATGGCCAGATGCATAGCATAAGCGTCCATCTCTCTCTCTCTCCCTCTAGACCTCAATACACCTCAAACGAAACAGAGTATTGTAAATATCACAGTACAAGAGCTGCGAAACCCTACTGAATAGTAGAGATATAGATAGATATATATAAATAGAGAGAGAGAGAGAGGGGCTGCGTTCGTAGTGACGAGCTGGTGAATTTATAAGTGCGCGAGGAGAAGGTCTCGCATTTTATTCGTTTATTATGCGATTTGGCTGCCTTTTGTTCTCTCTCTCACTCTCTCTCTCGCTCACTCTATCTAAAATATATTACAGCGTAGTCCGTACTAATTTGCAGATTTGCAGCGACTCTCTGCTTCGACGCTTTGCAGTGCCTTCAGGTCTTCAAACTCCACAACCACAACCAGTAAAAATTTCCTGAGTAATTTAATAATTGATCATATGTTTTTTTCCTGAGTTTTTTTTTCCTGACTTTGGGGGGGGGGGGGGTGTTGAAATTAGAGTTGCAATCTAGTGAATCCCTACACAGCATTCCAAGAATATAAGCTTGAAGCCTCATTGTGAGCATAAATATAATATGTGCAGTCCAACTATTAGCTTAGGCTTTTAGTTGAGATGGAGCACATGCTTTAATTTGGTATCAGAGCCATGCAAAGGTTCGAATCTCCGCGTCACCCACAAAAAGAGACTTCCACGTGTTGCGCTCGGAAATCCACCGCACACGTTGAGGGGGCGTGTGAGCATAAATATAATATGTGCAGTCAAACTATTAGCTTAGGCTTTTAGTTGAGATGGAGCACATGCTTTAATTCTCATGGGCAATGGTTTGATAGGGTTGGGTTCGATTTGATTCTAATTACAAATATTGATAGTTTGGATTGGACTCTTTTTGGGATAAGTATGTTTTGAAACTAGATCGGCTCGATTTATCTCATTGTAAATTGTAAATATAATTGTTATAATTAGTTTAAAAATTAGTAGCTATTAGTGTTTTTTTTTAACGTTATTTAAATTATGATTTCAAAATAAACTATTATTTTAAACTCTTAATGTTTTACCTAAACTATTATTAGTGGCACTCGGTGTCCCGGTTTACACTCCCACATGGATGATGGGGTAGGTTCGAGCCTCAATGGAGGCAACTGATGACTCATTGTGTTTCAGTAGGTTGAGAAAGTAGTTATGAACATATACTACATTGGAACAGAGTCAATAGTACTAAAAAAAAAAAAAAAAAAAACTCTTAATGTTTTACCTAAACTTTTTAAAGAGAAAAAGTGCAAAGTAATGAGACTAGGCTTTGCTTTAAAGCGCCAAGTCAACCATTTTTTCACGACGCTTTTATTAAAAAAAAAATAATATGTACTCAAATATTCAATATTGTAATTCAAGTATTCAATATTTCGACAATCAACAATTAATCAAGGGAAAATCACAATTTTGGTACTTCAATTGTTTCCCGTTAATGTAGTTCATAATTTTCAATTTCAACTAATTTGATTCTTGAATTGTTTAAAATTTCATCAATTAAATCCTTCTATTTTTTAAAAAAATTGTTACTATATTTATTTTTTATAAATTGTTAGCAAAAAATTAAAATTTTACAAACTACGGAGTATATAGTTTGTTTTTACTTTTTACCCTCAAAGTAGGGAACCCCACAAGACAGAAATGTAAAATTGGATGGACCAATGAAACTCTATTGCGACATCTAGTCAGCACTCAGCAGTTGCTAGTCCAGCACATATCCTAGTACAAAACGTAAACCTAAATAAGCAAATATTTATGTGTAATATTATGAGTTATAACTCATATAATATATAAACCTATATAATATATCATATAATATAATATAATATATATATATATATATAGATATTCAAATATTATTCATGTCACATTATATATATTTTTTAAAAATATTATATAAAATTTAATATATGAATGTTATTATCGTATTGAACTCGATTTGTATTCAGTTACATAATTTTTAAAATTTCTTTATTATCTATTAACATGTTATAAGATCATTAGTTTACTTGTGACAAAAGATGGAACCGCCCATCCTAGGCGTCCCAGACCCCGGTCCGACAACAACATAGGTTAGACTTTTGCTCATTGTGCACAATGAGCCTCTCATTTTGAGAGGTTGCTTCTATATTGCTTCTAGTGAGACTCAATCATTGGTCTCTTGTAACAAATTTCACACCTACAACAAGTTAAGCAGGTCATTAATTTACTAGTAGCATTGGAGGTATATAATTTGACAAGAAATGAATATTAAAATCAAAATTAAATTAATGTAACTACAGTATGAGAAAATAATGTAAATATTTAAATTGATTGACTGAAATCATTTTTAAGCTTAGCATGTTTAAGTAGTGGATATGCCGGCGGGTCCATCGATAGGTCGTCGGGAAGATTTTTAATGGGTGTGGATTGTGTATAGTCCTTTTCGTTATCCATTTGATTGCGAAATGAAACGGATAGGTGGATCATCACATGCTCGAATTGCATCTTTATATTTACACATATGTTACCAAAAAAGAACTATTTCTATTTTTCAGCTCATAATTATAATGCATGATTCTCACTTTTATTAACTATTATAATTCAGTCACTTTTGATCCTTGACATTTTAAAAGTAATTAAATTTAATTCAAGATATCTGAAATGTCATTATACGGAGAAGGCTAAAGTTTAGGGAAATTAAAAATATTTCAAAAATTTTTGCTTGTGGTTGTTAGAAAAAAAAAAAAAAAAAAAGAGTCAAGAAGCAAAAAGTGATTGACTCTTTGTGCTTCAGTAGGTTGAAAAAGTAGGTATGAACATGAAAGTTGTAATTTTAGTGGTGATGGAAATTAAGTGTATCGTCCTCAAGGAATGGCTTAATAGGAGTTTGAGTAATAAGGGGTTAAGCACGGGTTCATGCAGTGTTTGAAAGCTAACCTAAAGATATTTGAGTAGTTTATGTTTAAGAAATCGGTAATGTAAACAAGTAATTTAAGTACAAGAACAATATATGGAATAGAGATTTTAACCAAACATCCTTGAATAAAATCCCTTGTGTCTAAAGATTAAGATGTGTAAGTCTAGATGATGAACTTGGGGAAATGGTTTAAGTGCCAATGTCACTCTCGTGATCAATTGGACTATCAACTAATCCTAAGTCCCATTCTCATGGCAACTTGGTTAGAAGAGGCAATTTAACAAACACTTTGTGTGTTTATTTCCTTCCCACTCCCTTTTCTCAAAGGTGAGTAACAAATATGAGAGGTATGACTATGGTGTAGCCCTATTCTCATAGGTGGAACACCAATTCCAAATATCTCTTGCATAATTTGGCCATAATTATGAAGAGTCAAATCAATTCTCCCTAACTCATAGCCAAGTTCAACATTAAGACAATACAAACCTAATTTATGCAATTTAATTCATATTGGGATTCAAGGAAGTTCAATTCAAATCCTAAATATGTTTAAGTATTCATATTTGGAATGTAAAGCAATAAGCAATTGAAATAATAAACATGAAATTCAAAAGAAAGTTTAAGAAATATAAATGCAAAAATAGGAAATAGAGAACTTAACTTTATGATTTAATTGTAAGGAATAATCTGGAAATTGAAGTTGAATGTTGGAATTCTTCCTCTAAATCTCTAAAATATAGTAGATTACAAGTGTGGGAAAGTGTTTCTAAGGTTTCCTAGAGAGAAAAACTAAAAGGGGTGTTTAGAAATTCAAAAGTATTTTAAAAATTAACTTCCAAGAGGTATTTATAGTCCAAATTCGCGCATTTTCGTAGCCTTCAGGATAGGAAGTCACGGTGGGACTCACGGTGTGAGTCCCACCATGAGTCTCAATGATCAGAAACTGATCATTGAGACTCACGCTGACACTCACGGTGTGAGTGTCAGTGTGAGTTCAATGATCAGTTTCTGATCAGCACTCACGCTGAGACTCACACCGTGAGTCTCAGCGTGAGTTTCTGATCAGAAACCACACTGAGGACTCACGCTGACACTCACGGTGTGAGTGTCAGCGTGAGTTCTTCACAATGACTTCCACGCCTTCATTTTGCTCCTTTGTTCTCCGGTGTCCCCTTGGGTGTTTTCCTTATGCTTTAAAGCCCCGTTTTCTCCAAAGATTAACACATTTTTCATGCTTGTTTGCTCATTGCTCGGTCATTTCTTCCTTCAAACAAAATGCAACAAATTAAGAGTTATTCCACATTCCTTTACATAATATTTGAATAAAAAACAAGCATAAACAAGCACAAATATGATGTCATTTAATGACATATCAGAACAGATACTACATTATAACAGAGTCAGTAGCACTAAAAAAAAAAAAAGAAGGTGAAATATCACTACTGACTTGATTTGTCAACTAAAGTCACAAGATTGGATTTACACGGATGCAATTATTTAAAACAATAATTTAAAAAAAAAAAAAAAAAAAACGTTGCCGTCGGAGACGAAGAAACCTTCTTCGTCTCCGGCCATGGAGACAAAGAGACTCTTCGTCTCTGGGCAGAGACTCTTTGTCGCTGGGTCTCTGGCCAGAGACGAAGATGGTTTTTTCGTCTCCAGCCATGGAAACGAGTCCATGGCCGGAGACAAAGGAACTTCTTCGTCTACGGCAGAGCAGATTTTCTTTAATATAAATTTAAATAATTATTTAAAATAATATTTTAAATTATTTTAATATTATTACTACTACAGTAATAATATTATAATATTATTATTAATTATTATTTATTCCCTTTCTGTCACTACCAACATAACTAGTGATTGAACTTTTGGGAAAAAGTTGTCAATATATTATTCTTAGGTTAGTATATGTATGGGGTAAAGTTGTTCATTTATTAATGATTCCTTATTTACTATTTACTAACGATGAGTCAATGACACGATAGAGTTTTTAATTTTGTTCTTATCTTTACATGCATTGTTACACACGTTCAATTGGTGATATAATTCATAATTATATTGTATGTCTTCATAGACACCTAAGACACGCATGCAATTACATTCGGAAAAAACAAAATTGTCTTTGCTACTTTTTTTTTTTTTAAACAAAATTGTCTTTGCTCCTCTAATACCTTGTATATATAAAAAAAAAAATAGAAACAAAAGTGGTACTATTATCATATCAAGTGATAAAAAAAAACATGTAGTTTCTTCTAAATCTCCCCACCCCCACTAGGCACACCATAATCTTTCTCACACACATATAGGATTAATATCAAATAAGAACTACTCCCCCGTAAAAACTAATCTCATCAGTCCATCTAAGATTTTTTAATTGCTGAAATTTTTTAAAAAATACGTACAATGACATTTTTGTAATTACAATTGTATGTGCATTTCGAAGATAATTGACAGTGAAGTTAAATAAAAAGTTTACAAATTTCCAATCAGTTCTCTGCGAATACACAATCATGTATTAAATTATAAGATGCATGCACAATTATAATTATAGAAGTAATTACAAAAATATCATCATATTTTTTAGGAAAATACTTGATGGTACATTTGAGAATGTTTCCAGATCAGATGCACAATCGTGTGTGTGTATCATGTAAAAAATAGTTACTTCAATGAGAAATAAGAATAAATTTTGGCTATCTATCTCAAAAAGGGAATGGATAGAGACTTATGGTTAGGGGGAAAAAAAAGGAGGTTGTATTTTTGTAAAAAATTGTAGTAGAATATTTGTAAATAAGTAAAAGTTTGAATGAATATAATAAACCATATGCACTTATCTAATCAAGATGATCTGATGCATGTTTAGACTTTTGATATTTTCAGACTTATTTAGGCAAAAATAATGTAGGTTTTGACTGTTGACTGACAAAATAGTGTGAGTTTAGATTGTGCATATTTAATCTAAAATAATATAATGCTCGTAAAAAATCTTGTATATTTATTCTAACACAATGTTATTTTAGCCTTCCCAATTTATTCAAATGTATTTAGGCCAAATTAAACTGGATGCATGATATGGCTAGGCCGGTTCTAACCAACTTTGTTTGTTTGATGCTACAAACCCACCACAAGCTTAAAATAAAACATGTTTTTATCATGACAAATAACATTAGAAGTACAAATCAATGTAATAGTTAAGCAAATCATTGCTTTTGGGGACATGGGGAATGCAAACCTAAAAGTGATTATAATGGTTGATAAACATTTTGTTGAGTTATTAATGTTTGGGATTCTTTTGATTAAAAAAAATAGAGAATTTTACATTATAAGTACTTAGTTTTTATTTTATTTATGAATTGTAAGAATTTATCATTAATCAAACTTAAAATTTACGGAGTAATAATTTATTAATTTATTATTTTTAAAGTAATATACTATATATTATTTTAAAAATGTCTAATGTAATTTTTTAAAAAGGAATTCATTCAACTCGATCAATTAATCAACTGTTCAATATAAGAAAGACTAACCGATAACCAAATAGTAGCTAGGACCATAATAAGAACTAGCTACTCTAGCTAAAGCATGACCAAGCTTGTTCGCTGATCTACGAATAAAATGAATAGACACTTATTCAAAATGTAGTTTAAGAGTGCGATATTCTCCTATAATTAACTAAATCCACATAAGAGAAGTTAGGCAAATCATCACTAATAAGCAATCTGCAAATCATAATAATATACCACTTTTTTTAATTCAATAATACAATTTAAATTTTTAAATAGTTTGTGAATTTATTTGGACATTTTCATAAAAACAAAGAACACTATCATGGAAAATGCTATTAAGATGGACTATGTGCATCTTGAGTGCCTTTGTAGTGGGGAAGGTAATGTTCCCCTTTTTATCACTTCTTTTTTAAGGTTAGTGAAAAATGAAAATATAAAAGTTTTTTTTTAAATAAAATAGAAAATTTATTAGAATCAATTATATATATATATATATATATATATATATATATATATATATAATTGCATGCTATAACTATAGAGTTGTTATTGTCATACAATATAGTGTGGTAATAAGGATATAACGTGAATACTAGATAGCATGTATGACATGATAATAACAATTAAATGTTAGCATATAATGAAATGTTGGCAACTCATGCTTACATTAATTCACAAAATTTATGAAATTTCTTTTCAAAATATGGTAAAAGTAGATGTATTATCTTGGTTATATATATATATCAACTAGATTGGTTATACTTTTTTTTTTAAGGAAAGAAAGTAATTAACATTCAATAAAAGTGTCTCCCTATTTCGTATATATTTAACAAAAAGATATTTTAGTAAAAGGTATATATTATATAAGGTCGTAGATGAAATGAAAAATAGTTAAGTAATGATAGGTAAAATAAGTATTGGTAGTATGTGATGAAAATATAGGTAGCGGTGGGCAAGTATATAGTGTTACAAGAGCAGGTATATATAAGTATATGGTGGCAAATAAAAAGAACCGTAATGATATAGAATTATAAGCATATGGTGGCAAATAAAAGGAATCGTAAAGATATAGAATTATATGTATATGGCGACAAATAAAAGGAAGCGGTAACTATAACAGGAATATTGTCGTGGTGGAGATAAGGTAGATAGATTGGTATAATATATATATTTTTTAAAAAAATTTTACATTTAAAAAATATTTTCAAATTTTAAATTTAGAGAATAGTTGAAAAATATATATTTTTGAAGAACCTGAAAAATTCGTACATTACTAAACGTGGCGATAGGACAGCACTAGAATGCAAATATGCCAAGTACGGAGTATATAATATTGGAGGCAACATTATCGATGCTTTGTCATTGTTATGCATGCATGGGACCAACTGGAAATAATATATGCTGTCTTCAATTGAAAATTGATGGATAATGCATGCGAGGGAGATATTACGCCTGCATTATTTGTGCTACCTGGCCAATTCTATATAGCTACAATGTAGTATTTGTCTATATATAATTTCTCAACTTATTGAAGCACAAAAAGTCCATGCCTCATTGGAATTCAAATTTGTGATCTTTTATATGAGAGAGTCAACAACTATGTCGCTCACAATTTACTTATATACTTACAATCTTACCTTATCTGTGGTTTGCTTTTATTAATGTGTGAAGAAAAGAAGAGTTTGTATAGTGTTGAAGTTAATATTATTTGAGGAAAATTAATCTATACGAAATTTACTTACATAAATCGTAAATATATTATATCAAATCATTAAAACGAATATAACAAATTAAAGTGCGGAAGCATACTGTATATCTGTGATCATGAGAAATGTGTATGGCTAGAAGCTAAGGGTGAAATAGACGTGCTTAATTTGGCCTTGGAATTGAATTATTGCCTCCTTTTTATTTTTATGGTGAATGTACAAGTTGTGAATATGATATTTCCTCAGCACAAGTTGCATAACAAACTTGATATACAGTTTAAGAGTGTAGTTTTTTTGGAGTATCTGTTCATAACTACTTTGTCACTGAAGCACAAAGAGTCAACCTTCACTGAGACTCAAACTCACTCTCACTCTCATTATCTATGTAAGAATGTAAATCAGAACACCGGGTGTCACTAGACCATAAAGTCTTTGTCGCCTACTTAGTGTAGTTAGTATGGCACGTTTCCATTGCCTTGTTAGAAATGTAGGGCCAGCTGTAGTGACCAAAAAAGTTAAAGCAATTTGGCAATATACTAGAAACCCCCAGTCTTTTCGACCTATAAGGCTATAACTGATTAAAGGTGTTTCAAGAGCTTTTAAATAAAGAATGAGTTTGTTAATGATATGACAAATTGGCAACTCACCATGATTATGAATTTCTTAAAAAATCTCCTAAAAGTATTTACCATCTAATCATCTATGTTTCACTATTAAAAAAAAAAAGACAAATCAATTTTTGACAAATTTTCAATGTACTTATTGACATACTTATACGTCTAAAAATTAAATTTTATTTGTAAGTTCATTGGTATTATGATTTAACGATTATAGTTTTACGATAAATTTAAATATTGAAAAATTCATGGTTAATGCTTGAAAGATCAACAGATTTTATTTAAATTTTTATGTATTTTGGTACGCTAAAAATCTTCTCTTTTATGCTAGTGGTTGTTGGAAGAATTAGCATAAACTGACATTCGTCAATTTAAGAGTTAATACCCAAAATGGTCCTCCGACTATAGCGTAATTCTTGATTTAGTCCCGAAGTATTTTTCGTACCCAATTTTATCCTCTGTCTTTTGAAATCACACCCAATTAGGTCCTCCATTACAATTTCCATCTATTCACCGTTATTTTGAGGGGCAAAACCGTCCTTTTATTAGAAACCACCTCCTGCTCAATTCTTCAACAGCTTCTTCAACGGCCTTGATGAAACAGGCAATAGGCAACCCATTCAGTAATTTCAACAAACATGTAATAGGCAATCCCAAATCCCAAATGCCTAAGCAAACATCATCATTTAAAGGTCAGCAACTCATAAATCAACCAAAACTCTGCAGAAATCAACCAAAGCTCTAAAGAAAATTGAAAGATTGGAGGCCTACCCCCATCGCCGTCGCCGTCGCTAGTTGATTTCTAAGTTGAAAGATTGAAAGAAAATTAAAAGATTGAAAGCTCATGTAGTTCTATGCTTTGGTTGATTTCTGAGTTGAAAGATTGAAATCAACCAAAGCTCTAAAGAACATTGAAAGATTTGAGGCCTCTCATGTAGTTCTATGCTTTGGTTGCTGACCTGCATAAATCAACTCTGTTCAAAATAACTCCCCTTGCCGTCGCCGATGGACGAGCTTCACGCAGTCAACAAGCTCGCAGCTAGCGACTCCAACACCCACGCAGCCAACAAGATGACCTGCAGAAATCAATCCACGCAGCGAGTCGTTTGCCGTCGCCGAGGGACAAGCTTCACGCAGCCAAAAGGCTCGCAACCAGCGACTCTAAGACCCACGCAACCAACAAGATGACCTGCAGAAATCAATCCCGCAGCGGCTCCAAGATCCCCTGGTCTTTGCGAGCAGGCCCCGACAAGCTTGACCTGCAAGTTCAACGCCGCCGCCCTTTGCGTCACCTGCGAGGCTGCGACCGCGACTTCCACTCCGCCAAACCGCTCGTCCACCGCCACGAGCCCCTCCCGGTGGTTCCCTTCTACAACTCCGCCGCCGACGCCAAATCCCACGGCTGCCGATCTGAATCACAGATCTAGAACAGGGATGACCCATCGTTTATGCGATCCGATCCGAAGATCCGAAACAAAGACGCTAATAAATGGGTTTGGAAGACTAAAAGAACGGTTTTGCCCTCAAAATAACGGTGAATAGATGGAAATTGTAACGGAGGACCTAATTGGGTGTGATTTCAAAAGACAGGGGATTAAATTGGGTACGAAAAATACTTCGGGACTAAATCAAGAATTACGCTATAGTCGGAGGACCATTTTGGGTATTAACTCGTCAATTTAAGGTATAATTTTATGTGGAGTTTACTTTCGATTTGGGTCATGTTATTGTGGATTTGGATTCTCTTAGTTGAGAGGATAGACTTGATAATTATACATTCAAAATGGATAATCAATGAATAAGAAATTGATTCTCAAAGTTCAGTGAATAATAAATTGATTCTCAAAGTGTATCCATTGAGTTAGGAAAAATAAAGTTTGAGAAGACCGACTTTTAAGTTTTAAATAACATTTATTCCACATTAAAAAAGGATGTGTGTTTGCACTAGTAGCATAAATACAATGAAAAAGGTTCAAATTAGTCACCGAAGTACACGTAAAATTACAATTAGGCCATCTAACTAAAAAAAATGCAATTAGATCTCTCAACTGTTTAAAATTATGCAATTCAACCAATTTTGACTTTGTTTATAAGGTCATCACTGACGTGGCGGCTATCTTATTAAAAATTATTATTTTTAAATTTATTCATCCTTGTCTTTGTCTCCCGTTGGAGGCGAAAAAACTTCGTCCCCGACTTGGAGACGAAGAAAGCTCTTCATCTCCGGTAGGAGACAAAGAAAACTCTTCGTCTCCAAGCCAGAGACGAAGAACTTTCTTCATTTCCAGCTTGGAGACGTAGATGGGAGGGGGTGAATTTTTTTTATAATATTTTATTTAGAATTACTAAAATAAATTAAGAATACTAATTTTTTTAATAAGATGATTGCCACTTTAGTGATGAAATGAGGAACATGTCAAATTTGATCGAATTACATAATTTTAGATAGTTGAGGAACTTAATTGCACTCTTTTTGAGTTAGATGAGTACATGTACTAATCTGAACTTTTTTCCTAAATACAATTCAACATTTAAAAAAATCTGAATTGTGTAACTTAAAGGCTCTCTCTTATACTCACCCCTGCACAAACATTTCTTATATTCGCTGGAAGCAAGTCTTTACGTGATGCTCTGAGGCAGAATCAAAAATTTTGAAATATGAAAGAATGATGGAACAATATAAAGGGAAGGAAGGAACAAACGGACAATGAACCTTTTACACAGCATATTGGCCATATACTAGGATATAACATCATTAATTGCATTAGGTAATTTAAAATCGCAACACCTCACTATGACCGAATCTAAAATAAAGCAATGGCTGGAAAATAAGGAGCAGGCGTGCAGGAGCGTAATTGAGATGGATAGCAACAGAAACATATTCCTCAGATTATTCTTTGCCATGACTCATCAGATCACGAGTATTTTTCCTTGGTATTCTATGAATTCACGAAGATGGGAAATAATTGTATGAGTAGCATCCAAAAAGATTCCAATGGAGACGGGGAATCTCCGGTTATATTGGATTAATGGGCTTAGGACTGAGGAAAGTATGGGCTGGGCCAACAATTGTAAACTGACAGAAAATTTATGCTCCATGGAGTTACGCATGCCATTGTATATATGACAATGTATATCATATATCAGAATCTACATATTGGATTATGGATCCTGGATTGAAACAACGAGATATAGAATTCATACTTGTAAGATACAGAATTTTATAACACGAGACAAAAAATCACAACACAAGACACATACACATGTTATATATTTATTTATTTTCTAAATCTGATTTAGATACATAACTTGTGTTCATAGGCACAGAATTTCACAACACAAAACAATAAAATTTATAACATAAGTGATAAGACACAATTGCTAATTTGTTTAAGGTAAATAATTCATACTCTTAAGGTACAAAATTTTATAACACAACATACAACAACTCATAACATAAGATACATACGCATGCACCAGGGTCCATAGTGCACTATGAACCCTGGTCCATGGTATATTAAGAGGATTGTTTGTATATGTATAGGCAATCGTCATACGGTGGACCACCAGTGTGTGTGTGTGTGATGACAGTCAACGGCAGTTAGCGGGCGGTCAATGACGACATGTTTACCCGTAGCTGACAAATTATCTGTAAATTGGACTTATTTAATTTGACTTATTTTAATAAGTTGAATTACTTAATTGACTAATTGCACCTTTTTAAAGTTCAATGGCTTAATTGTACTTTTATGTAAATTTTGATGGTGTATTTATCATTTTGTCTTTTTTTTTTTAAATTAAAAAAAAAGGTTTTTTCTTTAATTTTATTATTATTATTTTTTTAAGTTTAGTAAGTTGGAAGTTAGTCATTCTTTTTCCATTAGGCCATAGATAAAGACATGCATGCACATTATTAAATATATGGTAGTATTTGTTACTATTTTTGTTTTAAAACAAGAGGCTGCAAAGAAACAAATATCCTCTATCCATGCAATGTTTAAAGATTGAAAAGTGTTTCACATCATATTTGATTTACAGAATGAAATTATAAAAATCAATAACAAATTTTTATAATTAGAATTGATAGAACCAGTCGTCCGACCCACACCTTAGCTAGGGCTGCTGACTCACAAGCGAGCTTTTTTTTGGGAGCAAATCCCTCCCTATTGTATTGTTCCATTTCTAGCTACTTCGATGACATACAGTAATAATATCATCCACCTTTCTTTCCAAAAAAAAAAAAATTGATAATAGTTAACAAGAAAAAAAAAAGAAAAAAGGTCAGTATGGCGTATATATATAGAGCTACTTGATATAAGATTTAATTAAAAAAAAATAGTGGAAACAAAACTATTCGTTCATTATTATTATATGACCACTTGAAATGTGAAATATATCACTTGCATGTACGATGTGATATAACAACGAAAGTCAAAGCAAACTTAGAAATCAGTTTCAAAATTCGTATCAGTACTGAAAAATATATACTTATATACAACTGAATATTAGTGTATTATACCAAAGTTAATACCATTTCTTTTTATCTTTCAAGTATAATGACTTTATACTTTTAATCAACAACTTTAAAACTGATGAATTTTAATCCTCTAATTATTAATTTATTGTTATACGGAGTATTTGATCTTTCATTAATTTTTTAAATAATCATTTGAGGCAATGTTAAAAATGTAATTTTATGTTCTAATGACCTTATGGTCTAATGACACGAAATGACTCTCTTATATGGGAGGTCATAGATTAGAGTCTAAGTGGGAGCAGTATAATATTGAATATGTGTGCTTCAGTAGGTTGAGAAAGTAGTTATGAACAAATACTACATTGTAACTGAGTCATTAATACTCCAAACAAATAAAGTTTCAATTCTAACGTCAACATTCTTGTCTCATTGGCATTCATGAATTACTGCGTCTATCTGTCGCTTATCCATTATATTTCAACGCCTAATTTTTGTCCACATATTGGTGGTTCGATTTTTGAATTTTGACAGTGTGAACGTGCATCAAAATTCTTGAGCATAAAACAATTCTTTCATTGTATGACTCTTCTATTTGATATTTATTTATCAATTTATACTTAACAATTATATTATGATAATTATGATGTTTTTGATAACGAGATATCACAGTCGCTATGCAAAGGTGAATAAATTCTGACTTATGACCCTAATTGATAAAAGATTATAATGAAGTTACCCGTCTAAGTAATTCATAATTGATTGCCTCAAACTTAGAAGCGGACCAGCTAATAAATTATAATTATTATGGGTAATGAATGGTCAATAATTACTTTTAACTAATGACCTCCGAAAGATGATTGATGAATTTCCACCCTGCCCATTAGAAGAGAAGCATATTATTAATTGGAACATTTTAACTTTTTTTTCCTAATTGATTAGATAATATAGTATAAAACAATACAAAATAATAACACACAATTGCACAAATGTATAAAGTCACAAGATTTTAAAAAGTACTTCTATTCATACTATCTTACTGTTATTGAGACATGTTATATACTATTCTTCATATGTGTGAATGAATTGATAAATTCTATTATGAGTTAACAAAAAAAAAGAGGTCAGTATGACGTATATATATATAGTACTTCATATAAGATTATTTAATTAAAAAAATAGTGGAAATTAAAAAAAAAAAAAAAACATTCTTTATTATTATATACCACTTGCATGTAAGATGTAACATAACAACGAAAGTTTACCCTCAAAAAAAACAACGAAAGTCAAAGTAAACTTAGAAAACACTTGCAAAATTCGTAGCAGTATTGAATAATATATAGAGGCCAGTCCAGGCCAGGCAAATAGCCAATAGCATTGCCTAATCTTTAATCCACAACCATGCAGCCAATTAGCTTTGCTTTTCGTCAACTCTTCTCTCTCTCATTTATCCTTTTAGTGCTTTCATCTGCCATAGCCCAAACCCCAACCCCTAACACCACCACAACCGCCACCAACACCACCACGACCACCACCAACACCACCACGACCACCATCACGAAAGGTCCCACCATAACTAAACCGGGATGCCCGCGCAAATGCGGGAACCTAACCGTCCCGTACCCGTTCGGAGTCGGGCTAGGGTCGGGTTGCGCGATCAACCCGAGCTTCGAGATCAATTGCAACACATCCTACGACCCTCCGAGGCCGCTGATATGGAACATCCAAGTCTACGAAATCTCCGACGCGCATCTTCGGGTCTCCAACATTGTTGCTTTCAAATGTTACACCCCCACGGGCGGCGTGCTCCAGGAGTTCACGCCGTGGGTCAGCCTCGGAACTTCAAGCCCCTACACCTTCTCGCCGCAAAACCGGTTCACCGTCGTCGGGTGCGACGACGGCGCCATTTTGTCCGGTAACAACCGTTTAACCGGCAAAACATTCGCCAACGGCTGCCCGGTCGTGTGCACCAAACCGGGGGACGTGCGCGTGGGGAACTGTTTAGGCGCGTCTGGGTGCTGTCAGATTCCGATTCCGAAAGGGTTGAAGTCTTTTAACATAAGCACTATTATTAGCCTCAACAACCATACTAAGGTCTGGTCCTATGATCCCTGCGGCTACGCTTTCCTGGGCGAGGGGGACCGGTTTAATTTCCGAGGAGTGGATGACCTTAGAGATCTCAACTTTTCGCGACGGACTTTGGATAGTGTTCCTATCCTTCTTGACTGGGCAATCGGTAATCTTACGTGTGATGATGCACGAAAGAGCGACGGATATGCGTGCAAGGAAAACAGTCACTGCGTCGATGCCGATAATGATTCTGGAGGGTACCTTTGTAGCTGTAACGAAGGTTATGAAGGCAATCCTTATCTTAGCCATGGCTGCCAAGGTACATATATATAACATTATATTCCCAGTTTCGCCGGACTAACTGTTTATCACTATGTTAAAAATTATAGTTTATAACCAAATCTGGTCTAACTTTATTTTCTTATACCTGTGACATTTTTTCATAAGCAAGGTGCTAGATTGGTATATTATATGGGTATTTAGTAATGGGATGTTTTTGTTTTTATTGTGTTGCAGATATTGATGAGTGTGCAGATCCAAATAAGAATGATTGTGAGAAGATATGCACAAACACGGCAGGGAGCCATAAATGTTCTTGTCCGGATGGGTACAGTGGTGATGGGAAAAAAAATGGAAGTGGATGCATTGCCCCTAATAATAATTCAGAGTTTCCCTGGATCAAGTTTTCTGTGGGTAAGTACTTCGTAACAATTTATATATCTTAATAACTTATTTTGATGATGTGATTGCAATTAATACAATATTCATACATCAAGCTGCATTATTAAACAATTTGTTTATAAACAAAACTAATATGCATCAACATCTAATATTTGTAAAGAAACATAACTTATGATTAAGAAAAATTGAGTCACATTTAATTACCTCAACGATGTTGTTAAGCATGTGAGCTAGGCCTAGATAATAAATTGGCAAATGTTTGAATAGCCTACTATAATTAATTGGAAAACATGTTTGAAAAGTCAACGGTTATCTTCAATATAAAATGGTAGCTAGACAAGTACTAGTGTACTAGTTGTGCAGTTCGTGTTGTCATGAATTGTAGTCTATAAAATAAATGAAGCCACCCACATATAGCATAATTTTACATTTTTATGAACATTAATATATAAAATGTAATCCTATTCACACACACACACATAAACCTGTCAAGACTAAGTCGAAGGACATCAATTTTATTTGGTAAAATCATACAAAGTGCAGGACTGGGAGCTGGATTTTTGTCATTGGTGATTGGAGTAACATGGCTATACTTCTTTTTTAAGAAAAGAAAACTCATTAAACTTCGGGAGAAATTCTTCCAACAAAATGGAGGTCTAATCTTAAAACAACGAGTCACTTCAACTGAGGGCGGTGTAGAAGCAACCAAAATCTTCACAGCCGAGGAGCTGGAGAAAGCCACCAACAACTACGCGAATGACCGGGAACTTGGCCGAGGAGGAAACGGCATTGTTTACAAAGGCATCCTTCCAGATAAACGCATAGTTGCCATAAAAAAAGCCAAGAACGTAGATGATACCAAAATAGAAGAATTCATCAATGAGGTTGTCATCCTCACTCAAGTCAACCATCGAAATGTGGTCAAACTCCTAGGCTGTTGTCTAGAGGCAAAAGTTCCTTTGTTGGTCTATGAGTATGTCTCCCATGGAACACTCTCCGAGCACATCCACAACCAAGGCGGGTCGAGTTGGCTGTCATGGGAAAATCGTTTAAGAATAGCTACAGAAACAGCTAATGCACTTGCTTATCTCCATTCCTCTGCAGCGATGCCTATAATACATCGAGATGTAAAGTCTGGCAATATATTACTCGATGATTATTACACCGCAAAGGTAGCAGATTTTGGTGCTTCGAGACTAATCCCTTTGGACCAAACCCACCTGGCTACCTTAGTCCAAGGAACGTTAGGATATTTGGATCCTGAATACTTCAGAACTTGCCAATTGACTGAGAAAAGTGATGTGTACAGCTTTGGAGTAGTTCTCAGTGAACTCTTGACTGGGTTGAAACCAATATCTAGTGAAAGAAACGAGGAAGATAAGAATTTGGCATCATATTTGGTAACCTCCATGAACAAGAATCAATTGTTCAAGATTTTGGATCGTAGGGTTTTAAGGGAAGCAGCATTGGAGCAAATTCAAAAGGTTGCCGAGCTTGCAAAGAGATGCCTCCACTTGAATGGTGAAGATCGACCTACAATGAAGGAAGTGGCTATGGAACTCGAAGGGTTGAGGAAGCTTAATAGACAAGCATGGAATAATGGACAACAAGTCTTGCATGAGGCATTTGATGGTCAAATGAACGATCAGGATGAATCGTCCGATCTTTATGCAGTCCAGATTAATTCTTCTACGTTCACTAGTGAGTATTCTGGACAATATACCTCCAACAGTTCCAACATGACATCTCCTTTGAATAGAAGCCAACAGTGATATGATGCCTTATTTACAACTTTGCGTAAAAAGATCAGAGCTTTTTACTATTTTCAATTCCCATGTTATTGCTAATTTTGTACGGATTAATAAAATGTTTTCATTTTTGGTTGCTTTTCTTTTCAGTTGTGTTGGGATAGATAGAATAAGGTAAAATTGTAATTTCAATATGTGTTTTTCTTTACTTCTTGTACCTTGAATGCATGATTACATTTTTAGTTATTTATCCCTTATTTTTGAAGTTGTGTACTCTCTTAATTGATTTAGGGATTACCAATTTGCCATTGTACTCTTCGTTTTCACAATTGAGTTCCTATATCTAGACAAGTTAACGTGTTGGTTTAATTAACAAATAGTTGTTATGAAATATATTACGAAAATAATATTTCCAGAAAATAACAAGCACAAAATACGAAAGGAAATTCTGGACAAGGTTAACCCTGAATCGTGTACTTACTACACTATCCTTAAAACCTTATTTGCTACCTCCCACGGTGCTAGGAGCGATGTAGCCTAGGTTTCCCAGGATAGTTTGAGCACTCAAACTTTGAAATCCAGCGAACAAGAACAAGAGTTGAACACAGTATGCTAAGAAGGGAGTAGGAGCAGATTTTCGAGAGAGAAATTTTGTATTTCGTTGTGTTTTTTAAATCTGCTGCTTATATAGGATTAATAGCATTTAATTAAGGCACTTAATCTGATCATAAACTCAGCCTTGTAACCCCTGTAACGGTCGACCACTACCTGAGAATTGATTCAGATAATAAAAATTGGAATTAACCCGGTATTAATTCGGAAAATTGGCATAACGCAGCCCGCACGGCCACCCAATTTTTCGAACGACATTCGTGCCCGCAGGTGCTAGCGCACACGAGTTCAAGCCTTTTCGAACTCATTTTGGATTTTGATTTGCACCCCCCCTGCGCGCGAGAGAGAGCCTCTATGCTATACAATTCACTAAGCCTAAGAAAGGCACTTGTATAAATAGTGGTGCAAATTCCCTTTCCAAACCAATGTGGGACAAAGCCTTATTCCCAAGCTTTCCCTCAATTTTTCCAACTCAAATGGGTCAACTTTGAGAACCAATTTCTCATTCACCCATTATCCGTTTTGTGCGTACAATATATCAATCTCTTCGTCTAACTACGAAGAACCCGAATCCACTTTGACCCGACCCAAATCGGAAGTGGACCCCATATTTATTTGTACCACAAAATAGCCATTTAAATTGCCATTTTCATGCTATTTTCCAACAATAGTAAATATGCTAAGTATGAAGAATGCTTTGACTGAGAGCTTTACTCCAAGAAAACGAGAGAGAAGAGAATTCAGGGAGGAAGCTAAGGGCAAACAAGCAAGAAGTTGGGTTATTCATATGATTCTATTGTTAAGCATACGTATTGTGCTATTTTTATTGTTTTTTTTTAAAAGTTTTTATTAGCTCATAATAAACTCTAGCTAGTAGTCTTCAAGTCCTATCATTTTATAGGTTGGAGTAGCCATGGCAAAAAAGTAAGCCCCTAAATGAAGTTAACATATGTTTTATTCCTAAATTTTAAATTACATAAGAAAAAAAAAAATTCAAATGTCATAATTTGTAATAAGATTAAAAAGTTTTTATTACTTATTAACATTAACAACGCATGATGATATTCGTTATTATAATATTATATGTTCATTAAAAAGCATCATTGATCACGATTCATCATAATAATACTGTAGGTTCATTATTAAGATGACATCAAATTGCGTATTATCATTTATACATATTATTCTTTATTTTTGGCAGTGTACAACTTGTTACATGTTAAAACCTTTTATGTTGGCTAAGTTATTTGTCAAATAATTAGAATTAATATATAGGCGACTTGTTATAGACCATCTCCTATTAAAGTTTTATTCTCAGCAAAGTGAACGCAACTCATGGTGGACGGATTTGGTCTGTTGGCAGTCTTCGTACTCATGTGGAATCAATTAAGCAAATATTAGGGGACTTATTTTATTGATTGTGGTTGTGGTGAAGCTAATATTAAAAGGAATTATTTTATTAATTGTAGTTGTAGTGAGACTCTGTTTGGCAGAGCTTATTTAGGAGCTTATAGCTTATTTTAAGCTACTAATAAGCAGCTCTGTTTGGTGATATTTTTAAAATAAGCTAGTAGCTTAAAATAAGAGCTTATAATTGAACGCTACCTAAGGTAGCGTTTCAAAATAAGCTAGTAGCTTCCTAAACTTTTTTTTTTTTTTTTTTTTTTTTCATCTTTAACCTTATTATTTTAAAGAAATGACATAATTTAGCCTTCCCAATTAAAACCTTTTTGGCTAGTCTTGGCTAACTGTGTCTGTAGCATATACGCGTCTGGAGTACTCCAGACACAAATTGTCCTAAACTCCAGACGCAGATGCACTGTTTTGTACTGGTGAGTATTCTCTTTATGGATACAACTAACCCTATTACATATTTACATGTTTTTAAAAAAAATCCTATTACATTGTAGTATTTGTTCATCTATACTTTCTTAACCTGTTAAAACACAAAGAGTTAATATCGCAAATAAAAATATCAAGTTTAATTATCACTGTAAGATTTTAATTAGACCTTTTAATGATATATTTTTATATATTAATTTTATTTGTATAAAACCTATTAAATTATTAAAAAAATAATAATTTAGTTCACATTACATGGTGAATAACTGAATACAATATATCATTCATGTATGACAAGTGTTAGGTTCAAATGCGAATTGTGCGTTCAGGTGCGGAGGTGTGGTGAGATGAGAGTCATTGATCTTGCCTAAATGAATGTCCAGGATTAATAATGATATAAAAAAATGCGGTGATAATTTGGTCTCTTTGCATTTAGGTCAAATTTAATATTCGTGATTTTCCTTTTTAAAGTGCGTGGTTTTTGTGCTGTGTGCTTAAGTGTGTCGGTCTAAAGCTTTATGTGCGTGGTTTTCCTTCTTAAGGTGTGTGATTTGTGTGCTTAAGATGCGTCAATTGCGCAAATTTTAATGTGGACCGCTCATCAAAACAACATCGTTTTGATTAATGAAAACAAACGGTTGAAACGGTACCGTCCCTCGCAACTGCAATTCCTTTTCAACACAACTGCAGTTCCCTTTTAACACAACTACAATTCCTTTTTGATATAACTGCAGTTTCATTCGATATTATACACTCAAATCTGTGAACCTGTTATTCAGTTCCCTTTCAACACAACTACAGTTCCTTTCGGATATAACTGCAGTTTCATTCGATATTATACACTCAAATATGTGAATCTGTTATTCAGTTTCCTTTCAATACAACTACAGTTTCTTTTATAATACATTACAGTTTCCTTTCAACACAATTACAATATGATTTCGATATAACTACAATTTCATTGGACAATATACACACAAAAAATGTGAAACTGTTATTCAGTATTAGTTTATATACACCGTAGTTTCATTTCAACACAGCTACAGTTTCATTTTGATATAACTACAGTTTCATTCAATAATATAAAACAAATGTGAGACAGTATCTTTTCAGATGAACTGTACTACCAATTACGGAGCTCCGTTACGACTAACGGCCGCCGTCTCCCATACTTACTGAAATGACGTCGTTTTGTGATCATGGTCCACCGTATAACGACTGACGTCAATTGTTGAATCTTAAGATGCGTCGGCCTAAAGGTTTAGGTGCGTGGTTTTCCTTCTTAATGTGCATTGTTTTCCTTCTTAAGGTGCGTCGGTCTAAAGTTTTAGGTGCGTGATTTTTCTTCTTAAGGTGCATTGCTTTTCTTCTTAAAGTGCATCATTTTTATAGTTTTTTTTCACTCAACGATATAGGTGTTTTTTCAGTTTTGGTTCCCAAGTTCAAAATATCCGATCTAGATTTTGTTGTTTTCAATTACTTAATTCAAAAGAAAAATAATATGATAGCATCATAGCAATATAATAACAAATAGTAGAGTTGTTAACTTGTTATCCAGACATGAAGAAGCTGGATGCAGTTTAGGATACACATATTCTTTTTTTTAATTTTCATTCATTTGAACCGTTGATCTAGACTTGATCAACTGTTCAAATCTAATCAATAATTTCACCTGGGAGCATCTCCACACCAGAATTCATTGGTCTATGACAATCTCTCAATAAGCTTCTATAAATTTATACGTAATTTACTTTTGTAATATCTCAATCCCACGGGTCAATTAACGACTCCATCCATCCTTTTAGACTTTTGTTATCAATTAATTAATGTAGTAACGCCTAACTACAATCTGCACTGCCTAGTTATACCTATAAATCTATAATATATATATAATAAATTCTTTCTTACAATTGGGCACCCGATTTTGGGACCTGTGCCAGCTGTTGTCCTGACTAAATTTGGTCAATGGTCCGCAACACGTTTAGGTTAGAAGTCATTCACTCTATGAAAAATATTTATGAAGTTTCATTCACTATTCTCAAATTTTATTTTTATATACAAAATTTTGATGTAGATACTTTTTAAGATTTATATGAGAAGAATAACTTATCAATGATTGTCACATTATGAAATAAAAATAAGGGATGAAGTAAGATTTATGAGTACATATAATAGAATTCTATAAGTTGAGTTAAATTAAAGATAGATCAATTTTTGAAATTTATTTACCTCAATAAAATCCCTTAGTATAAAAGATAAGATATATTGTTAAGGATATGCATGCTATTTTAATAATTTCATGTACTTGAAAGGCCATTTCCAATGACTTGACATCAAAACACAATAGTATTAATAATTACGGAATATTAATTAGTTGACTTGAAGTAGATATTGTATTGAATACACCGCTGAAAGAGATGGAATAATAATGTAGTCATAGGTATACAAATAACATATGAATCAGTAAAACATAATACAAAGAGAACTCCACTCAAGTTAGTTATGCAATTAATTTGGTAAATCACAATATTATATTCTAAATTTGATTAAATGGGAACTACTGTTTATTGATTGTCTTAGTTTGATCTTAATTAATCAACTATGAATAGCCTATACTGGTTTACATATCTTCTTGTGGTCTTTTATCAGTTAGGGTCGCAATATGAACTTTACACCGATCACATCTTCGAATAGTGATTGCTAGACTTAGCTAATTATAGCAAAACTTAAATATAAGAATGAAAGGTTAAAACTTAAATAACAAGCTAAGGGCAAACGAAAGGTTAGGTAGGTAAACAAAAATCCGAGTCATGTTTGATACACACTTTCCATAAAACCTTATTTGTGAGAGAGATAGAGTTTCTGGTCTATTGCGTGGGAGAAAGTCTCCATGCTATATAATTCAATCGCCCTTAAAAAGGGAATTGTATATATACTAGTGGAAACACACTTCCATTTTTCAATGTGGAAATAAGTTTCTTTCAAAGCTTTTTCCAACTTTTTTTTTTAAAACTCAAATGAGTATACTTTGAAATCAATTTCTTACTCACCAATTATCCGTTTTGAGTTTATAATATTTCGGATTAAACCTCACACTTATGAGAATCTGAAACCACTTTGACCCGATCGAAACCCGAAGTGGAACTCACTCAAAACTTTGTCTGAAATTATATTGGTCATTGTACATGCTAAATATATAGCTACATTTCCAACAAGTAGGGGAGCTGCAAATTTATACAAGAGACATGCTTTAATACTAATTGTCGAGATCAAGTAATTACCATAACGACAAGGGTCACACTTGTGTGAGACCGTCTCACGGATCCTTATTCGTGAGACGGGTCGGGTCGGGTCGAAACAACATGCAAATGTCATATTTATATGCTCAAATATAATACTAATCAAGAATACAATTTTTGTTACTTTTAAGAGAAAAAATAATACATTTTTCATAATAAGTAATGTTGACAAGTGCTCATTACTTATAAGGGAAACTATAATACTTTTGAGGAAAATGTAATACTTTTAAATCGAAATGTAAAAGTATTGTATTTTCCCTTAAAAGTAATACATTTACCTTTATAAGTAACAAAAATTTTATTTCTGATTAGTATTTAATTTGAGCATAAGAATATGACATTTGTGTGTATAAGTATTATATTTTCATCTTGACTCGACCCGACCAGTCTCACGGTGAGACGGTCTCACACAAATTTTTGCCTAACAACAAAAGCTATAGCTACTAATAAAAACACAAATTTATTTTTTCATACTTGTATAAGAATCGGTGTCACGTTTTGATTATAAGACATTAGACTCGGTCATCCAAGCATCTGATCCGTCCCAACTTTCTATTCAACTCCCTGGCCTCCCCAAGATAATATAAGATTTAATAAAAACAATTTAGTTAAAATGACATTATTCTTTCATATTTTATAGCCACTAGAAATGCGACATATTTCAGGTGAAAGAGACCCATGAAAGTCAAATTAACATGAAAATGGAAATCATATAAAAAATCGCAGGGCGTGACTAGCTAATATATATATATGGTAGATAGACGCAACAACCTGCGGTATCCACAACCATGCAGCCACTTAGCTTAGCTGTTTTTTTCCAACTTGCCCATCTCTTCTTTATCCTATTATTGCATTCATCAGCCATAGCCCAGACCCCAAGCACTAACAAAACAACCACCATTACCAAAGGCGCCAACATCACGAAGCCGGGATGCCCCAGGAGTTGCGGAAACCTTATTGTTCCGTACCCGTTCGGAATCGGCCTAGGATCGGGTTGCGCTCTTAACCCGACCTTCGAGATCAACTGCAATACATCGCACAACCCTCCGATACCTTTGATATCGAACCTCCAAGTCTACGAAATCTCCGACACCCAAGTTTGGATATCCAACTTTCTCGGTTCCAAATGTTACAACCAGACAGGGGGCCTGTTCTGGCAACATCTGGCGTGGATCAACCTTGGACTCGGAGGAATTTCAACCCCGTACACTTTCTCAGCCCAAAACAGTTTAACCGTCATAGGGTGTGATGACGAAGCCATGATGCTGGGTACCAGCCCCATAACAGGTAAGACCAAATTCTCTTAGGAGACAGGCTCACAAAGTATTATACTTTTCTACACAATTATTATAACAAATTTTCATCCAAAATAACTTTTCAACTCTTAATATTATATATTATTTTAAAAGTATTATTTTTGTCAAAAATATCACATTTTTAAAATTAAATATTTTACTTTCTTTTATAAATAACCATCAAATAATTTAAATATTAATAAAAGGAGGGTAATAGGCCAGCTGGTCAGACCGCTTTGTAGGGGCCTATGACTTGACCTAATTACTAGACCCGACTTGTTTAGTAAAAAGGTTAGACTTAGGCCTATTTCAAAGCCTATTAAACTAAACATGCTAGGTTTATATATACCAAGCTCAGCTTACAAGCTAGCCTACATGCCTATATATATATATATATATATATATATATATATATATATATGGATGAGTTCAAGCGCGGAAGAGGTCTCAGGTGCGATTAGATCTGAGCTGTTGATCAAATCTATATTAACAGCTCAAATCAATGATTTTTTTAAAGCGCGTGTCTGGAAGGATGAATCATAAGCTAAAAATGGTGCACCTTAGTTGATAGAAGCATGCACCTTAAATGTATGAACAACGCACCTTAAGTGTTAAAACGGTGTACCTTAAGTCTTAACATCGCGCGCCTTCAGTTTATAATAATGGCGCACACACCTTAATAAGTGATACAAAGACGCACCTTAAGAAGAAAAAATCACGCACCTAAAGCTTTATATCGATGCACCTTAAGTTATCAACTAAAAAATTGACGCACCTTAACCGTAGAACTTACGCACCTTAAGCACAGAAACTACTCACCTAAAGAAGGAATATGATGCACCTTAAGCACAAGAACTACGTACCTTAAGTTTGACCCATCTGAAACATGACCAAATTGTCAGTGTTTTCTTTAAACGTTGTTAATCATGGACGCTGATTTTGGCAAGATTAATGGCTCTCCTCTCACTGCACAATCCCCAACCGCACGAGAGCCGATTTCTCTCTCTCTCTCTCTCTCTCTCTCTCTCTCTATATATATATATATATATATATATATATATATATATATATATATATATATAATTTTTAATATTAAGTTAGTATATATTCTATTTTATACGTAATATATTTTTATATTTACAATATAACCCCAAGCATATAAATTTCCAAACCCTAACCATTCACCTCCAAAAATAACATTCTAAATTCTTATTCAACTATAAACATTGTTGCTAATCTTGTTATAACAAGTTTCCTTATTGTTTAATTGTTTATTAATTGTTCTTATTATTATAATATTTAATGAAGTGTCGTGACTTAGTTATTTGAGTTGAATGTTAACTATTTATGAAATTATATATAAAAGATGACAAGCAATAATACAATTGAATTTATTCATAAATAATTTAATGAACATGTTGATTGCTGAAGGTCGTCAATTAATTGTGCCGGTTGGGTGAGAACATGGATATGATGTCTGAGTATGGTAAGAGCTTAAATGTGTCTCTTACAGTTAGGGTCTTCTTAGAACACCTCGTGGTCTGACAACAAAATATTATTATGTATACATTGTAGTGATATACATATGTAATTATATATATATATTTCTTAAATTATTTAGAAATACTTATTAACGTTTTTAAAAAGATTTAAGAAGCATGCCCGCTCTAAATAGGCTCACAACAAGACTTAATTTGAAGTCTTTTTTAATGGCCTACCTATTAAACATGCTTTTAAAAATAGTTCAGGCCGCACGAGGCCAATTGTATGACATACTTGAGCCTAACAAAGAGTTTACATGTAGCTCAAACCTAGATTCAGGCCTTAGATTTTTGTAATATGTCCAAGCCTAATAACAAAAAGTACAGTTTATTCATATTAGTATTATATGTTTCAGTATAAATATTATATTTTTTATTATGATCCAACCTATCTCACAAAAGACTCACTCAACAGGTAAAACCTTTGTCAAGGGATGCGTGGTGACGTGCACCAAACCGGAGGACGTAGTTGCCGGCAAATGTTTAGGCTCTTCTGGTTGCTGTCAGGTTCCGATTCCAAAAGGGTTGAAGTACTTCAATATTAGCATTATGAACAGCACGAACAACCATACTAAGGTTTGGTCCTATGACCCTTGCGGGTACTTTTTCTTAGGCGAAGCAGACAGGTTTAAATTCGGCGGCTTGGATGATCTTAGAGACGAGAATTTTCAGCGACGGTGGGAGTCGGACAGTGTTCCTGTAGTACTGGACTGGGCTATCGGTAGCGTGAGTTGTGACGACGCACGAAACGGCTACGATTATGCGTGCAAGGAAAATAGTCACTGCGTTGATGCCGACAATGATTCCGA
Organism: Ipomoea trifida; assembly: GCA_003576665.1. Classification (NCBI taxonomy): domain Eukaryota; kingdom Viridiplantae; phylum Streptophyta; class Magnoliopsida; order Solanales; family Convolvulaceae; genus Ipomoea; species Ipomoea trifida. The sequence continues at coordinate 4,425,317 of CP025658.1, read as the reverse complement.
AGGGTACCGTTGTAGCTGCGACGATGGCTATCAGGGAAATCCTTATCTTAGTCAGGGCTGCCAAGGCACAAAACATTCTTAATTAGATTGATAAGCAAAGTTATTATATTATATAGGCATTACATTTTTCTTATTTGGAAAGATTAAACCCAGCCAAGTTGGTGAGACTGCTGACTTGATAACTAAAATGTTACAAGTCTGACTCCAACGAGAGTGGTCTGATTATTTTCTAGATTTAAACGGGTTAACTATGGGTAACTTAAATTGATTTAACTCTTTCTGGTCCTTTATTGGTTAGGGTCACAAAGTAGGACTTATTCAGTGCGCCTACCATTGGGTAATTGTCGCAGATTTCTCTCGTCACTCATAAATTTATTTCTTTAATAATTAATTAGATTCTTTTTTTCTTTTCATTTTGTGTTGCAGATATAAATGAGTGTAATGACGTAAATTTGAATAGAAGTCGATGCATTATTGCCGCCTCTAATTCAAAGTTACCCTGGATCAAGCTTTCTGTGGGTAAGTATTTAATAATCTAACACTGTCTCTTTAATCACATGTGGTTTCACACTCAAAGGTGTTCATTATTAGGTAAATTAGGTCTTTCATTTAACTTGCAAAAGATCGACCACAATAAAATAAATTAACTTAGGTTGACGTCAAATCTAGTAAGTTATAACTTTGGAGTTACTAAGTCAAAAACTTGACTAATTTGACTGAGCTTGCCTCCATTTTGTATGATTTTTGAGGCATAGATGGAAGTATAAAACAGTATAAATCAATTTGTTATATATGCGTCCACTTTATTAGTAGATAAACAAATTACACATACATGATTTAAGATTACACAACATACTTATTATCAGTACTCTATTGTGAAAGTGACCTCAATGATTTGAGGTTTTTGGTAATTTTTTTGGTGCCATGTATGTGAATATTGAAGATTCAATATATATATATATATATATATATATATATATATATATATATATATATATATATATATATATATATATATATATATATATAATGGTCACTATTCAAGCACGTGCAGTGCTAGCGTAAGTATGATTGACGCATGACTTTTATTTTTTCCTACATTTCCAAAAAATAAAAAATAAAATTTAAATCTTGCACTATAACTCAAATATTCTCTTTTATGTAAGTAAAAACTTATGAAAAACTTGTGACAAATATCCTAGATGGTTGTTAAGGTATTTATTGTATTGAACTTGTTCCACATAAAAAATCTTGCATGGATCAATTAGTAACTTAGTGACCCCACTATAGGCTTGTTTAATATTAAGTTCACTACTTTTTCTTTTTTTTTTTTCCTGGTTAAAATTATACTCCGTACAAATTTTAGGGTTGGGTGTTGGCCTTTTGTCCTTGGTTGGTGGAGTAACATGGCTGTACTTGCTTTACAAGAGAAGGAAAATCATAAAACCTGAAGAAAATACCTTCCGAAGAATTGGTGAGCAAACCTTGAAACAACGAATCGCCAGAATTCATGATGCCGTGGATGTGGAACCAATCACCTTCACAGCCGAAGAATTGGAAAAGGCCACGGACAACTATGCGAGTGGCCGAGTACTAGGTAAAGGAGGACACGCCATTGTTTACAAAGGCATACTTTCCAATGACCAAATAGTTGCCATAAAAACACCCATAGAAGTGGATCATACGGAAATTGAAGATTTTATCAATGAGGCGGTGATACTCACTCAAGTCAAACACCAAAATGTGGTCAAACTCCTTGGTTGTTGTTTAGAGACTGAGGTTCCTTTATTAGTCTACGAATTCGTCTCTAATGGAACACTCTTGGAGCACATCCACAAACAAGGTGAGCCAAGTTGGCTATCATGGGAAAATCGTTTGAGAATATCAATTGAAATAGGTAGTGCACTCGCTTTTCTCCATTCGTTTGCATCGCCTATAATACATAGGGACATAAAGTCAAACAATATACTACTGGATGATAATTACTGTGCTAAGGTATCAGATTTTGGCATTTCAAGACTAATCCCTTTAGGTCGAACACATAAGACAACACCTGGACAAGGAACATGGGGATGGATGGACCCTGAATATTTCACAACACACAGATTGACGGAGAAGAGTGATGTGTATAGTTATGGAATAGTTCTTTGTGAACTTTTGACGGGACTGCCAGTGATATCTAATAAAAGAAGTGAGCCTGACAGAAATTTGGGTAAATATTTGATCAACTCCATGAATAAAAATTGCTTGAGCGAGATTTTGGATCGTCGCATTTTGAAGAAAGAAGCATTGCAACAAATTGAGCAGGTTGCCAAGCTTGCAAAGAAATGCCTCCACTCGAATGGCACAGAAAGACCTACAATGAGTCAAGTGGTAATGGAGCTTCAAGGGTTGACAACAAGTAATAGTAGGAATGACAATCAATCAAGAGAAAGACCTACAATGAGTAGTCAAATTGTAATGGAGCTTCAAGGGTTGACAACAAGTAACAGTAGGAATGTCAATCAATCAGGAGAAAGACATACAATGAGTCAAGTGGTAATGGAGCTTCAAGTGTTGAGAACAAGTAATAGTAGGAATGGCAATCAATCAAGTGAAACCAAGTTGCCAACCTTTTGATCCTTAGCGAGCTAAGATTGATTCGAATTAAGAAAAAAAATTATTTATCATGAATTTGAGTTTAGATACAGGTACTTATGTATATATAAACTTAAGAGTCTTTTTAGTACTTTATGTCAACGGTGTCTCTGTACTCTGTAATCAAATGGTTCTATATCAAATATATATATGATTTGTATGTGTGTAATATGAAAGTATGCACCTGAAAGTGGCAAATGACTGAATCGAGAAAAAACACTATAATCGAGGTGAGATTTACAATTCCTCCCGACCAAACTTTAAAAATTTTCATTTTTTTAAAATAAGTGAGAAAAGAATTATAATTCATCTCTATCAAACATGCCATTGAATTATAAAAACGATTCCTCTGTATTATTGCAGTTGTTATACCCTGCAGTTGTGTTGAACTAATACTGCAATTGTGTTGAAAGGAAACCGCAATTGCGTAGAATGGATGCTGTTTCATCCGTCTGGAACTGCAGTTGTGTTGAACTGATACTGCAGTTGTGTTGAGAGGAAATTGCAGTTGTGCGGAACGAAGACCGTTTCATCCGTCTGTTTTCATTAATTAAAATGACGTTGTTTTGATGCGCGGTCCACAGTAAAATATGCGGTATTATTGGGCTCAAAAGGTCATTAATTGGTCCATGTATAGTTCTCAAGAGTACGTAGTTCCCTTTTATAGTACGTACGCTCTATATATATATACATACGGAGTACTATATTAGGATTTGCTGAAGAAAGTTGACATTATTGCTTGTATAGTTGTCTTCCAAGATTGCATTATGAGGGGATAACAGGTCAACTGAATTTATGTTCCAATATTGCTGCGTCAACCGTCCTCTAGTGATCAATGAAACCCGGTGGCCTGCTTGTCAGGCAAGTCATTGACTAACCCACAAAAAAAAAAAAAAAAACCTTTATTCTTATTATTTTTTTGAGCGTTAAATCACAGGGTGTTTTGGGTAGACTTTAACTATAGGAGATATCTTTAAGTATGTATCAGGCTCAGACCTATCTCGTCCGCACCGAGCTAACCTAATTAAAAAGTAAAGTGCTTGCGAGATTGATTTTTCACTTTTTCTATACGAGAGTGGGTTTGAACTCTCGACCTCTCTTAAGGAATGAGGGTAAACTGTCACTCACGCCAATCAAGTTAATTAGCTATAGCCAATAGTGATTAATACAGAAAAATTTTATGGGCTCATTTCTAACTTTATGTAAAAATTAAAGAGCTTTAATATGCTTACCAAATTGGCATGGACAAATTATACTATGAACCATGGTCCATATTGTAATGTGGATCATGATAAATGTTCATTTTAATTTTAATATGTTAAAGATTTATTTATTTTTATTAAAAAATAAATATTTAATGTATTAAAAATAAAATTTTAGTATATTAAAAATAAACTTTATGTCAGTGTGGTTAATCTTGCAAAGGTAAACCATGGTAAATGTACCATGATTATATTGACTTGCATGCAATCCCCCAGCAATTATTTTCCCATTTTAAATCTTGTAACACAAAGTTGCACCTTTTTTTTAATTGCTTTTGCTAATGCAAGTTCTATGGGTGTGCTGCACGGCTGTGTATGGATTAGGGGAAAAGACTAATTAATCCCTTAAACTATTTATAAAGATTCCTATGTATTATTGGGCTCAAAAGGTCATTGGCCCATGCCTAGTTCTCAAGACTACGTAGGTCCCTTTTATAGTACGTTCTACATGTACTTGATCAACCAGGCATGGGCCAATGACCTTTTTATCCCCTCATAATCCCCTTCTATTCCAAATTGCATTATGAGGGGATAAAAAGGTCAACTGAATTTATGTTCCACTATTGCTTACTGATCAACGAAACCCGCTGGCCTGCCTGGTTGGCAAGTCATTGACTAACCAAAACAAAAAAAGGCACTCAACCTCAATATATTTGAGGTTGTGATTTGGAGATGGAATAAATGTTGAAAATAAAGCCTGCACAGATCACTTAATTGGTTCATGACTGGTAGATCGACTATAGGTATGGATCGTTAAGTCATTGTAATTTACTCCTCCACTATCTTGTCATACCACGATTTGGGGGCTTGGGACGAGAGAATTTGCTTTTTATGGGCAACGAATAAATGCTGCAATAGTTAATTTGTTCATGAACAAAACTTTATTCTTATCAAATATTGTTGGTTTTTATTATTAAATACAAAATGAAAAAAGCTCTAATATTATCGTTTAAAAAAAAAGAAAATTGAATGTTAGAGACATGTAAATTATTCTGTTCTACAGTATTTTTACTGTTTCTTTTCTTGAGAAGGCAGCATCCTCTGATCACATCCAAGTCAAAAGTCAAAACGTTCTAGACTTCAATTCTTTAATTGCAACTGTCTGTACTGTAATTTCTTCATCAACTTGGAATATAGTATGTATAGTACTATCCTCTTTATATATATCCCCATACTATTTAGTACCATTTTTTATTTTTGTTTTAAAATTGAGTGGCTGCTAATATACACTTATTCTTCACAAGAAATGCAATATGTATTCATTCGTCTGTCTTCATCATATACACTGTATAACTTTTTTAGACTTTTTAATATGAAAATGCTTTTAAATGTTGGTGATACCGATTTTAATAAACTTGTACAAATTTATGAAAATTTAAAAAATTTATGAAAGTCTTAAAAATTTTATCAAATTTATCATTTTAAAAGTCTTGGACAATTTATAAAAGCTTTGAATACAACCTTTACAACATGTTTGGTTCACGAAATGAATTTTAAAGGAATAAGAATATAATATTTCATAAAAAAAAAGAATATAATATTTCATAGAGAGTAGAATAGACTAGGAATAGAACAAGAATTGTATTCTATTATTTGGTTCGTTTAAGGAATAGACTTTAGTAAAGTAATTTCAGTGTTTGATTGGTTTAAAGAATAAAAATGGGATGTGTTTAAAAGACATAAGTATCCCTATAAAAAATTCATTATTTATTATTATTAAAATATAAATTATGAATAAAAATATAGAAGTTTTGAATGATTGAAATTCTAAACATTCTAATCTACCATATATATGTCCATATCAGAATTGGCATTATTATTCAACTCTCAAATTGAAATTATATTATTTCCAAAAAAAAAAAATTGAAATTATATTTGTGTTTCGTAGTTTGATTGGGTAGTGTGAATTGCAGCAATTAGAAGCGACTGTCCAATTATAATTAAGTCAAAAAGGTAAGCTTCATAGAAATTAGTAATATATAATACCAGTACTTGATAGGCCTGTAATAGCATTATATTGCACACTCATTCATCCACAATTATCATGCATCCTATTAACTTAGCCGCTGTTTTTCTCCAACTTGTTTCCCTCTCCTTAGCCCAAACACCCACCACTAACACCACCACGACCACGACCACCACGAAGCCAGGATGCCCGCAAAAATGCGGGAACCTAACCGTTCCATACCCGTTTGGAATCGGGCTAGGCTCGGGTTGCGGTCTGAACCCGAGCTTTGAGATCAGTTGCAACACATCCCGTGATCCTCCCATACCTTTGATAGGCAACATCCAAGTCTTCGACATCTCCGAATCCCACGTTTGGATCTCCAACGTTGTTGCTTTAAGATGCTACACCTCGGCAGGGGGCTTCCTCGGGGAAATTCCCGCGTGGACTAACCTCGGCACTTCAAGCCCCTACACATTCTCCGACAAAAACAAGTTCACCGTCCTCGGGTGCCAAGACGCGGCCGTTATAACGGCTAGCAACCCCTTAACCGGTAAGACATTCGCCAACGGCTGCCCCGCCGCGTGCACCAAACCGGAGGACGTGCGCGTGGGAAGTTGTTTAGGTACCGGTGGTTGCTGCCAAATTACAATCCCGAAAGGATTGAAGTCTTTTAACATAAGCAACATGTTGAGCTTGAACAATCATACTGGTGTTTGGTCCTTTAATCCCTGCTCGTTCGCTTTCCTAGGCGAGGCGGATAGGTTTAGCTTCCGAGGAGTGGATGACCTTAGAGATCTGAATTTTACCCGACGGATTGCGGATAGTGTTCCCATCCTTCTTGACTGGGCTATCGGTAATCTTACCTGTGACGGCGCACGAAAGAGCAACGATTATGCGTGCCAGCAAAATAGTCGCTGCGTTGATGCCGACAATGATTCCGGCGGATATCGTTGTACCTGCGACCAGGGTTTCCAGGGCAATCCTTATCTTAGTCCTGGATGCCAAGGTATAGTATTTAATTTCAAGTTCTTTTGGTAAGTCCACGAGGTGTTCCAAGTCCGTTTAATGGTTTCTGGTCCACCGGACTAATCTACACTGGCTCCGGGAGGTATTGGAGTGGTCTAATGGGAATCGTCACGCGTGGGAATCGTACCCTAATTCTCCCAAAATTCTTATGAGCTCACTTTTAATTTCAGGTTATTCTTAATTAGATAGAATTAGCTAATATATGCCCTTGCTGGGAGTTAGATTTATAACAGCTAGGGTTATAAGACGAAATTTACTTAATGGGTGGGACTGATGGTTTTCGATCTTGGTCACTCAAAAAAGCATTTGAATGGTTTGGTTTTGATTTTACTTTATTGTTTTGTAGATATTGACGAGTGTGCAGATCCTAATAAGAATGATTGTGAGAAAGTATGCACAAACACAGCAGGGAGCCATAGATGTTCTTGTCCGGATGGGTACAGTGGTGATGGAAAAAAGAATGGAAGTGGTTGCATTGCCCCTAATAATAATTCAGAGTTCCCCTGGATCAAATTTTCTGTGGGTAAGTGCTTTTTTACAAGTTTTTGTAAAATATAATATGGTTGAAGTATATATCCGATATTTGATTTTACACATTCCAATCAACATTTATTTAATTACTTTTTGGTGGTTGTCAAAATGAAACAAAATTGTATTAATTTAATTATGAACAAGGTAGCCTTAAATTTTGTGTAATTGGCCAATGAAACATTTAGAAAATTAAAGTAATGATGACTGAGCTATAGCCTATAGGTAAATATTACATCTTAGTTTTCACATGCATAACAGCCTAACAGTTTTATCATTGTCCTATTATAAAGTAACTCAGTATTAGTCAAATGAAGCACGCGGCTTTGTGCTAAAATCTTAAATCAAGCTATTATATACTTGTAAAAAAAACAAACAAACAAAAAGTAACTGTACTCCAAATTAAATAATTATGGCCTATTTTTTTTAATAAATCCAAACAAGATATTATATATATTACTCGTACTTATATCAGTTTCTATTTAACTTCCTAGCTAAGGTTAGTCAACTAATTTGTAAAACCATACTAAATGCAGGACTAGGAGTTGGGTTTTTGTCCATGGTAATGGGAGTAACATGGCTATACTTCTTTATCAAGAAAAGAAGACTCATCAAACTCCGTGAGAAATTTTTCCAACAAAATGGCGGTCTAATCTTAAAACAAAGAATCACCACAACAGGTGACGGTATAGAAGCAATCAAAATCTTCACCGCCACTGAACTGGAAAAAGCTACCAACCACTACTCAAGTGATCGGGAACTTGGGCGAGGAGGAAATGGCATTGTTTACAAAGGGATCCTACCGGATAACCACATAGTCGCCATCAAGAAATCTAAGAATATGGATGAGACCAAAATTGAACAATTCATCAATGAGGTGGTCATCCTCAGCCAAGTTAATCATAGAAATGTGGTCAAACTTCTAGGTTGTTGTCTAGAGGCAGAAGTTCCCTTATTAGTGTATGAGTATGTCTCTCATGGAACTCTCTATGAGCACATCCACAAACAAGGTGGCTCGAGTTGGCTATCATGGGAAAATCGTTTAAGAGTAGCTACAGAAACAGCTGGTGCACTCGCCTATCTCCATTCCTCAGCAGGCATGCCTATATTTCACCGAGATGTAAAGTCAGCCAACATATTGATAGATGATTATTACACTGCCAAGGTATCGGATTTCGGTGCATCTAGATTAATCCCTTTGGACCAAACTCACGTGGCTACGCTAGTCCAAGGGACGTTAGGATATTTGGATCCTGAGTACTTCAGAACAAGCGAATTGACAGAAAAGAGCGATGTGTACAGCTTTGGAGTAGTTCTTTGTGAACTTTTAACCGGGCTGAAACCGATATCCAGAGAAAGAAGCGAGGAGGAGACGAATTTATCAGCATACATGGTGATCTCCATGGGCAAGAATCAATTGTTCAAGATTCTTGATCGTCGTGTATTGAGGGAAGGGGCATTGGAGCAAACTCAAAAAGTTGCTGAGCTAGCGAAGAGATGTCTCCACATGAATGGGGAAGATAGGCCTACAATGAAGGAAGTGTCCATGGAGCTTGAAGCTTTGAGGAAGTTTAATAGACAGTCATGGAGTCGTGGAGAGCAAGTGCATGAGGTTTTTGGTGGTCAAATGAATGATGAAGATGGACCGTCTGACCTATATAGTCTCCAAATAAATTCTTCTACGTTCACTAGTGAGTATTCTGGACAATACACCTCTTCTACGGCTATGAATCTTTCCACAAATAATAGCCGAAGGTGATTAATTTAGATGATCGCACTTGACTTATTTGTAATCAGGAGTGCTTTAATTTACTAATAAGGTTTAGTTTTATTGCATTATTTAATTTCATCCGTTTAATTTTTATAGATGTAAAACTGAGATTGATTTTTAATTTTCTCTTTTAAGGACTTGTTCTTATTTGATTCAATAAATAAATAAATTTCACATGGTCGAATATTAGCATATTGACACAAGTTTATTTGAATTCCTGAACCTTCTAATAGCCAAGAAAAATGCGTGCTTTCAAAATATATTATTTTATCACATATTACGATATTACCATAAAAGAATTTATAATTCCATTTTGTTTTAAAAGTATTCAATACGTATTACGTCAACGGTCAACCTGAACGGAGTGAATTATTATTATTATTACTAGCTGGTAGTGAATTGCTCCGCAGAAATCTCAGAGGGCTAGTTGTCACTGTTCAATTGTCAATGGTTCAAACTGTACTTTGCTTAGACCCACCCTGGCCACCCACCGTATATACTCTTCTCCCATATCACAATTAGCATGATTTAACTTTTCAATATATTCTTAACAGACTGTTGACTCTTTGTGCTTAGTACGTAGGTTGAGAAGGTAGCTATGAACAGATACTACATTGTAACAGAGTCAGTATTTTTTTTTCTTTTCATTTCATTAATAAATAAAAGTAGTTATTCGATCATGCATTACTACAAAACAAAAATTTGTGTGAGATCGTTTCACGGATCTTTGTCTGTGAGATGTCTGTGAGACGAGTCGTGTTAATATGAAATATAATACTTATACTAGCAAATGTAATACTAAATTAAGAATAAAATGTTCATTGTTTATATGGAAAAATATAATACTCCGTACTTTTGAAGAAAAATATAATACTCCGTACTTTTGAAGAAAAATATAATAATTTTACATTTTGATGTAAATGTGTTACATTTTTCATCAAAAGTATTATATTTTCCTTTATAAGTGCAATATTATTTATAAGGGAGAATATAATACTTTTGATGAAAAAAGTAATACTTTTACTTTAAAATATAAAAGTATTACATTTGTCCTCAAAAGTATTACATTTTCTCTTATAAGTAACAAACAACGTTTTATTTCTGATTTAGTATTAGACTTTGCTAGTATAACTATTACATATGTATATTGACCTGATTTGACCCGGCCCGTCTCATGGATAAGGTACTTGACTTTGTTTCATCATATGTTTCTTTGAAAAGTAATATTATTTTGCTGCTTACTCCAAATATTTCACATATTTAAAGTTTGCAAAGTCCAATAAAATCTATTCACCCTCACACCTCTAGACTTTAATCTTTTTCAAACGGGCCATCACTATATTATAGTCGCAAACCACATACATTAGGAAGACTCAATACGTTTAATGGGGAGACTAATTTAATCACATTTTTCTCATAATTTTGTTGAGATTGTCACATTTTATCATACGTTACAATTTTTATATAATATAATTAATGTTATATATAGTCTCTTATTGAGTTCGCTTGTAAAATTTAATTTTAATTTTACCTTATTATTTATGTATATTTGTCGGATATGAAATTTAAAAGGGTGCAAAGCAACTAACTACTTGTAAAGATGGGTGCAAAACGCTAGTTATGTTTAATGTAGAATTGAAATTTGACAAATACTATTTATCTACTTTTGAAACGGGACAAAATAAGAATAAATTATTAACCCCTGATTGCCAATTATAGCGAAGTTTTTACCAATGTTTACCCGCCCGTGACGTGACGCTAACCTATCAAACTGATTAATACGATAAGAAAGTTCTATAGTTCTAAAAAAATAAGTGATCGACTGTTGTTACATAATTATTATTTTAATTATATAATAATATTATCTCTTTTTATTAAGTCAATATTTATAATTTTAATGTTTTAACCGTAGATCAAATAATAAATAATTTTACTTGCTGGGTACCCCATTCCTACTGATCTAAAAAATAATAAATAATTTTACCTTAACATTTTCTAATATATTACTGTCAAATCATTACTTTTAATGGCTCAATAAAAAGAAGCTATTAATTAATGTTAATTTCATCAGTTTTAAAAAGTATAGTGACAATATTGATGGATACTCCCAAGTGGAGTATACTCCCAAGTGGAGTAACCACTTAGGAGCATGTTCAAGCACTCGGGACTTGTAGTATATCCCAAGGCACTGTGGAATTTTAGACTGGGTGCGTACACAAGCACATGCGGCCTTTAGCTATTCACGGCCGATTAGCGCAAGGTGTAGACTAGTCCAGGAAGTCAGAAATATTCTCGCTTGGTGACCGTGTCCAAACCCAGTCGCCCACCCTTTTGCAAGCAGTCGGGGCCGGTGAGGCTGACTATTGTCAAGCCTAGAGGCCCTAGAGTATTCCTCCAGATATTGGCCAAGATTTCCCTCTTCGTCGAAAGAAATCTAATAGTTTAGAAAATTTTCTTAAGATCAAATTTGTTAACTCTTTTCTTTCCTTTGTAGAAGCATGTAAACCTTGTATAAATACACCTCTAGGACACAATGAGAGGGGGTTCAGCTCTTGATTCTCTCGCAATAATAATGTTATTTTGCCATTTAATTTTTTTTAAACTTATTTTACAGTTTTGTTGGCTCGTTATTCGGTTACCTATAACTGTGAAATCAAGAAACATTATTCAAAAGCAAAGTATAAAAAATAAATAGAATGAAGTCTAACGAAATAAAGATCACTCAAGAACGCTAGAGTTGAGGGTTCAACAACACACGGTATATACACTGAGAACCAAAGTAACAAAAACGTTAACGCGCCAAAAAAGTAGTGCCGTAGTAAAGATTGTAAATGTGAACCTAACAAAAGTTAGTAGAAATCAAGAATGGCTTTTGGAAAGTTAAAAGAAAATATTTATAAACGGCCCCTAAATTGTTCACTTTTAAAATTTTGTTTTTCTTTTTAAAACTTAATTTAAATAAATTTAACCTTTTAATTGTTTATAATGTTGCACTTTTAATAACTATAATTATATAATTGTCAAACTCCATTAACATATGAGCCATTTTTTTTGTCATTTAGAATTAATTTTCATGTTTAAAAATAGTGGAGAGAATGAAATTTTAACCATAGATACTGATTTTAAACCACAAAAGTGATCTCTTAAAAAATATATAAAATACCAGGACTGAAAGTTCAATATAATGGACAATTAAGATATTAAATTTGTTTGTTTACCAAAAAAAAAAAGAAGTTATTAAATCTGCTGATAATAAACAGGGACCAAATTTTCAACAGGGGCAACAATGTTGTTGTGCCTAGTAGGAAACCAACAAAAGCTTTTGCGAGCTAGGTGCGTGTGGGAAGTGCCAAGAATGGAATTGCATTCTGGGTTGACTCATCCATCGGCATTCACGGAAAAGCTAGCTACAAAATGGCGCAACCTTCATACATTCGGACCCAGGCAAGGAATAGCTTTAATTTCTGCAAAGAATTATGGAACTCTGTGTCCATTTTCCTCGTTGGTCTTGTCTGTTAATATTCCTGTCTGCCACGGCCATTGCGCAGACAACAAAATTCAGCAAAGCCGCTCCGATCGCTAGCCCGGGTTGCCCAAGCCAGTGCGGAAACGTGACGGTTCCATACCCGTTCGGAATCGGGAAAGGGAGCGGATGCGCCTATGACTCCGGGTTCGAAATCCTCTGCAACACCGAAACCAATCCGCCCAGAGCCTACCTCACCATAGATATCCTTCCCACTATTGTCTACGACATATCAGACCGAGAAATACGGATTCCCAGCGCCGGCGTGGCCACCCATTGCTTTAACTCCACCGGAGCATTGGTTCGTCAGCAATACTACGACTCTAGTTGGATCCTGAGTATCCAAAAGTATTGCCACTATAGCCTCTCCCCGGCCAACAAACTGATCACTGTGGGCTGCGACGATACTCTGATGATATCGGACGGGACCAATACCACCGCCGGGTGCACTTCGCGGTGTACCGGGGCCGGCCAAGTGCCGGATAACGGGACTTGCTCCGGTATCGGGTGCTGCCAGTCCCCAATACCAAATGGGTTGAGAAAAGACTACGGTGTTTCCATGGTGAGTGCCTGGAACCATACTAAGGCCTGGTCGTTCAATCCCTGTGGGCACACGTTTCTTGGGGAGGCGAGTCGGTTTAGGTTCCTTGGCGCGGCTGATTTGAGCGATCCTGATTTTCAAGAGAGGGTTGTGGATAGTGTTCCGCTTGTTCTAGACTGGGCAATTGGGAACTTGAGGTGCGAAGAAGCTCAAAACAGCTCTGGATATGTGTGCCAAGTGAATAGCCATTGCGTGGATTCGGAGACGGGGTTGGGAGGCTACCGTTGCAGCTGCGATCATGGTTATGAAGGCAACCCGTATCTCAGTCCCGGCTGCACAGGTCGGTATCCAATTTTCATGCTTGTGTTTGGAAAATGACTTATTATTAAATTATTTTGACCAATTTTACCTGTTTAACTAGTTAAACAATTAAATGAATGTTTTTTGGTAAATATTTTTTTTTTTTAAATTTTGCTTATTAATGTTAATAAGTTAAAAATGAAAAAATTAATTTGAGAAGTTTATAATATCACTTTATTGCATTTTTATTTTAAAAGTCCAATTTACCATTAATAGTGGTTGTTAGCTATTGCAATATTTATAATTATTTAATTTTTATTTAAGTTTATATTTTAATATCAATCGAAGTCAAAAGTCAAAACAGGCATAGAGCTCGACATCTAATTGACTCTATGACACATACACAATTGTGTTAATTATTATGTTGATTTATTAATAGCAATTTATGTTTATTTTATTATTTTTATTTGAATTTATATTTTTAATATTGAATTATTATTAACTATATAGTATTTCTTTATAATTATAATATTATTAATAATAAAACAAAAATACTAGTAAAATAATTAATAATAATAATAAAAACAATAATAAGAAATTGTAAAATTAATTTATGAGTTAAGTAAATAACACAATATACTTATGCCCATTAATTTTAAATGTAATCATATCAGAGTAAACAATTCATTTATCAAACACTTTTTAATAATAAGCTAATAGTATCAACTGGTCAAAATAGTCGACACAATCAACCATCAACTAATTTCAAAACATCCTCTATATATCTATTCTATCTCTACAGATATTGACGAATGTGCAAATCCAGAGATGAATCCATGTGAACAAATATGCATTAACGTTCCAGGAGGTTACAACTGTAGTTGTTTGGAAGGATACTACGGCGACGGTAAAAAAGATGGTCATGGTTGCTTTCTCATGAATAAAAAGTTAACTTTTCCATGGCTTAAATTCTTTATAGGTAATCAACTTTTTAAAATTGTCACTAATGTTTACTCCATTTCATCAAGCACGTACACTTATCATTGTTCATATTAAAGTAATACTCCCTCTGTCCCATTTTACCTGTCCTATTTACTATTCATTGGTCAAACCAATTATTTCTTCATTGCTTATTTTCTTTAGTAATTTGTTATTATTTTTAAATTTAATTTTTTGTGTTTAATAGTACTTTTAATGTAGTTTCTAAATATATAAACTTTATATATTAATGATAAACTTAATGTTATGAAAAATTCGATTAAAAATAACTTCAGTCAAGGCTCGTTAAACGAACCAGACAACCAAAATGGGACGGAGGGAGTATAATATTACTTATTGCAGGGATAGGATTGGGAATTTTCGTATTGGTTGCCACAGCTACTTCACTGTGCTATACGATCAAGAAAAGAAATGGAGCTAAATTGAGGCTAAAGTTCTTTGAACAAAATGGTGGCTTTTTACTAAAACAAAAGATCACCTCAAATGATGGAGCCGACGTGACAAAAATTTATTCAGCAAAAGAGCTCAGGGAAGCTACCAATAACTATGCGCATGACATGATTCTGGGTCGAGGTGGTAATGGCACTGTGTTTAAAGCAATCTTACCTAATCAACTCAAAGTTGCAGTTAAAAGATCAAAAACAGTGGAGGATTCTCAAATTGAGCAATTCATCAATGAGGTAGTTATTCTTTCTCGGATCAATCATCGTCATGTTGTCAAATTCTTGGGGTGTTGCTTGGAAGCTGAAGTTCCTTTGCTAGTATATGAATATATCTCTAATGGAACTCTATATCATCACATCCATAGTGAAGCTGGTGGATCGAATTGGCTGTCATGGGAAAATCGTTTGAGAATTGCAATTGAAGCTGCAGGTGCACTTGCTTATCTTCACTCAGCTACATCTATGCCTATAATCCATAGGGACGTTAAGTCAACCAACATATTGATTGACGAAAACTATACAACAAAGATCTCAGATTTCGGGGCTTCTAGGTTTGTTCCTTTGGATCGTACACATGTGGCGACACTAGTCCAAGGAACACTCGGTTATTTGGATCCAGAGTACTTCCAGACGAGTCGTCTGACCGAAAAGAGCGATGTATATAGTTTTGGAGTAGTCTTAGCTGAGCTTCTAACAGAAAGGAAACCCGTGTCTCCAAATATGAGTGAAGAAGACCGAAACTTATCCTCTTTTTTTGTTCGATCCATGAATGAGAATCGTTTGTTTCAGATTCTTGTGCCTAGACTAGTAAGGGAGGGGACACTGGACCAACTTCAAAGAATTGCAGGGCTTGTGAAAAGATGTCTTCAACTCAAAGGAGAAGATAGGCCTAAAATGAAAGAAGTAGCGAGTGAGCTTGAATATTTAAGAAATTCCACTAAGCATTGTTGGGCGGAGCCTTCTTGTTCTGCAGAAGTTGCGGATGATGAACCATCAGATCTTTATGCCGTTACAATTAGCCCTTAGTGCTGATTGCATAGTAGCCAATGAACTTGAACTTGAACTTGTAAGAAACTCAGTTAAACAGTCTTCGGCCGAGCCTTCTTGTTATATACATGAACAGGATGAGTCGATTGATCTTTATGCAGCTCCAATTAGTCCATAGTTCTGGTTACATGCATCATGTATGATAATCATATACTAGCCTACGCCTTTTCAATTCCATAGATACTTAAAAAATAATGTGTTATTTCTAGCTCTTTGTGTTTGTTAGGAAAAGATCGAGATAATTAGACTGCGTATGAATAATAATTCATAATTTACAATATATATACCATAAAGTGTAAATTCATTGGAATGCAATGTGTTGAAAGAAGTCCTCAATGAGTTTGCAACAGCCTCAGGGCAAGTCATAAATTACCAAAAATTAATCCTCTGTTAACTTCAGCATGAATGTGGATACTGTAAGTTAAGATTTGAGTTTATTCGTGATTAAGTTTTGAGTTTATTCGTGATTAAGTGAAGGAACTCGGAAGGAATGAATGTTTGTGAAGCTCTAAAATGGCTAAAGAAGCTCGGGGTGGATAAAGCCCAAGTTGCGATGGATGTATTATTGCAACTTTGCAAGTTTTCCAGGCTCTTCGTAACCACAACATGCTCATCACCTCCTTCAATCTCATTTTAATGATATTAATAAGGATCTAGTTAGGGATTTTTCTGGAATATGCTTTAATTTTTGTTTGCTAAATGATTTGCAAATAGGGCGACTCATTTATTCAACTTTTAATGATATTAATATGGATCTAATTATGTATAATTATTACAAAACATACAAGTTTTAAACTTTTTTCAACTTTTAAATATATATATTTTTTTAAATACTCATAGTTCTATATTTCCAGTCCAAAGAATCTAAGCCCTCATCACCCTACTGAGATTGGTAACCGAAATGCTATCACACTACATGGTAGTTGATAATTTTTAAAGATTGAAATATAATTATCAATAAATTATGAAGGTTTTTTTCTTCTTGGCATAAGCCAACTGAAAACTTGTGGTTAATGGTATCTGCTTGCCTGGCTGATAGGTAAGTCATTTAATGACCAAATTGTGCAGTATCATTATTGGGGGATGGAGTAGATGAAGGTGCAAATAGCCGACGCGAATAGGAAAGTGTCAATGCAGCACCTAACACAATTAATGTTATCCCATACTTCCTTAGTGTGAGTTGCAGCTTTTTGTACTTGCTGCGCCTTGCTTCATGTAATAGACCTCAATTATATATTGCCACTTCATTAAAGTAAAATTTGCAATATGTGCGTTGACCATATTAGCGGAGGTGCAAAAAGTCATGGCAGCATTGCAACATGCAGCTTAATTTTTTTTTTTTTGAGTACTACTGACTCTGTTACAATGTAATATCTGTTCATAATTACTTTCTCAACCTGCAGCTTAATTATTACATTTTAGTTTATAAATATAAATTTATGGTCATTCCAAGTATTACCCATATTACATCTTCGATCTATTGTATAATTATGGAACTCTCTTCCGCTGTCGCATGTTGGTGTTGTGTCTTCCTGTCTGCCTTGGCTATTGCCCTGACTGCAGCTCCGATTGGTCGTCCAGGTTGCCCAACCCGGTGCGGAAACTTGGGGATTCCGTACCCGTTCGGAATAGGAAGTGGATGCGCATTTGATTCCAAATTCGAGATACTCTGCGACGACACCCGTGCCAATCCACCCAACACAGTCCTCACTACCGGAGCGGGCGAACCTACCTTAGTCTACGACATATCGGATCGGCAGATACGGATTCTCAACCCCCTCAGTTTAACCGTTTGCTACGACTCCAAAGGAGCATTCCGTCCTATGCAATTCCCTTACAACTTTACGTTTCTAACCTTGTGGCGCCAAAGATTAAATCACTACAGCTTCTCCCTTGAAAACAAGTTCACCACTGTAGGCTGCGACGACACCATGCTCATATCCCACGGACCCAATGACGTCTCCAGTTGCACTTCGCGCTGCTCTAGTGCCTCTCAGGTCCCGCCGGTTAATGGGACCTGTTCCGGTGTGGGCTGCTGCCAATTACCCATGCCAAAACATTTGAACAAGTTGTACAACATTAGCACGGTGAGTGCCATGAACCACACCAAGGTCTGGTCCTTCGATCCCTGCGCCCACACCTTTTTTGGAGAGACGAGTCGGTTCAGGTTCCTGGGTGCATCTGATTTCACCAATCCTAATTTTCCACGGAGGGTTTATGAAACTGTTCCAGTGGTTCTAGACTGGGCAATTGGAGACTTGAATTGCAAAGAAGCGCAGCACATTACTGAATATGCGTGCAAAGGGAATAGCCATTGCGTAGATTCAGACACGGGATTCGGAGGCTATCGTTGCACCTGCGATCACGGCTATGAAGGCAATCCATATCTGGGTTGCATAGGTGCGTAATTTGCACATAAATTAAATACTCCCATCCGTATATACTTCATTATATTAAACTTAATATTATAAAAATAAAATTAAAAAAATAATTTCAGTAAGTCTGGTTAACTAATTAGAATATAAAATGCGACTGGGGAGTAATTGTTAATAAATGGAAAATTGGTATTTTGATTCCTAATTATGGCTCTGTTCAGCACGACTAGGTAAAAATTAGTAGCTAATAAGCTAACTAATTGAAATTAAAGTGCTTTGTAAAATTAATTGTTGAATTGACTGATGAGTGTAAAAAGATATAAAAGAATAAATTAAGATATTAAGAATTTGATTAGTAAATGTTAGATGATGTCATTTTTGTAAATTAATAGGGACAAAAAAATAAAAAATAAAAGAGTTAATTAAAAGCCAGGAGCTTATTTTGAAACATTACATGGTCAAAAAAAATAATGATTTTAAATTCACTATGTCTTACCAAATACTCTGTAGAATTTATAATTTATTTGTAGTTTAATTAAAATGAGTTATAAGTTCTAAAATAAACTCTACCAAACAAAAACGTATAATGATGTAGTCTACTTTTCTCTTAATTATGAGTGGATCTAAATTTTCCTACTCAATTATCTTTTAAAGTAACTAGTTTTATCCAAAATATTAACACACCACTCAGTATGTAATTAAACCTAAAATATGAAAGATTTTTATTTAATTTTAAACCCTTTAATTATTAACCCAACAGTTGAATAAGTTGCCTGTGGCCCTCCCTCTTTAATTTAAAGTTTAAATTTACATAAAAGTCCTTTAAATTTTAGAATCACAAATTT
The DNA here is from genome assembly GCA_003576665.1 of Ipomoea trifida. NCBI lineage: Eukaryota > Viridiplantae > Streptophyta > Magnoliopsida > Solanales > Convolvulaceae > Ipomoea > Ipomoea trifida. The sequence continues at coordinate 4,406,072 of CP025658.1, read as the reverse complement.
TTACGTCGATATTTGACAATTTCGTTACATATTTAGATAAATTAATCACTTTGAGAAGAATTAAGGGGAAAAATATAGTGTGCCTATAATTAATAGAAAAAATAGACAATATGACTATAATTCATGTCAAAAACATCCTTTCTCTTTAACAAGTTAAAATTCTTGCATTGAACAACTCTAACCAAGTTGGTCGCACAGTTAGTTTAGTAATTACAAAATTTAAAGTTTGACGCTCTGTATGTAGGGGAGACCTATTAGATTGTTTTACATTGTTGTGATCCTTTATCATCTAAAGTGCATTTTTAAATATAGAGTGTTCCTAAATCTAAGTTAAAATTTTTGCATGAATAATAACGTGATTGTTCCACGTGCTTGTACTAGACCCACCAATTGGAAAATTGAGTTGCGACGAAGCCCAGAATGGTAGTGTATATGCATGCCATGCGAATAGCCATTGCTTAGATTCGGACACCGGATTGGGAGGTTACCGTTGCCGATGCGATAATGGCTATGAAGGAAATCCTTATCTTAGTCAAGGCTGCACAGGTACGCAACCAGACAAATATAAACTATTTAGTACGCTATATTTACTTTATTATATTATTATGTATTTATTATTATTATTTTTTACATACTTAGGGAACGTTTGGTTCAAAATTGGAATCAGAATCGTAATTGAAATTAAATACTTAGTAATAGTAATTTTTTTTTTGAAAACCTTAGTAATAGTAATTAGTTTAAGTGAAAAAGTATATTTATTTGATAGTAAATGATATGGATTAATTCTTCCATATACACCAGTATATGCCATGTATGTAATCATGTAAAGTAGATTCACAAATTAGCTCACAATTCCTCCTTGTATTGATGGTTCTAGAATAGTTTAGAGAGGTGGGAGAGAACAGTTTCTAGAGAGAGGAAGCAGGAGCCAAAAAGCCAAAAAAAAAAAAAATCCTCTATCCACTAGGACTAGAGTCCATTTTATAGGACAATACCGTGTAGTATATTTAAATACGTATAACGTACTTAAGACCGTATCTCCGGGATATATTCCCTATCAGTAAATAAGAATTTGAATCAAAATAAATAAATAATAATATAAAAATAAATAAATATACAAAAATATATCATACATACGTATTAAAGTTTCATATTCAATGCAAGGATAATGATTTTTTAATTTTTCCTTCTTCTTTTTGATGCCATTGTTCAAAAATTTAAACTAGTGGAAGAAAATCCTAATGAGTTTTATAATTACTAAAATATTTGAATCTAATAGTATAGTAAAACTAGACAAACAAACATGGAAATTAATGAGTATCAAATCTTATTGTATGATAATAGGGTACAAAAGTCACCAATCAAATGCCATTTTAGTGTATTACCACTAGCAAATATTTGACTAACGGAGAGGCATTGTTTGGTTCAAATATTGGAATTGAAATGGTAATTGGAATTGAAATGGTAATTGGAATCAAATACTTGGAATGGTATATATAATGCTCTCAACATGCATGTTCCAGATATTGATGAGTGCAAAAATCCAGAGACGATGAAGTCATGTGAACAACGATGCATTAACTTTCCAGGTGGATTTAATTGTAGTTGTCTTGAAGGATACTTCGGAGACGGTAGAAAAGGTGATCAAGGTTGCATTCTCATCAATAAAAAGTCAGCATCTTCTTCATGGTTTAAACTCTCTCTAGGTATGTAATGTATGTTTCACAATTCACAGAGTAGATACACTGAAAAATATTACATTACTAATGAATATTGATAATCCATCATATAATACTAGCTACTAATAGATTTTTAAATGATACAGGGATAGGATTGGGAACTTTGGTCTTTGTTGCTCTAGCTACTTCACTATCCTATATCATCAAGAAAACAAATGATGCTAAAATGAGGCTCAAGTTCTTTGAACAAAATGGTGGCTTTTTACTAGAGCAAAAGATCACCGATGGAGGCAGTGATGGAACAGAGGTAACCAAAATCTTTTCAGCAAAAGAGCTCAGGCAAGCTACCAATAACTTTGCTCAAGACATGATTCTGGGTCAAGGTGGAAATGGCATTGTATTTAAAGGAATCTTATTACCTAATAACCTCCAAGTTGCAGTTAAAAGATCAAAAACAGTAGATGACACCCAAGTTGAGCAGTTCATTAATGAGGTGGCTATTCTTTCTCGAATCAATCATCGCCATGTTGTCAAATTCTTAGGATGTTGCTTGGAAGCTGAAGTTCCTTTGCTAGTATATGAATATGTCTCTAATGGAACTCTGTATTACCATATCCACGGGGAAGCCGGTGGATCGAATTGGTTGTCATGGGAAAATCGTCTTAGAATTGCAATTGAAGCTGCGGGTGCACTTGCTTATCTATACTCATCTGCATCCACACCTATAATCCACAGGGACGTTAAGTCCACCAACATATTGATTGACGAAAATTATACCGCAAAGATCTCAGATTTTGGAGCCTCTAGATTAGTCCCTTTGGATCATACGCATGTGGCAACACTAGTCCAAGGAACCCTCGGTTATTTAGATCCAGAATACTTCCAAACGAGTTTGCTGACAGAAAAGAGCGACGTATACAGTTTTGGAGTAGTCTTGGCCGAACTTCTAACAGGAAGGAAACCCGTGTCTCCATATATGAGCGAGGAAGACCGGAACTTATCATCATTTTTCGTTCGATCCTTGAATGAGAATCGTCTGTTTCAGATCATTGTGCCTAGACTGGTAAGGGAGGGGACACTGGACCAACTTCAAAGAATTGCAGAGCTTGTAAAAAGATGTCTTCAACTGAAAGGAGAAGATAGGCCTCAAATGAAGGAAGTAGCTAGCGAGCTTGAACGCATAAGAAACTCTACTAAACATTCTTGGACTACCGAGTCCTCTTGTCTTTTATCTGCAGAGGATGACTCGTTGGATCTTTATGCAGCTCCAATTAACCAGTAGTTGATACGGGAGCTTCTTTAATTTGCATGTGCATCTTGTAACTTCATTCTCAATGCATGTATCGCAACCATATTTTTTTTTTGGTGAGTGGCAGAGTGGGAGGGACCGGGGTCCCGAACTTGCAACCATATGATAAGGGCTACTTGCCTACGTCTTTTCGGATGGTTATGTAATATTTCTAGCTTATTGTGTTTGTTAAGAATGCCTACAATGATAGTTCAATTCATATTTTACAATACTCTATCAAGAGTGATGGATCTTAAATTCTCAAGTAGAGCAACTCGAGAATAAGTTACAAATATAAAAATCGGATCGAGTCATATAACTAAAGAAATCAATTAGGGAACACGTATATATAATGCTAAAAGTAGAGAGATAATAGTGTAAAATTGAACTGTTTAATTCCTTTCCCTTCGAAGTTGATAGTGCATTTTTTAACAATTATATTGAGTGTATTTCTTTTAGATATTTTAAAAATTAACAAAAAGTAATTAAATTTTAAACTTAACTCGTAGATACTATACTTTAAATAGTAAAAAATAACCCTAAATCAAACATAAAACTAAAAAATAAATCATAATCTTTAAAATCAAAACTTTAAGTGCACCGCACTTTCATATTGTGCAAAGTACAATTTTTAATACTATAGAGTGTACTTTTTAATTTATTTTTAATTGGAATAAATTCTCCATCATATCAATCAAATAAAATAAAATCTTTTTTTTTTTTCAAATTTGAGGAAAAAATTCTCCAAAAATACCAGTGAGCCAAACAGGACATACATAAGAAACAAACAGAAAGGCAGTGCGTGTGGGAAGTGCCAGGAATTGACTTTGGGTTGACGAATCGATAAGAGAACAATGGAGCAATTGCCTGGAAAATTGGGTTCAAAATCCCTTTTAATGTGCCTTTAGGAGTATTTATACAAGATTCGTACACTTTGAATAGGAAAGAGGAAAATAGTTTACAATTTTGAATTTAAGAAGCTTTCCAATCCGTTACACTTCTTTCCTAATGCTGGAACAAGAAATCTTAGGCAAAATCTGAAAGAATTTCTGGAAGATCTTCATTAACGTCTCTGAGTGAGGCACCCATCCAACCAGGCGCTATAGATCGATCGCCTAGTGCTAATTAAGTGGGCAGCCAGCCCCAGGGTCTTGCCTGTCAGGGTCTGATCACGAGGTATCTTCTTAATTGGGTACCGTACTTGGAGTATCCATCAACAACACACGGCATACAAGCTGAGGAGGAATGCACCAAAAAAAAAAAGAGATTGTTAAATGTGAAGCTACCAAAAGTTAGTAGAAATCAACAATGGCTTTTAAAAAGTAAATGAAGATAGCAGAAATCAACAAAAGCTTTCTGGAGGTGCGTGTGGAAAGGGCAAATTTTACCATGAACCAAGATTAATTCCCATTGCATTATGAATACTAATTTAAAAGTGTTAAAATAATATTTAAATTATGTGATTGTAGTTAATAAATTGAAAGAAAATAATGTGAGGTGGTGGAAAGGGCAAATTTTACCACGAACCAAGATTCCCATTGCATTATGAATACTAATTTAAAAGTGTTAAAATAATATTTAAAGAGAAGGGTTTGATGCCACTGGACCACAAGGTCCTTGGCCATGCACATGTTAACTTTGTAATTGTAATATGTACATAATTTAGGCAAATTATGATGTGGACCCAAGTCCACCTTGCAAGGTGGACCTGAGTCCAAAACTACGTCGTTTTTGTCTTTTTTTTTTTTAAATTAGTAAACATATTGCTGAATATAGAGTTGTCCAAAAATGTGTGAATGTAGAGTATAGAAATCGTGAATGTAGATTTATGTTAGTGTGAATGTAGAGTTGCCCAGAAATGTGTGAATGTGGATGTTTCAAATTGTGAATATAGAGTATAGAAATCGTGGATGTAGAGTTATGCATGTGTGAATCTGTAATAGTGTTAAGAAGTTCTAGCAGCTTGTAGCCCTGTAATGTGTGAATGTGTGAATGCGGAGTTCTCAAGTTGTGAATGCGGAGTATAAGACCTGTGAATATAGAGTTTTGAATGTGTGAATGTGGAGTTTACAAATTGTGAATGTAGAGTATAGTGTATGTGAATGTAAACCCAAGCCCACCTTATAATTTAACTGATTGTATATATTAATGTCGTTTTAAACCATGATCCAGAATACATGGTGGACCTAGTCCATGAGAAGGAAATGCCAGAGAATTGACTTTGGGTAACCTCATCAATCGGCATTCACGGAAAAGCTCATAGATGCAGACCCCACCCAGGCCTACCTGTCTTCATCATCGCCTATCCATATAGCGTATAAATACAGTTTCAATGCCACCCAAACTTTTATCCATAGAATCGGGATCGTTAGTATATTATTGCATTTACATCTTCAATAATATAATTATGGAAAAACTATATGGCGGCCCTGTTGCAGCATGTTGGTGTTGTTTATTAATGGTGGTGTTCCTGTCAGGCTCCTCCGCTATTGGCCAGACGAGAAGCAACGCTCCCATTGCTCGTCCAGGTTGCCCCACCCGCTGCGGAAACTTGACGGTTCCCTACCCATTCGGAATCGGGATAGGAAGTGAATGTGCACTTGATTCCGGATTCGTGATACTCTGCGACACTAGTGTTTCCGGTCAAGCCAGAGCATTGTTTACCGGATGGAGTAGGTTCGGCTTCGTCTATAACATATCAGAAACCCAGATTTCAATTTCGCACTCCCCAGGCTTGGCAACCAAGTGCTACGACTCCAAAGGAGCATTGCTTCGTAAGCCGCCATTTCTACACTCAACTTATTGGCCACTGCCCATACAAAGATATTATCACTGCAACCTCTCCCCTGAAAACAAGATAACCACACTTGGCTGCGACGATACTCTCGTCATATCAGACGGAACCAATATTACTTCCAAATGCACTTCCACATGTTCCAATGCCTCTCAAGTGCCTCACAATGGGACTTGTTCAGGTATTGGCTGCTGCCAATTACCCTTACCTAAGGGGACCAACAAGCTCTACAATATTAGCATGATCAGTGCCTCGAACCACACCAGGGTCTGGTCCTTCAATCCTTGCTCATACATGTTTCTTGGAGAAACCAGTCGGTTCAGATTGCTTGGCGTATCTGATTTCAGCAATCCTAATTTTACACAGCGGGTTGTTGAAACTGTTCCAGTGGTTCTAGACTGGGCAATTGGAGACTTGAGTTGCAAAGAAGCCCAAAATAGTAGTGGATATGCGTGCCAAGAGAATAGCCATTGCGTAGATTCCGACACGGGATTTGGAGGTTATCGATGCGTATGCGATTATGGTTATGAAGGCAACCCATATCTCACTCAAGGCTGCGTCATGGCGTTAGGTAAGCCTTTTAATGCGTAAAAATGAGTTAATACTCCATTTAATACTGATTTTTTTCTATTCAGTCCTAAACAATTTTCTGTGCTTAATTAGTTTCTAGACATTAATAATTTTACATAATTTAGTCATCTGATAGCTTGATAATTTCACTTTTATTAATACTCAATTATAGTACTTTTATCCAAGTTAGTCTTTGACTATATAGTACTTTACTACTTTTACTCAATTTAGTCCTTGACTATAGTGGTTTTCATCGATTTAGTCCTTGATTCTAACAGTCAAGTATTCAATAGGGTAAAACTTAAAAAAATGTAAAATTAAACACTGGAACTTATATATCATCTTGGTGCATCTAACCCAATAACCAGTTGTCCACCTGGATAACCATTCATTATGGTTTCGACGGCTGGCAAACGGTCGCTAGTCGCCCGTCACCAAAACTATTGAAAAGGAGGTCGATCGCCTTCTAGGAGAAGGAGGACAAGGCAACCGGACTGGTCACTTTCTCCAACGAAGGCAACTGCGGTGGATTTTTTCTTGAATGCCGGCAATTATATTTTCGATTACAGCAGTTAGTGGCGGTCAACGATGATCAATAGTGGTCAACAACAATAATTTTACTTGTAACCAATTGGTTACCAGTAAACATGACTTATTTGACTCATTTTGACAAGTTTGAGCATTTAATTGCACATTTCAAAGTTCAAGGAATTAATTGCTATTTTGTGTAAAGTTCAATGACCTATTTGACTCTTTTCCTGACATTAAATTTTATACATTATCTACATTTCAAATATTTAGGTTATCCATGATTATATATATGGTATTATTGGAAGCATCTTGTAATATGAACCATACTTAACATTATAACAATTGCCACTTGTATTAGACCGGCCAATTGGAAACTTGAGTTGCAACGAAGCCCAAAAAAGAAGTGAATATGCATGCCAAGCCAATAGTCATTGCGTAGATTCAAACACACGAAAGGGAGGTTACTTGTGCCGCTGTGACGATGGTTATGAAGGCAACCCATATCTAAGTCCAGGTTGCACTGGTGTGTAATCACATAAATTAAATATCTACTATTTAACACTCCGTATTTACTCTGTTACATTTACACAATTAGTTGTGTATAATGTTGAGTCTTTATATGTTTCAGATATTGATGAATGCAAAAATCCAGAGAATAATACATGTATACTGCAATGCAACAACATTCCAGGGGGCTTCAAGTGTAGTTGTCTCGAAGGGTACTACGGAGACGGTAGAAAAGATGGCCAGGGTTGCCTTCTTATGAACAAAAAGTCAGTTTCATGGTTTAAATTCTTTCTAGGTAAGTTCTTAATTTGATTTCATTTTTAATAAATGGTATGAACTTTTACTGATTGCCAGTGGTTCTCACTTCTCACTACCCTACCATCAATACAGGGATAGGATTGGGAATATTTGCCTTGGTTGCTGTGGCTACTTCACTATGCTATATCATCAAGAAAACAAATCGTGCTAACATGAGGCTCAAGTTCTTTGAACAAAATGGTGGCTTCTTGTTGAAACAAAAGATCACCTCCAACGATGGCTCAGAGGTGACCAAAATTTATTCTGCCAAAGAGCTCACCGAAGCTACCAATAACTATGCTCAAGATATGATTTTGGGTCGAGGTGGAAATGGCATTGTATTTAAAGGAATTTTACCAAATATGCTTGAAGTTGCAATTAAAAGATCCAAAACAGTGGATGACACTCAAATTGAACAGTTCATCAATGAGGTGGTTATTCTTTCTCGGATCAATCACCGCCATGTTGTCAAATTCTTGGGATGTTGCTTGGAAGCTGAAGTTCCTTTGCTAGTATATGAATATATCTCTAATGGAACTCTGCATCACCATATCCACCGCGAAGCAGGTGCATCGGATTGGTTGTCATGGGAAAATCGTTTGAGGATTGCAATTGAAGCTGCTGGTGCACTTGCTTATCTTCACTCAGCTGCATCCATGCCTATAATCCACCGGGACGTCAAGTCAACCAACATATTGATAGACGAAAACTACACTGCAAAGATCTCTGATTTTGGAGCTTCCAGGTTAGTCCCTTTGGATCATACACATGTGGCAACACTAGTCCAAGGAACACTTGGCTATTTGGATCCAGAATACTTCCAAACAAGCCGGTTGACAGAAAAGAGTGATGTATATAGTTTTGGAGTCGTCTTAGCCGAACTTCTAACGGAAAGGAAAGCTGTGTCTCCAAATATGGGTGAGGAGGAGGATCGAAACTTATCTGCATTTTTTGTTCGAGCCGTGAATGAGAATAGGCTGTTTGAGATTCTTGTGCCTAGGCTAGTAAATGAGGGGACATTGGACCAACTTCAAAGAATTGCAGAGCTTGTGAAAAGATGCCTTCAACTTAAAGGAGAAGATAGACCTAAAATGAAAGATGTAGCGAGTGAACTTGAACGTATAAGACACTCTGCTAAACATTCTTGGGCAGAGCCTTTTGTACTTGAAGAGGATGAAGCATCAGATCTTTATCCAGTGACAATAAGCCCATAGTACTTAAGTCACACTTGTTTGAGAGTTCATGTACAAGTCTAATGGTTGATGGATCTTTGGTACTTATGTAGAAATTATAATATTTGTCTTAGAAAATTTTAATACCAATTTGAAATAAATAAATTGTTTTTATCACTTTAATTTTATAACTATTGAGATTTTTAAATTTGGGTCAACGAGTGTAAAAGTTGTCTATTTCAATCCATAACTATTTAAATTTTGTCAATTTTAATCCATTCAGTCAAACTGTCGATCAAAAGTTGCTGTAATTTTTTAATGGATTTAGACTAGGGTAAAATTGTCTAACCACATTAAAAGTATCCACCTCACGAATCATCAGTTCTTGCTTCACTTCCATCAACAGCTGCTCATCATTACCTACAAATCAAAAACAAGCTAGCAATTAAGAGTGCAATCTGACCCAAAACTCGTTGATATATAGATAATAAATTAAATTGTTTAATTATATTAATGGATGGTATACTAGGCCTGAGCCATCAAGAAAGCCCAATAAAGATGATAAATTATTATGTGGATCCAGTCCACCACCTTGTAAGGTGAATCCTAGTCTAAAATACATCATTTATACACTGAATGCTCACAATTTTTATATACTAAATTTAAATGTTCACAATTTACCTACTAAATATTCACAATTTTAAATTGTGAACATTTAGATTTAGTATATAAAATTATGAAATTTTCAAAGACACCCTAACGTAAAAAAGTAAAATTTTCTATGTTGGCGTCGCCAAATCTAGCCGAAGTGGAAAAAGTCATGGTAATTAACCCTTCATCCGCGTTAAATTAATTGCTTTAGACTTTGAATTAATGGGCACAACCAGGAACCAGCCGAGAAAGTCCATGTGTAGAACATAGTGAGTGCGTGTCGCACTTATTAGTGCGATTACCCTTTATATATCCGCGTCAATTAATTGCTTTAATTTAGACTTTGAATTTTTATTTTTATTTTATTACCTAAAGTTATCCTTCCGGGCTACGGATAGCCAGAAGACTAATTCTCTGTCCCAATGACAAATTAAGTGGTAGGGACTGGTCAAATGATTTGCTCCAGGATTAAACCTCCAACCTCATGCTTAAGGGATGAGGTGTTGAACCACCACGCCAACCATGTAGATTAGACTTTGAATTAATGGACCCAAGGCACAATAACCAGGAAGCAGCCGAGAAAGTTCAAGCGCAGGACCAAGTGAGTGCGTGTGGGAATTGACTTTGACTAAAGTCATCAGTCATCACCTGCCCTGGATATAGCGTATAATTTCATGGCCAACCCAACTTCTATATATCCATATACAGATTTGGTAATGTAGTAAATTAGTAATGTAGTAGTATTACACCTCCAATGTACAAGTATGGAACACCGTGCCCATGTTGCATGCATATGTTGTTTATTAATGGTGTTCGTCTTCCTGTCTGCTTCCGCTATTGCCCAGGCAGTCAACTCTAGTCAAGTTATTCGTTCAGGTTGTCTTAACCGGTGCGGAAACTTGACGGTTCCTTACCCATTCGGAATAGGAATAGGAAGTGGATGCGCCCTTGATCCCGGATTCGAGATATTGTGCGACACCAATAATTCTAATCCGGCCAGGCCAGTCCTCAATAGCGGATGGGGCGGCCCACCTATCTCAATCTACGACATATCAGATACGCAGATAAGGATTCCCAGTCCCAGCGTATTTCACAGTTGCAACGGCTCCAACCTAAGTTGGTCCCTGAGTTTATTAAAGTACAACCATTACAGCCGCTCCCCTGAAAACCTCATAACCATCCTAGGCTGCGATCAAACCCTGCTGATAACCGACGAAACCAATACCACTGCCACTACAAATTGCACCTCGCGGTGCACCGGTAATAATGCCTCTCAGATTATTACGCCGGATAATGGGACTTGTTCCGGCATTGGGTGCTGCCAATTAGCCTTGCCAAAAGGCGTGAACAAGGTCTACAACATAACCATGATCAGTGCGGCCTTGAACCGCACAAACGCTGGGTCCTGCGGCCACGCTTTTCTTGGAGAAACGAGTGGGTTTAGATTCCTTGGCGCAGCGGATTTAAGTAATGGTGATATTGATCAGAGGGTTCGTGATAGTGTTACGGTCGCACTGGACTGGGCAATTGGAGACTTGAATTGCCAAAGAGCCCGCAACGCTAGTGGATATGCATGCAAAGAGAATAGCCATTGCGTAGATTCCGACACGGGATTTGGAGGCTATCGTTGCAGCTGCGATCGGGGCTATCAAGGCAATCCATATCTGGGTTGCATAGGTGCGTTAGTTCATACATATATATTTCTTATATGTCTGGTTTGGTTAATGAAAAAAGGTTAGCTGAAGTTATTATTAATATATAAAATTTATTTATTTAAAAATTACATAAAAAATATTATTAAATGCAAAAAATTAAATTTAAAATTAATTTAAACAAATATTTAAGTACAGAAGAAATAATTAATTTCACAGGTAAAATGAGTCCGAGAGAATATTATTTAGTACTTATTTTTTGTATTATATTAAAGTATTTATAGCACTCAAATAATAGAATTTCACTCACTATACTAGGTTAGAGTGAGGAATTAATACAATCTCTAACCTTATATTTGCTAGGGGTGCATAATTCGAAGAAAAGTTGGTTAATCGATCGAATTGACAAATTTTGATTAATTATTTTTAATCACAATATTTTGATTTAGTTAATAGTTAATTAATGAATTTTAAAAATTCTGATTAATAGTTAAATCGGTTGGGAAGTGTCGGTTAACCAAATTATATATAGAGAAAAAGGGTAGGTTCAAATGAGAATATGATACTCATGTAAAAAGGGAGGTCAATTTTATAATTATTATTCAAGTTTGCAATATTTATAAACATTTTCCATTAATTTTCAGCAATCCTTAGCTCAATGGTTGATCTACCTAGATAGATAGTTCATAACGGTCCTCACTTTTTGTCTATATAGATAGAGCTGCCGTGGCAGCGCTTTTCATTTTTATTTTTTTAAAAAAACTATGGTTTTTAATTAACATGACATGGCATTTAAATCAACCCTACCTTCTTGTTTACATGTAAAAATAGGTAAATAAAAGGTTTAATTAACATGTTGAATAATAATGTTTGATTTGTATCAGAGGGAATTGGAAACTTGAGTTGCAAGGAAGCCCAAAACAGTAGTGGATATGCATGTAAAGCGAATAGCCATTGCGTAGATTCAGACACAGGAAAGGGAGGTTACATGTGCCGCTGTGATGATGGCTATGAAGGCAACCCATATATAAGTCCAGGTTGCACTGGTGCGTAATCAAATCATATCTACTATTTAATACTCCTTCTTTACTCTTATATATAATCTAATAAAGTTAATTAAAATATAATACATCTCATGTTATATCTATGATTTATATCTGTATTTTTTATTCATTATGTTATAAAAGTTGTACTATATATAATTTTGTGAATAAAAATATCTCTACCATTATAATTTCTGTTATGTTCATGTTACTATAAATATATGACAATAACAAATATAAAAGATAGAAGATCATGATAACTAAAAATCTAAAATGGGGAAGAATGTAGTTATAGTAGTATAACAATAAGGATATAATTAATAATGTTGGTTCTTTATCATGTGTTCCAGATGTGGATGAATGCAAAGATCCAAAGAAGAATACTTGCGAACTGGGATGCATTAATATTCCAGGAAGCTTCAAATGTAAATGTCTTGAAGGGTACTACAGCGATGATAGCAAAGATGATCGAAAATGTCTTCTCATGAACAAAAAGTCAGATTCATGGTTAAAATTCTTTCTAGGTAATGAACTATATAAAATTTCAGGCAACCAATTCAAAATTGAGCATCACAATTATTGCTTTGCATTTTCAATTTTATGTTAAAAGGAATGGTATAACGTAGTTTACTGATAACCTAGCTACCATCAATATATTTATAATACAGGGATAGGATTAGGAGTTTTAGCCATGGTTGCTATAGCTACTTCATTATGCTATATCATCAAGAAAAAGAATCGTGCTAAAAAGAGGCTAAAGTTCTTTGAACAAAATGGTGGGTTTTTACTGAAACAAAGGATCACCTCAAGTGAAGGAGACAATGACGGCGCAGACGTCACAAAAATTTACTCTGCCAAAGAGCTTAGGGAAGCTACCAATAACTATGCTCAAGACATGATTCTGGGTCGAGGTGGAAATGGCGTTGTATTTAAAGGAATCTTACCGAACACGCTTGAAGTTGCAATTAAGAGATCAAAAACAGTTGATGACACTCAAGTTGAACAGTTCATCAATGAGGTGGTTATTCTTTCTCGGATCAATCATCGTTATGTTGTTAAATTCTTGGGGTGTTGCTTGGAAGCTGAAGTTCCTTTGCTAGTATATGAATACATCTCTAATGGAACTCTGCATCACCACATCCACCGCCAAGCAGGTGCATCGGATTGGTTGTCATGGGAAAATCGTTTGAGAATTGCAATTGAAGCTGCAGATGCACTTGCTTATCTTCACTCAGCTGCATCCATGCCTATAATCCACCGGGACGTCAAATCAGCCAACATATTGATAGACGAAAACTATACTACAAAGATCTCTGATTTCGGGGCTTCCAGGTTAGTCCCTTTGGATCAGACGCATTTGGCAACACTAGTCCAAGGAACACTTGGCTATTTGGATCCAGAATACTTCCAAACAAGCCGGTTGACAGAAAAGAGTGATGTATACAGTTTTGGAGTAGTCTTAGCCGAACTTCTGACGGAAAGGAAACCTGTGTCTCCAAATATGAGTGCAGAGGAGGATAGAAACTTATCCGCATTTTTTGTTCGATCCGTGAATGAGAATAGACTATTTCAGATTCTTGCGCCTAGGCTAGTAATTGAGGGGACATTGGACCAACTTCAAAGAATTGCGGAGCTTGTGAAAAGATGCCTTCAACTTAAAGGAGAAGATAGGCCTAAAATGAAAGAAGTAGCCAGTGAACTTGAAAGTATAAGAATGTACACTAAGCATTCTTGGGAGGAGCGTTCTTGTTCTGTACCTGAAGAGGATGAACCATCAGATCTTTATGCAGTTCCAATTAGCCCGTAGTGCTTATTACATGGGATCATGTATAATGCCACACATGTTGGATGCAAGAATAGGAACATAATGTTACCCACATGAAGAAATTCCAATAGTACGTCTAGCATATATGTAGGTGGCTTTGGCGGCTTGGAGTTTCATATCTTATCGAATTTAAATGTTTGTCTTAATATATCCTATTTCTATTGGTTTTGCTTCCCATTTCCAATAATTCTGCATTTAATGGCTTGTTTTCTCAATTCTATTTAGACTCCTATATTTAAGGCAAAGTATCCTATGGAGGGATTGAGGGAGTCTTGTGTTTTGATTTTATAAATATTGCTATAGAATTTTGTTCTTGTTACTTTGTTCTGTTTGTCGTGCATTAGTGAGCATCAGAGCTCACTAATTAAGTTCTCTCTATTCGTTACAATCCAAATTTAAAAGAAACAGGAAAATTTAAACAACCTTGAAGTAGTGCTATCTTGATACGTGATCTGATCTTATCACAACTAACATTTATGCAACAAATTAAAATTAGGCTTATCATATGGTGTCATCTCTAGAGAGGGTTCCCATGGCTAAAAGGCAGCATGTGAATGAAAAGTTACAAATTTTCATCTCCAAAGGGTCCAACTAGCTAGTGAGCCAGCCCAACATCGATTTTCTTTGAAATATTTAAACCATTATACAACAAAGAAAATATAGAAGATCCCATCCTAGATTATCCCTATGTGCATTGGTTCAGAATTTGACATATATAGGAATTTTTTAGTATAATTTATAGAGTACGGTAAAATTTGCCATACAATAATCTTATTCAATGCAACAAATATAGAATCTGATAGACATGATTTAGACGTGTCTTTTGCCATTTTCAAATTGATTTTTCTATCCCATTAAAGCAACCTCAGGGAGGGGACCAGTTCATTAATGTAAAAATTCCAAGGTTTCATGGTCAATTCTAACCGAAATGGAAAAAGTCATGGTAACGTTGGAACATGTAGCTTATTAGTACCATACATCAGCTGCAATTTGTTTAGACTTTTGTGTTAATGCATGGAAATATGGCACAACCAGCTGAGGAAGTGCGTGTGAATTGACTTGAGTAAACGCAGAGCAAATTTGAGACATTCACGGAGAAGCTAGCGAACCTATACGGCAAATTTCAAAGATGATGATGATCATGTCATGCACTCGCCACAGCAGTGCCAAACATGGCTCCCCCAACGATCTCTGAGAACGTTTGAGTGGTCCAAACTTCGGTGAGCGGTCAATAGCTCGTACAACAAATCCTAGGGAATCTGATGCGTCGCCCAATGGAGCACCATCTACGCCTCCCCACCCGTCGTTGGCACTAGTCACGCCGACTATAGCAGAAGTTAAGAACCGTGTGCTAAACATGTACGAGCGAGAGAGGGAAGGTCTGGTCGCCCTTGCTGGTGTTGGCCCTGAAAAGGTTGTGTTACAAGTCTAGGGGGTGAATAGACCCGAATAACTTTATCATAAAGAGTTTTGAGTGAAAAATGTTAAGCATAATTTAATCTTGAGCAAACTTTATGTATGTTTGGTTGCTTTGACCAGAATATAAAGACTATAAGATAAAGAGCAAGAGAGAGAACTTTTGAAGATTGCACTCAATTTTACTTTGCCTTGGATCAAGAATTACAAAGATATATATATATATATATATATATATAGAGTCATGATCAGGTGCGGCCGTGCTCTCCCGTGCGGCCGTGCGGTTCACACCACTCAATATTACGAAATACACCACTCAATGTTAAGAAACACACCACACAAACATGCATTGTGGTGTGTTTCTTAACATTGTGATGTGTTTCATTGTGTTTAGTGGTGTGTTTCTTAACATTGAGTGGTGTATTTTGTAACATTGAGTGGTGTGTGACCGCACGGCCGCACAGGAGAGCACGACCGCATTTGAACCAATATATATATATATATATATATATATTATTTTTTTATTTTTTTGAAAACAGAATTACAAATTAAAGATATTGTTGCATAAGAGGTTATTGATATAAATGCTTATCATATCTTGCTGGAAAATCATGATGACATATTGAAGTAATTAAGCTTCATTTACCAAGAAGGGCAAAAATTTTACTCATTTTGCCATATGCATTTTGGGCCATAAGAAGTGCACCTAAAATATTAAACAGTACAATATTTAGAAATCAATATCATGCTATTTTGTTCATGTTAATTTATCTCATAATGTTTACTTTTACAATGAAATTCTTCATATTTATTTGTATTTGTGAATTGGGACTCCTATGCTCAACATACCATTCTAGCCAAATGTGGAATATGAGAGCGCAACCACACAATATGGTGATACATGGGATATGGCTTAAGCACATCTGTTGTATTTCCATTTGAATTGATTTTTTTGTCAGCATTAAGAGAAAAACTTCAACTTTGGCCACTTAATAAGTTAATTAATGTAAAATTTCTAAACATGAGCGTGGACCAAATATTCAAGCCCTAGGGGAAAGGGAAAACGTGATGGTAACATTGGAACATGTAGTTTATTATATTATTAGTACCTTTCATCAACTACAATTATTGCTTATGGACTTATCATAATATCATCTCTCCAGCTATAAGAGCCACAGGACTATTTATCAACAGACAAATAAGGCACAACTGGACGATAACGTTTCAATTCATACATATATATAACGTAGATAGGACGTCCTGGGAAATGGTAGCTAGCTACAACTTGACGCCAATTATTATTATATTGAAACATGCATGCAGACCCAGCCAGGCCGCCAATCACTCTGTTCTGTTTTGTATGCAAGCTCTTTCATCAAAGGGTGGAGCATATCATCCATATACCATATAGCGTATAAATACAATAGCATTGCCACCCAAACTTTTATCCATAGAATCGTTAATATATTATTACATTTACATCTTCAATAATATAATTATGGAAAAACTATGTGGCGGCGGCCCTGTTGCAGCATGTTGGTGTTGTTTATTAATGGTGGTCTTCCTGTCAGGCTCCTCCGCTATTGCCCAGACGAGAAGCAACGCTCCCACTGCTCGTCCAGGTTGCCCCACCCGCTGCGGAAACTTGACGGTTCCCTACCCATTCGGAATCGTGGACCCATCTGGCGGAACCGGGATAGGAAGTCAATGCGCACTTGATTCTGGATTCGAGATATTCTGCGACACTACTTTTTCCGGTCAAGCCTTACCAATCTTTATTGGATGGGGTGGGCGAGGGTCGCCCCCGCCTCCCGGGCTGCCCGGGCAGCTCCGGCCGCCCGGCTTTGTCTATAGCATATCAGAAACCCAGATTTCGATTTCGCAGTCCCCAACGATACCAACCATTTGCTACGACTCCAAAGGAGCATTGGTTCCTAACCCGCCATTTCTAAATTTAACTTATTGGGGACTGTCCATACAAAAACGTTATCACTGCAGCTTCTCCCCTGAAAACAAGATAACCACAGTTGGCTGCGACGACACTCTTGTGATATCCGACGGAACCATTATTACTTCCACATGCACTTCCACATGTTCTAATGCCTCTCAAGTGCCTCACAATGGGAGTTGTTCCGGTATCGGCTGCTGCCAATTACCCTTGCCTAAGGGCCCCAACAAGGTCTACAATGTTAGCATGCTCAGTGCCTCGAACCACACCAGGGTCTGGTCCTTCAGTCCCTGCTCATACATGTTTCTTGGAGACATGAGTCAGTTCAGATTCCTAGGTGCATCTGATTTGAGCAATCCTGATTTCACACTGAGGGTTGTTCAAACTGTTCCAATGATTCTAGACTGGGCAATTGGAGACTTGAGTTGCAAAGAAGCCCAAGGCAGTAGTGGATATGCGTGCCAAGTGAATAGCCATTGCGTAGATTCCGACACGGGCTTTGGAGGTTATCGCTGTGAATGCGATTATGGTTATGAAGGCAACCCATATCTCCTTCAAGGCTGCGTCATGGCGTTAGGTAAGCCTTTTTATTCGTAAAAAATGAGTTAATACACAATTACTCATTCACTATACTTATTTTTTCGATTTTGGGCTAAAAGACTTTTTGTGCTTATATTAATTATGTCAACGATTTTAATGTTTTTACCTAATTTAGTCATCTGTTAATAACTTTTATCCATTTAGTCCTTGATTAAAATAGTTGTTACTTAATTGGGTAAAACCATCGGAGTCGATGACTTAACTAAACACAAAATTCTTTTTGAATTGAATAGAAAAAAGTCACTATAATCCAATGCTTAAATTTCTCTTCTTTATTTAATAATAACAATAAGGCCTATAGTTGAAAAAAAAAAAAAAAAAAAAAAAAAAAAACTCAAACATATATGTTTGACAATTATATTGTCTTTCTATGAGAACCATGGGTGGTTAAATTTTGAAAGTTAAAAGGACTATGGTAGTTAATTTGGACCACGTATAATAACAATTTGAAAGTTGAATGCCCATGGGTGATCAATTTGAATGTGTAAGACTAAGCGTGACAAAATCACTATATTCATATCAGAGAACCTCATATGACATTAACTCTTACACATAATTCAATTAGCATCCTCTTGGTTGAATTATCACACATGGTATGCCTTCGTAGTGTGATTTACTTCTCCTATGTAACTTGTGAATTATTACACAAGAGTATTGTTTACTCAATGCACACAATTCTGTAGTGATTGTGGGTTTCAATTCTTTTGTCACCCAAAAAATAAAAGTAATTCAATTCTTCTAATTTAGTCATTAATTGGTGGCATTAATTGCTAAATCTACATATATATATATATATATATATATATATATATATATATATATATATATATATATATATATATATATATATATAATGCATTTTTTTGAAAGTTTAATTTTGAATATTTACTTGTATGAAATAGACATTTAAAGGAAAAATGGTCAAATAGGTCATTGAACATTACACAAAAGAGTAATTAAGCTTATAAACTTTAAAAAATGTGTAATAATTAAACACTCAAACATATCATTTTGGTGTATATAACTAGTACGGTCAAAGCGGGCTCGCCCGCCCCATAAGTATATAACCCAATAGCCTATTATCCACTTGGGATAACCGATCATTAAGGTTCTAGTGACAATTTTGGATGTGGGTGAATAGTCGCCAATACCATTGAAGAAGAAGGTTGGTCGCCTTCTACCACCGCAGAAGGAGGACAAGGTGACCAAACAGTGCGCCTTCTCTAGTGAAGGCAATCGGCGGTGGATTTTTTTCTTGAATGTTGGTGATTTTATTTTCGATGATGTCTGTCAATGGGATCAAAAGTGGATAACGACGGTAGTTTTACCTGTAACGAATGGCTTACCAGTAAACATGACTTATTTGGTTCATTTTGACAGAGTGTTTAATTGCACATTTTAAAGTTCATGGGTTTAATTGTAATTTCATGTAAATTCAATTGCTTATTTGACCATTTTCCTGACATTTAAATTTTGTACATTATATACATTTTTAAATATTTAAGTTATCTATGATTATATATGGTATTATTAGAGCCATCTTATAATATGAAGTATAATTCGCAATATAACAATTGTCACTTATATATATTATTATTACACGGGCCAGCTGGAAACTTGAGTTGCAACGAAGCCCAAAAAAGAAGTGGATATGCATGCCAAGCCAATAGTCATTGCGTAGATTCAAACATAGGAAAGGGAGGTTACATGTGCCGCTGTGATGATGGTTATGAAGGGAGCCCATATCTAAGTCCAGGTTGCACTGGTGCGTAATAACATAAATTAAATATCTACTGTTTAACACTCCGTATTGACTCTGATCTGTTACATTTAATTTACACTATTAGTTGTGTATATATAATGTTGAGTCTTTATATGTTCCAGATATTGATGAATGCAAAAAACCAGAGAATAATACATGTATACTGCAATGCAACAACCTTCCAGGGGGCTTCAAGTGTAGTTGCCTCGAAGGGTATTACGGGGACGGTAGAAAAGATGGTCAGGGTTGCCTTCTTATGAACAAAAAGTCAGTTTCATGGTTTAAATTCTTTCTATGTAAGTTCTTAATTTGCTTTCATTTTTTAAAAATGGTATGAACGTTTACTGATTGCCAGTGGTTCTCACTTTTCACTACCCTACCATCAATACAGGGATAGGATTGGGAATATTTGCCTTGGTTGCTGTGGCTACTTCACTATGCTATCTCATCAGGAAGTCAAATCATGCTAACATGAGGCTCAAGTTCTTTGAACAAAATGGTGGCTTCTTACTGAAACAAAAGATCACCTCCTGCGATGACTCAGAGGTGGTGAAAATTTATTCTGCCAAAGAGCTCACGGAAGCTACCAATAACTATGCTCAAGACATGATTTTGGGTCGAGGCGGAAATGGCATTGTATTTAAAGGAATTTTACCAAATATGCTCCAAGTTGCAATTAAAAGATCAAGAACAGTGGATGACACTCAAATTGAGCAGTTCATCAATGAGGTGGTTATTCTTTCTCGAATCAATCACCGCCATGTTGTCAAATTCTTGGGGTGTTGCTTGGAAGCTGAAGTTCCTTTGCTAGTATATGAATATATCTCTAATGGAACTCTGCATCACCATATCCACCGCGGAGCAGGTGCATCGGATTGGTTGTCATGGGAAAATCGTTTGAGAATTGCAATTGAAACAGCAGGTGCACTTGCTTATCTTCACTCCGCTGCATCCATGCCTATAATCCACAGGGACGTCAAGTCAACCAACATATTGATAGACGAAAACTACACTGCAAAGATCTCTGATTTCGGGGCTTCCAGGTTAGTCCCTTTGGATCGTACACATGTGGCAACATTAGTCCAAGGAACACTTGGCTATTTAGATCCAGAATACTTCCAAACAAGTCGGTTGACAGAAAAGAGTGATGTATATAGTTTTGGAGTCGTCTTAGCCGAACTTCTAACGGAAAGGAAACCTGTGTCTCCAAATATGGGTGAGGAGGAGGATCGAAACTTATCTGCATTTTTTGTTCGATCCGTAAATGAGAATAGGCTGTTTCAGATTCTTGTGCCTAGGCTAGTAAATGAGGGGACATTGGACCAACTTCAAAGAATTGCAAAGCTTGTGAAAAGATGTCTTCAACTTAAAGGAGAAGATAGGCCTAAAATGAAAGAAGTAGCCAATGAACTTGAAAGTATAAGAATGCACACTAAGCATTCTTGGGAGGAGCGTTCTTGTTTTGTACCTGAAGAGGATGAACCATCAGATCTTTATGCAGTTCCAATTAGCCCATAGTGCTTATTACATGGGATCATGTATAATGCCACACATGAAGGATGCAAGGATAGGAACATAATGTTACCCACATGAAAAAATTTCCAATAGTCTAGCATGTAGGTGGCTTAGGCGGTTTGAAGTTTCATATATTGTCGAACTTAATTGTTTATCTTAATATATGCAATTTCTGCTCGTTCTGCTTCCCTTTCCAATGATTATGCATTTAATAGTCTGTTTTCCCATTTCTATTTAGACTCCTATTTAAGGCAAAACATCCTACATAACAAGTCTTGCTGTATTTTGATTTTAAAAATACTTAGTAAACTCTATTGAATTTTGTTCTTGTTACTTCGTTCTTCTTGTCGTACATTAGTGAGCATCAGTTCTCTCTATTCGTTACAATCCAAATTTATAGGAAACAGGAAAACATAAACTACCTTGGTTAGGAAAGAGAGAATAGAATTTGACATAGGAATTTTTTAGTATAATTTATAGTGTAAGGTAAAATTTGCCATACAATAATCATATTCAATGCAACAAATATAGAATCTGATGATATGATTTAGACGTGCCTTTTGCCTTTTTCAAATTGATTTTTCTGTCCCATTAAAGCAACCTCAGGGAGGGGGCCAGTTCATTAATGTAAAATTTCCAAGGTTTCATGGTCAATTCTAGACGAAGTGGAAAAAGTCATGGTAACGTTGGAACATGTAGGTTATTAGTACCATGCATCATCTGCAATTTGTTTAGACTTTTGTGTTAATGCATGGAAATATGGCACAACCAGCTGAGGAAGTGCGTGTGGGAAGTGGTGGGAATTGACTTGAGTAAACTCATATAGCAAATTTGAGACATTCACGGAGAAGGTAGAGAACCTATGCGGCAAATTTCAAAGATGATGATGATGATGATGATGCAGACTCAGCCAAATCACTTCCTAAACTTTGATATGTATGGTCATTCATCAAAGAGTCTCAAATCTATATAGGGTATTAATAGAATTCATGGCCGACCCAACTTTTATACAATTGTTATACCACGGATCAAGTTGATATTGCATTGTGAACTCGATACAAAAACTATGTACATTCCGTTAACACATTCTGCACCTACAGTTAATAGTTTCGATACATATAAACAAATAATTTGATCACTGCTGACACATAATATGATAGTTACAGGTACAAAAACAACTCAATTGCAGATATAATTTGCCACTTTTATATGTCCATATATGTTGAAGTGTTGAAGTTGGAAGCATCCCTAATGGATACTCCCGAGTAGGGTACCCAATCAGGAATATGTCTCGGCGCTCAGAGTCCGCAGTTCGATTGCGTTATCCAAGAGACGGGAGGGACTCAATAGCCAGACCCCGCCCTTGTTCGGGGGCTGATTTGTGTGGGCCAGGATGCTCGCTTGGTGAAGGCGATTGGGTTGGTACGCCCGACCGGGTGTCTTACTCAGAGGTGGTGCATGGGAGGAGATTTTCCCGGAATTGAAGCATGTGCTTGGTTACCTTTAACATAGGATTAGCTTTGATACCTAATTAAAGCATGTATTCCGTCTCCTCTAAAACTGGAAGTGGGTAATTGAACTGCACATTTGTTTTTATATATTATATATATGCTCAACAGACCATTCTAGCCAAAGTTGGAATATGAGAGGGCAACCACATAATATGGTGATATATGGCTTAAGCATATCTTGTCTTTTCAATTGAATTGATTTTTCGGTCAGCATTAAAAAAACTTCAAAACATGAGCGTCTACCGTATATTCTAGGGGAAATGGAAAACGAGATGGTAAGAT
The DNA here is from genome assembly GCA_003576665.1 of Ipomoea trifida. NCBI lineage: Eukaryota > Viridiplantae > Streptophyta > Magnoliopsida > Solanales > Convolvulaceae > Ipomoea > Ipomoea trifida. The sequence continues at coordinate 4,383,029 of CP025658.1, read as the reverse complement.
TGGAACATGTAGCTAGCTTATTAGTACCTTTCATCAACTACAATTATTGCTCCGGGACTTATCATGTCTCCAGCTATAAGAGCCACAGGACTATTTATGAACAGACAAATAAGGCACAACTGGACGATAACGTTGCAATTCATACATATTTAACGTAGATAGGACGTCCTGGCCTGGGAGATGCTAGCTAGCTACAACTTGACGCCAATTATATTGAACCATGCATGCAGACGCAGGCCGCCAATCACTCTGTTCTGTTCTGTTCTGTATGCAAGCTCTTTCATCAAAGGGTGGAGCATATCATACATAGACCATATAGCGTATAAATACAATATCATTGCCAATTTGCCACCCAAACTTTACATCTTCAATAATTATGGAAAAACTATGTGGCGGCCCTGTTGCAGCATGTTGGTGTTGTTTATTAATGGTGGTGGTCTTCCTGTCAGCCTTCGCTATTGCCCAGACGACAACCAACACTCCCATTGCTCGTCCAGGTTGCCCCACCCAATGCGGAAACTTGACGGTTCCCTACCCATTCGGAATCGTGGACCCATTAGGCGGAACCGGGATAGGAAGTCAATGCGCACTTGATCCCGGATTCCAGATATTCTGCGACACTACTTTTTCCGGTCAAGCCTTACCAATCTTTATTGGATGGAATGGGCTCGGGCTGCTCAGGCCGCCCCGGCCTGCCGGGTCGCCCCCGCCTCCCGGGATGCCCCCGCCTCCCGGGCCGCTCCGGCCGCCCGTAGTCTATAACATATCAGAAACCCAGATTTCGGTTTTGCAGCCCCCAATGATACCAACCAATTGCTACGACTCCAAAGGAGCATTGGTTCCTTATCCGCCATTTCTACACTCAACTTATTGGGTACTGTCCATACAAAAATATTATCACTGCAGCCTCTCCCCTGAAAACAAGATAACCACAGTTGGCTGCGACGATACTCTCGTCATATCGCAAGGAACCCATATTACTTCCACATGCACTTCCACATGTTCTAATGCCTCCCAAGTGCCTCTTAATGGGACTTGTTCCGGTATCGGGTGCTGCCAATTACCCATACCAAAGGCCTCCAACGAGCCATATAATATTAGCATGCTCAGTGCCTCGAACCACACAAGGGTGTGGTCCTTCAATCCCTGCTCCCACACGTTTCTTGGAGACACAAGTCAGTTCAGATTCCTTGGTGCATCTGATTTGAGCAATCCTGATTTCACATGGAGGATTTCTGAAACTGTTCCAGTGGTTCTAGACTGGGCAATTGGAGTCATGAGTTGCAAAGAAGCCCAAAACAGTAGTGGATATGCATGCCAAGCGAATAGCCATTGCATAGATTCCGACACGGGATATGGAGGTTATCGCTGCGAATGCGATTATGGTTATAAAGGCAACCCATATCTCACTCAAGGCTGCGTCATCGGGTTAGGTAAGGCTTTTTATTCCTAAAAATACTAAGAATAAGGCTTAAATTGCTCTTTGTTTATTTAATAATAACAATAAGGCTTCTTTGTTTTTTTATTTAGTACTACTGACTCTGTTACAATGTAGTATTCAGTGACTTCCACTGAGGCAACAACTCACTCACATCCATGTGTAGTGTAGTATATACCTGGTGTCACTAGACCACGAGGTCTTTGGCTTCTTTTGTTGAAAACAAACACACTCAAACATATACTTTTTGACAATTATATATGGTATATTATTGGAATTTGGAACCATCTTTTAACCACTTGTATTATTAGATCGGCCAATTGGAAACTTGAGTTGCAGCGAAGCCCAAAAAAGAAGTGGATATGAATGCCAAGCCAATAGTCATTGCGTAGATTCAAACACGGGAAATGGAGGTTACTTTTGCAGCTGTGATGATGGTTATGAAGGCAACCCATATCTAAGTCCAGGTTGCACTGGTGCGTATGTAATAACATAAATATCTAATATTTAACACTCCATTTTTACTCTGTTATATTACATTATTATGCATTTAATTACACTATTCATTGGGTAAGGATATAATAATGTTGGGTCTTTATATGCTCCAGATATTGATGAATGCAAATATCCAGAGAATAATACATGTATACTGCAATGCAACAACTTTCCTGGGGGCTTCAACTGTAGTTGTCTTGAAGGGTACTATGGCGACGGTAAAAAATATGGTCAGGGTTGCCTTATGAACAAAAAGTCAATTTTTTCATGGTTTAAATTCTTTCTAGGTAATGAATTTAGTTCTTAATTTGTTTTCATATTTTTTAAGAATTTGTATGAACATTTACTGATTGCCTGTGGTTCTCACTACCCTACGGCCCTACCACTATCAATACAGGGATAGGATTGGGAATATTTGCCTTGGCTGTTGTGGCTACTTCACTATGCTATATCATCAAGAAAACAAAAAGTGCTAACATGAGGCTCAAGTTCTTTGAACAAAATGGTGGCTTCTTACTGAAACAAAAGATCACCTCCAGCGATGACTCAGAGGTGGTGAAAATCTATTCTGCCAAAGAGCTCAAGGAAGCTACCAATAACTATGCTCAAGACATGATTTTGGGTCGAGGCGGAAATGGCATTGTATTTAAAGGTAACTTACCAAATATGCTTGAAGTTGCAATTAAAAGATCAAAAACAGTGGATGACACTCAAATTGAGCAGTTCATCAATGAGGTGGTTATTCTTTCTCGAATCAATCATCGCCATGTTGTCAAATTCTTGGGGTGTTGCTTGGAAGCTGAAGTTCCTTTGCTAGTATATGAATATATCTCTAATGGAACTCTGCATCACCATATCCACCGCCAAGCAGGTGCATCGGATTGGTTATCATGGGAAAATCGTTTGAGAATTGCAATTGAAGCTGCGGGTGCACTTGCTTATCTTCACTCCGCTGCATCCATGCCTATAATCCACAGGGACGTCAAGTCAACCAACATATTGATAGACGAAAACTACACTGCAAAGATCTCTGATTTCGGAGCTTCCAGGTTAGTCCCTTTGGATCGTACACATGTGGCAACACTAGTCCAAGGAACACTTGGTTATTTGGACCCAGAATACTTCCAAACAAGCCTGTTAACAGAAAAGAGCGATGTATATTGTTTTGGAGTAGTCTTAGCCGAACTTCTAACAGAAAGGAAACCTGTGTCTCCAAATTTATGTGAGGAGGAGGATCGAAACTTATCTGCATTTTTTATTCGATCCATGAATGAGAATAGACTGTTTCAGATTCTTGTGCCTAGGCTAGTAAAGGAGGGGACACTGGACCAACTTCAAAGAACTGCAGAGCTTGTGAAAAGATGTCTTCAACTTAATGGAGAAGATAGGCCTAAAATGAAAGAAGTAGCTAGTGAACTTGAAAGTATAAGAATGTACACTAAGCATTCTTGGGAGGAGCGTTCTTATTCTGTACATGAAGAGGATGAACCATCAGATCTTTATGCGGTTCTAAATAGCCCATAGTGCTTGTTACATGGGATCATGTATAATGCCACACATGAAGGGATGCAAGAGTAGGAACATAATGTTACCCACATTAAAAAATTCCAATAGTGTAGCATGTAGGTTGCTTTGGCTGTTTGAAGTTTCATATTTTATCTAACTTAAATGTTTTTCTTAATATATGCAATTTCTGTTGGTTTTGCTTCCTTTTCTAATGATTATGCAATTAATAGTTTGTTTTCTCAGTTCTATCTAGACTCCTATTTAAGGCAAAATTAAACATCCTCCCTAATGAGTTTTGTATTTTGATTTTACATATATTTAGTAAACTCTATGAATTTTGTTCTTGTTACTTCGTTCTTCTTGTCGTACATTAGTGAGCATCGCAGCTCACTAAGTTCTCTCTATTTGTTACAATCCAAAATTATATGAAATACGAAATTTTAAACTACTTTGGGTTATAGATGTAGCTCTCTCCCTATTGTTAGGGTTTCTCTCTCCCTATTGTTAGGGTTTCTCTCTCCCTATCGTTAGGGTTTTAGTACATCTTTCTTTCGGGTGATTCTCTAAAGAAATACTGAGAATGCATATATTATGTATATGTTATGATGAATATAATATAAGAGCATCCACAATATGTACTTCCAATTTTTACTTCATATATGGCAATTGATTATTAGTTATCTTCATCATGTGTGTCTCAATGAAGATTTCAACATTAAGGATGTACTTTGGAAAACTGTCTTTGGGTGTTTGGTTCATTTTCCGGAAAATGAGTGGAAAATGAATAGAAATATGTAATTATATAATTTTATTCTTTTATTTAAAATATAAAAAATATATAACATAATAATATTTATTATAATTATAACTAATTTATAACTAAAAAATTAAAAAAAAAAAAAAAAAAAAAAGGGGGGGGGGGGTGGGGGGCGCGGTTGCTCGGTTTCCGGCGGAAACCAGAGCCGGCGGACTGGTTTCCGGCGGAAACCAGTCCGCCGGTAGTGAAGGTAGGGACGGCAGCCGTCCCTCCCTTCCATTTTCCCCCAAAATGGGCTTATTTTCCGTGGTCAACGGAAATCAATTTCCGTTGACCACATTTTCTGGGTGTTCCCAAACACCCGGAACCCGGAAAATGACTTTCAGAAGTCATTTTCCGGGTTCCCAAACACACCCTAAAAAATTTTGTGAGAGAATAAAAGTTAAGAGTAGAATATGAGGAAAAAAAAATATTATTTTCCATATAATATAGTCACGATACAAGTTCCGTATCATCTTCCCTTCAGGCTTCAGTTAGCTCTCCTTTTCAGAGTAACCAAAATGGCAAAATCTATCTTTATAGATTTAAAGAGCATTATGAATGATGTTCATTCATAAGTAATCATAACATGCATTATGAAAATTGAAAGTGAAAACTCAAAATATTTAATAGTTACATCATCATGGATCAAGATGCATGTAGCGACATGCGAACTCATAACACATTCATATTTTAAATAACACTCATATTCATATGTTTTTAAATTCCTTTAAAGAAAATAAATATGACCTATACGTATATAAAGTCATTACTTTAATGTAATGTTTATATATATGGTACTTTGTTTTAATGAACATATAGAATAAATATTATATGAACCAAGTATAAACTATATAAAGTGTAATGTTTATGTATATTACACTCATGCATGACCTCACATATGGGAAAGTCACTACATGCTATTTGAGCACAAGTTGCTTGGCTATGAGCCTACTATATAGTGAATGTAAATACATATGATGTACATTTTGTTTAGAATTTATAGACATTAAGGTTTATGTTTATGTAGATATATATAAAACAAATATTATGAACATAATACATAGATATATATAAAACAAATATTATGAACATAATACATACACCGATTAATGTTATTAAACATGATTTGTCTGTAATATAATGTTCATGTACATTATTAAACTTTATTTGTATATAAACATATAGAAGGAACATTATGAACCTATTATAAAATGAATGAAAATGATACTTTAGTGTTGCTATAATAAAACTAGTGTGTGTGGAAAATGAAACTAAAACATATTACCAAATGAAACTATAGTAGAACTAAAATGATACTTTGGTATTAATATAATTAAACTAGTTTCGGTGAAAAATGAAACTAAAAAACATATCGATATTGTCGAATGAAATTGAAGTGTAATTAAAATGATACTTACATTATGGTTTATGCTGCTACATGGATCATGGGTGTGGTCCAAAGAAAATTTTCTCCACCACAGAAGGACCCTGGTCCACGATATAATTTGCCTATGATATTGCAATTGTTATACCATGGACCAAGGTTCATGTTGTATTGTGAACCCGAATACAAAAATTATGTATATTCAGTTAACACATTCAGTATTTAAAGTTAACAGTTTCTATACAAATAACTTGATAATTGCTAACACATAATATGATAGAGTTAATTACAGCAATAGTCCTCCGACTATGTTGATTTTCCAAAACTAGTCCCCGACTTTTAATTTGGACAATTTATGTCCCTTAACTTTCAAATTCTTTCCAATGTTGGTCTTTTAGTCAAATTTTGGTTAAGTTGAGGTCAAATGAAGGGTTAAAAGTATCCGTTCACCTGTATAGTGTATTATTACTCGTATTTCTCCTGTCCTATACGCTATATATATGAATATAATCTCAGCCAAAGAGACTTCGGCTGAGATTAATGGCTTCGATTGAGACTTCGAGTGAGATTATATTCATATATACAGCGTATAGAACATGAGAAATACGTGTAATAATACACTAAACATGTGAACGGACAATTTTACCTCTTCATTTGACCTCAGCTTAACCAAAATTTGACGAAATGACCAACATTGGAAAGAATTTGAAAGTCAAGGGACCTAAATTGTCCAAATTAAAAGTCGGGGACTAATTTTGGAAAATCAACATAGTCGGAGGATCATGGCTGGAATTAACTCTAATATGATACTATGATAGTTACAGGTATAGAAATTGTCATTGTAGATACAGAATATATCAACTACAGATACAAAATCTAAATATTATTTTTGAACCAATGTCTACAATATAAGGTATATCATGGGGTCTTGGTCAATGATATAATTTGCCATGATATTGGGACATCAATCGTTATATCGTGGACCAGGGTCCACAGTGCCCTCGTTCGAAACGACGTCGTTTAACTAAGTTAGTGGGGAGTTGACGCGCGACGGACACCGTTCCGTTCATCCATTTCCCGTTATGTGTAATTCTGTGTTTTCTATTGAGTGTTTATATGTTGAAAGTGTGTAACCAATAGATATACCATGAACTTAGATCTATATTGCAAGGTGGACTCATCGTAATTTAATATTAAATGTTCATAATTTACATATTTAATGTTCACAATTTAATTTGGGAATATTTAGTAGGTAAATTGTGAACATTAAATATGTAATATTCAGTATATAAAATGTGAACATTCAGTAAATAAATTGTGTATTTTAGACGCAAATTCACAAAATAATTTGCCGTGTAAAACCATCCAAGTCGAAGAAAAGCATTTTAACACGTTCACCATTGCTCCGCTGTAAAATTAGAAATTCTGCGAAGAAGCAGAGGAGAGGGCGCGGAGCCGGCGGGCGCGTACTGTGTTGCTTTGCTTCAGCAACACCTTAAAGACGGCGTTGAACTCCTCCTTCTCCGCCCTCACTCGGCTTCGCGAACCCCTTCTTACTATCAATGGCCGAAGAGAAGCAGAAAGGGGGAAAACCCACCATTCCGCCCTACATGAAGGCCATTTCCGGATCTCTAGGGGGAATCATGGAGGCCAGCTGCTTGCAGCCCATTGATGTCATCAAGACCCGCCTTCAGCTCGACCGCTCCGGCACCTACAAGGGGATCGCCCACTGCGGCTCCACCATCGTCAAAAACGAAGGCGTCCGCGCTCTCTGGAAGGGCTTGACCCCCTTCGCCACTCATCTCACTCTCAAATACGCGCTTCGGATGGGATCCAACGCCGTCCTGCAGTCCGCCTTCAAGGACTCCCAGACCGGGAATCTCAGTCCTTACGGGAGGCTTCTATCCGGCTTCGGAGCTGGCGTCCTCGAAGCTCTCGTCATCGTCACTCCTTTCGAGGTTCGTTTCCTAATTCCCTCTAATTTCTATAAATTTTCGCTCTCTTGCTTCATTGAACTAAATTTTAACAATTTGCAATTTGATTTTGATGCCTGGATTGAATTATTTTTGTAATTTCTATCTTGTGAATCCGTATTTAAATGTAGAAGTCAATAGATCACTGTTTTTAGATTTAAAAAATTTGAGTTGGTGGGGGCTTTAGGAAAAAAGTGTTGTTTTTCTTTTCTATTTTATAGACAATAGACTATTGAAGAATTGCAGAAATCTATTTAATTATAAGATTATTAGATTTTTTTTTCCTGTTCTTGAGTTCTAAGTAAACTGATATCTGGAAGCTCTGAACATAAGTTTAGATGAAATGAATGATACCAGGGAGCATTTCAACAGCAAATGTGCCTCAAGTTGATGCTCTTAGTTTGAAATCTTGTTTGTAAATTTCAGTCTAATGTGAAATTCAGCATTCTTTGACTAACTATATGATTGAAGAGGGAAATTCACTTTGTAAGATATCGGAAAGTTCTATTGATTACGGAGTACTTCTCTATTATTGATTGCAAGATTTTCATTACTAAAGAACCTTCTTTTATCATTGTAGCTGCAAATTAAGCTTTTATTTGAATCTCTTGCTTCTATCTCGAGTCTCTCAAGTTGCATATAGACGTGCGCATTTAGTCTTTCATTTTAGATGTAGTTTGATTTGCTGGTCTTTTGGTTCTGATCATTGCGGCCCTAAGTCACATCTCTATTGTGTCTAAGGTCGATATCTCAGTTAGTTATGTTGATGCAGGTGGTGAAAATCCGACTACAACAGCAGAGAGGTTTAAGCCCTGAGCTCCTGAAGTACAAGGGGCCTATACACTGTGCCCGAATGATTGTTCGTGAAGACGGGATTCGTGGTCTGTGGGCTGGGGCTGCCCCAACAGTTATGCGAAATGGGACCAACCAGGCGGCCATGTTCACGGCCAAGAATGCATTTGATACAGTATTGTGGAAGAAACATGAAGGTGATGGGAGAGTCCTTCAGCCATGGCAGTCTATGATTTCGGGTTTCCTTGCAGGGACAGCTGGCCCTATATGCACTGGACCTTTCGACGTTGTGAAAACGAGGCTGATGGCTCAAAGCCGATCAGCGGGTGATTTGAAGTACAGAGGAATGTTTCATGCCATCTCAACTATATACACCGAAGAAGGTATACGTGCTTTGTGGAAGGGGTTGCTTCCCCGGCTTATGAGGATCCCGCCTGGACAGGCCATTATGTGGGCTGTTGCTGACCAAGTGATTGGCTTGTATGAGAGAAGACATATACAAAATGCAGCGCTATAGGTAGCTTGACAATTACTCCATTCTTTGCCAAGAGCTTGCTAGCTGTTTGGCCACTTTAGATTCCTTTAAATTATTGGTAATCTCTAGTGAGGGACAGTTCTCTTGTCCCTGGCAAAATGGTATGTGACTAGGCTGCACTGAGACTTCCTAAGTTTTGCTTGGAGCACCTGTTTCTTAGAGGCTCAATAGAAGACTATAGAATTGCTGTATTGTTTGTTTGTTTGTGTTTTTTTTTTTTTTAAATCAACAAGAAATTTTGTTTGAAACAATGAGGTGGTTATTACCAGAGTTCAAACAACAATAAAATATAGTAATAGTTGAGATAACTTCAACTAAGTTAGTTGGACGAGTATTCAACAAAAAAAAAAGTTAGTTGGACGATTGACTTGATAATCATTTACGGAGTACTTTTTTTTGATATAGGAACAATCTCAGTTAAATTTGAATTTGCTTCTCCATAATATAAGGATAACATCAGCCAAGTTCGTGGACAGTAAAGACCATAAAATCATTTTACTATTTCCATTAGCCTATCTCCATATTCTTGTTAATCGTTTGGTTCAAAGAATTCCTAATCCCTAATCAAAAGATTTAGGCATTGAATTGTTAACTGGTGACAGGGGTTAGGCATTGAATTGTTAACTGATCAAAGGGGTGAAATTTGGGAGAAGAAACTAGGGATCAAGTCTCACCGGCAATATGGGAGCAACTAAGTCAATTAGTCCCTTAAATTTTGTAAATGTGCAATTACACTCATCAACAATTGATTTTGATGTAATGAAGCATGCTGGCAAGATTTCGGACAGTCTCTTTCTTGCTGGCAAGATTTCGGACTTTATTCGTTACCGGATTATTGAAACCCTAATTATCTGTAATAGCAGACCCTAATTATCTGTAATAGCAGATAATTAATCGTTTTTGGACTTTATTGCATTAAAATTAATTGTTGATGAGTATAATTGCACATTAAAAAAATTTAGGATGTTAATTGACTTTCAGCTAAAATTCGAGGGTCTATTTGACCCACTTTCTTTAATTTGATTCATCAGTTAAAAGGCGGAAACCCTAGCTGGAGAAAGCTGCGTGTGCTATATATACCACATACATTCTGCAAGTCTGCCGCAGAACAACCTACACCCTCCGCTTCCGACTCAACTCTTCGCTCTCATAGCTACCCGATCTCTGTGTACTTATTCGACGCACAAACAACATAACGCCATTTCATAGTTCTCTAGTAAGTTTCATTGTTTAGAAGTATAATTTGGCATTGGTTTTGTGAATAATTAAATCTGTTTCATTTTCATACCCCAATCCTTTGTGATTCAAATTCATTGCAGTAGAAAAGTAAACACAAAGAGGCAACTTTGCCGAGGTGATTGATTTTGTGTTGATTCCCTCTTTTCCCTGTTGCCTATATTCTCTGTGGTCAAGCTTGGAGCTACAAAAGTTGTTGAACTGTATAAGTGTTGACACCATCCATCTCTAGCGTGACTATATTGTATTATCATTTTCCATTCAAAAAGAATTATTTTTATTCTGTTTGTTTGTTTCAGGGTGTTAAACTTTTTCTTGTTTAAGTATGATTCTCTATGTGATGATGATATGTATGGCTATGGATTTGTATCCAATGAAGCTTTCTTTTTGTCATAGTTACACTGATAGGGAATCATATTCATAGTACCATTTGCTCTGTGTTCAAACTTTGATAGAAACCATGATGTTTTTTCATGTTTTTGTAAGCAAGTCAGCTTCTTGTCCAGATCTGAGATATCCCAATCTGGACAATTGTTTTACTCAAAACTTGCAATATGAAATCCAGTATCACTCGCCTGAATCTGAATATTTGCCCTGATGTTTTAGGCCCTTTATTACTGGTACATTCTTCATAGACATATAGCAAAATGTTAGTTCATTGATTGGATTGGACATGGTTGATACAAAAGATGGGAATAGAGTTGCAGTTTGAGAAAGCAAACACACTCTGTCCCTAGACAAATGATAATGTCTTGAGGCAATTTCTTGGTTTGCAACATTAATGGAGTTTTCACTTCAGCTTTCCAATTTACTCACCCACAAGATCTATCATTTTCTTTGATCTTGTTGGGCACATGGTTGGATTACATCCCCACTGTTTTTATGATATTTTTCTTCCTCCTTTCCAATGTTCAGCAAATAGCCTATAATAGGAGAAACAACGACAAGGTAAATCGAAGCAAAACAAATTTAACAACATATTTTGAATTAATTGATCAGTTTATATGTGGTGGTGAAAGCTTTGTTAGATGCTATGGAGGTTTGATCATTTTCTAAGGGCATTGAGTTGGAAAACTTGGAATCAATATTGGTGTAGTTATTCTGGCTTTCAACCTGGTATGAAGATGTTTTAGACCATATGGACGGTCTGATAATGTCATTTATTGTTTTCATCATCAGCTTTGAATTGAGTTCTTATTTCTTTTTTTGTACGTATAATACAAGATTTAAATGTAGTACTTGTACAAGATTGTAACATATCCGTGTAAATCCTATACTTATTTGGTATTTTTATTATGTGATTTTGGTATTATCTCCATGCAATATTAATACTACAAGTTCCACAACAATATTTGATCGCAATTTTATTGGACTAATTCTAAGTCCATTGGACCTTGCCTCTAAATTATATATATTAATATTAAAATGAATTAAAAAATCTAATCAAATTTTATTAACTGAATCTTATTATTTTAATGTTTTATTACAGTTATTATTATTACAAATACTAAAGTTTTACTCAAAATGAGTTAATTTTAATTTTTATTTCTTCAATTTTGTATTTTTCTCGTCTTTTTAAGTTTAAAATTGATTCTTTAAAAAATGCAATAATTGAGATTAAAATTAAAATTAGTAAGCCAAACAAACCATTAATTGAAATTAAAATGTATTTTGATGTTTCAATTTCGGGTAAATATGGGCTCCCGGCCCGACCCACTTAATAATCGCCGCCTTCACCCGACAACCTATAAATATATGATCCCGCCTCAAATTTTTCTCCAAATTTCGCTCGGCTAATTTCGGAATCGTTCGCGTAATTCTCAGGCTATTCCGTAAACCCTGTTTCCGCTCGTTGCTCTGTTTCTTCGGATTGTACCAATCTGAACTTGCTGTAGAAGAAGGATTCTGATCAGTTAACTCCCGAGCTTTACAAGCATCTCAGGTTCGCTATTCGAGTTCTTTAGCTTTTAGAGTTTGCAATTCCACCGATGGGATCGGAAGCAATGGATGCGAGTATTGGGCTACATTCCGACTGCAAGTTTTCAACTTTAGGGTTTAATGTTCTAGGGTTTTGTGTATATTTTGGGTATTCTTTTATTGGATTGATAAGATGATCCGGATCGCTACGGAAAATCTGAATTGTTTGGGGTTGTACAAAAGGTTAATGAATTTGAACTTTTTAGTGTTTTTTTCCTTCGTTGAATGCTATCGTCAATCGAGATCCAAAAATTGTTCGATCATTAGTAAAACTTGCGAACGGGAATGGCCCTACCTGATAAGATATTGCGGGTACACATTGGAATTTGGTATTCATCAGACAAAAACTGTTAAATTGCTTATTTGAATTGGTTAAATTTTAACCCCATGCTTGGAGAAGTAAACATGTTGAGAATAGGTTAATAACAAGTCATAAAATTTAACAAATTTTCATTCAAAATATAATATATTATTAAATATTAATAATTTTACATTATACCATACTTGAATCTTTTCATTTTTTATCAATTATTGAGGCTTAATATAAAATTTTATAGATGGGCAAGATGGTTGACCTATCTCAATAATGTGTAATGTAACTTGTTAATATTAACACATAATTAGTTACATTTTTCAACAGCCCAGTTGCCACTGATTTGGTTCACTCCCCCAATCACTAATTTACTATGTTGAATTCATATCAACATTTGGACTGAATTGTTCTATGATTTGCATACTGCTATCATTTAAAACTTGGACTTCATAACTATGTTCTAGCTCACATGGTTTTAAGTTTTAGTTTTTCATCCACTTTTATGTTTTTAGGTGTCTTATGTGATGCTAATAGTGTTGTTGGCTTTTGTATTTGCAGACCTGAAATTTGGGGAAACAATTGTCATATTTGCCAATCTTCTACATTGAAAATTATTTGCTATGGCTGTGAAAACAGTACAAACTGTTTCGAAAAGACCAGAGGCATCAGTTTTTAACGGACGCAGAGTAGGTTACCGTGTATACAACAAGGTGTGTATATATTGGCTTGAAGGGAGATGCAATAGGAATCCCTGTCGGTTTCTGCATGCAGAATCATCCTTGCAGCAACCAAGGCAGACCCTTTCAACCATATATGATGCTGATAGGCATTCTGTTCAAACCAAAACTTCTCAGAGGAACTCAAGCTACATGAGCCCAAAGACTGGAACTAATTTGACAAATGGAATTGTTGATTCTGGAAACAAAACAGGACCGGAGACCAAAAAAATAGTTTCAATTTCCAGAGGATCTGGATCTAAGGGCAAAGTTACTCAGAAGCCTCAAATAAAGCTATGCCAGTACTGGGTTACTAACCATTGTGTTCATGGAGACAAGTGTAAGGACTTGCATGCATGGTCGTTCGGTGATGGGTTTTCGATGCTGACGAAGTTAGAAGGTCATACCAAGGTACTTATCAAAATTGTTGTCAGGTTTTCTTTTTAATGCTGAAGACTGAAGTTTTCGTATCAAAGCTTAATGCTTTATTTTATTTTAAAATTTAGGCCATTACTGGAATTGCTCTTCCCACTGGTTCCAGCCAGCTCTTTTCAAGTAGCAATGACAAATCTGTACGGGTTTGGGACTGCCACAGTGGTCAGGTTTGTGCTCTTTTTAGTTTAGAACTTGTGGTAGACCATGATAGTTTTACACTTTCCATGGGAGTAATAATGATGTTAAGGTAATTCTCCTTCTCATGCAGTGTGCTGCTGTAATTAAGTTTGACAAAGAAGTAGGATGCTTAGTTGGTGAAGGTCCATGGGTATTTGTGGGATTGCCCAATGTTGTTAAGGTAGTATTTCTTTTGCCATTTAAGCTTTCATGTTTTCCCTTCCAAGTGCATTTTACTCTTTTCTTCTGTCCACATCAATGCTTTCTACATTGTGCCATTGTAAATGGTTTCCTTGTTTTAGGCCTGGAACACTCACACTCAAATAGAGTTTAACCTTAATGGACCAACTGGGCAAGTTTATGCAATGACTGTCGGCAATGATAAACTTTTTGCTGGAATAGAGGTAGTTACTGCTGTTGGAATGGTTTATTTAGACTGGCTTTCACATTCTCTAACATGTTAAACCTGCTCGTATAACTTAGTTTAACACTTTTGCGTCTTTTGGCCACAGAATGGTACCATATTGGCATGGAAGTTCACTTCTGAAATAAATAGTCCAGAACTTGTTTCGTCATTGGAGGGTCACAGCCAGGCTGTGCTTTCACTTGTCGTCGGTGCTAATAGGCTGTACTCGGGTTCCATGGATAACACAATCAGAGTATGATTTTCTTTCCACAGTATTTGATTTGTTCTAGTCATATGATTAATCAACCGTTTTGTTTTATCTAATGATGCAACACCTTGAATCACATTTACTTTTTATTCATAGGATGGTGCTTTCTCTTGTATACTGTTTATCTAGTTTTGATTCTTGTCTGACTGAGAATCTTCTCATGAATAATATTCTGTTGCAGATGTGGGATCTGGAAAGTTTGCAGTGCTTACAGACACTAAATGGCCATACTGATGTTGTCATGTCTATCCTTTGCTGGGACAACTTCTTGTTATCTGGTTCCTTGGACAACACTATAAAGGTTTAAATTACTTTGTTGTCATGGAATTATTGAACTTTGATGGCTTTCACTCTGAAAAAACTCCAGTTCGTAATCTTTTTTTTCACTCATTTCCTTCAGGTGTGGGCTGCAACTGAAAATGGGAGCTTAAAAGTAGTTTATGAACATAAAGAGGAAACTGTAAGTTATCGTTTTACCTTTCCTAAGGTTAATTGATTTGTTAACACTGTCAGCTCTAGATTTGTAAGTTAAACGTATTGTTCTCCACTTCTTCAGGGTGTACTAGCTCTTTGTGGGATATGCGATGCTGAAGCTAAACCGATATTGTTCTGCTCATGCAATGACAATACTGTCCGGTTATATGACCTGCCATCGTAAGTATAGCGTATAGCATCCATGTATTTCTCTGTTCTGCTAAAAGCTTCACTTTCTTTCTCTTCCTAGTTGCTGATTCTCCCCCAACCTCTCTCTGAATGTGATAGGTTTTCCGAAAGGGGCAGACTATTCGCAAAGAGGGAAGTTAGATCGGTTGAAATAGGGGTTGGAGGGCTGTTCTTTACCGGCGATGCAACTGGACAACTTTCTGTTTGGAAATTGCAGGGAGAAGCCATTGCCATGGCTCCTCAAGTAAGTTGATGGATCACAAATGGTTCTGCAACTGGAAACACCATTTCTTGGTCAGACAGACCAAATGCTATTGCACATAGTTCTGCTGACATCTAGTTTAGCCTAACTATCAGAGGAAGACAGGCTGTTGAATATTCGGTCGATTTTTTAAGGGACAGATAGCCAACAGCCAGACTGCATTTTCTCTGGCAATTTTGTATTCTTGTGTAGAGAAATGATATCTCCATACCTTACCACTATGGCAAGTTTGGTTGCAACTTACAAGATGTAAAAAGCTCAGTTTCAAAGCTGTAGTCTAGATGATATGTTGTATAGATTTGAATTGATCATTTGTTTGATTCTTTTTTCACAATATGCTTCTCCTTCTAATAAGATGTTAAGTTTTGATTACTTAGTTGTAATGTTATGTGTTTTTCCATATTTCCTCACAATGTTACTGTTTAGTGAGTAGTGACATTAGTCTTCCATATATACTGCTTATAATTTCATACACAAGGAATGAGAAAGAATAAAAGAATAAGGATTGTAAATTTTTTTCATAAAGAATAAAAGGATAAAAGTATATTGAGAATGTAAAATATATAATAAAGCTAAATTATTTACAAATTACAATTGAGTTTTCTTGTTGATACACACTTTAATAATATTTTCATACAAAAATTACTTTCTAATATGACTATATGCCTGTAGTCCCCAACTTGCTTGGCAACTTGCAACAATTAAAATCTAATCAAATATCTGGATAGTTCCCCACACTAATTTCCCCCTAATCTAGTCCAATCTCCACAATATTTTTGCTTTTCTTTACATTATTTGGAATAAATAGTATGAAGATAATTGCTTTGAAACTTAACTGATAATTAAATTAAAACTTACATTATTTTATATTTGGAATAAATTAGAATAAATCTACTGTTAGTATTCTCTCTCTTTTTTTTTTTTCTATAAAAAAAAAGCTTGTGGGTCGACCGCGTGGGGCAGGCTAGGGTTACTTGAACTCTAGCTCATGGACTGCCTCGCAAAAACTCGCTAAAAATTAAGTCCGCAATGAGGAGGCCCTGTTTTGAAGTACTATTATATGATGTGTGATTTTTATTGAGTTTTTGGTTCAATTATTACACAAATATTTATTAACCTATACTAAATTTGACTAATTTATAAGTACTTAATGAT
This sequence comes from Ipomoea trifida, assembly GCA_003576665.1. Classification (NCBI taxonomy): domain Eukaryota; kingdom Viridiplantae; phylum Streptophyta; class Magnoliopsida; order Solanales; family Convolvulaceae; genus Ipomoea; species Ipomoea trifida. The sequence continues at coordinate 4,366,499 of CP025658.1, read as the reverse complement.
TATTGATTTTTTGGTATTCAATCATTACACAAATATTTATTAACCTATACTAAAATTGACTAATGTACAAGTAGATTATTGATTTTTTTGGTATTCAATCATTACACAAATATTTATTAACCTATAATAAAATTGACTAATGTATAAGTAGTTAATGAAAATAAAGAATTTTTTTACCAGATATTTATTTATTTATTTTTTACGAACATAACTTACTTATAATGACTTTAATGAGGTGGACTTGAACCTAAGAACTTCCATTTAAAAAGGTAATAGTGATGTTATGAAACCACAAAGTACAATATTTAATAATACCACATCATAACATAACCATTGAAAACAATTTTAACAAGGAAAAAATGATTCCAGGTGACAAGGAAAAATTCGTAGTCACTATTCGAGGATGGACGGCGTAAACCTCATTTTTATGTAATAACTCGTAAATCACACAAGAAAAGTAAATGGTAAAAAAATCATTCGTGCATGACGGACTCAACTGGGATGATGTTGATAGTAATCGTTTGTCGTGACCTTTTGGTATGAGAATCATACTTAATTAGTTAATCCCTCGTTATTTTAGAAAAAAAAATATTTTTTTAATGTATAACATATGGTGAGAAGTAACCACGTTGGAAGATGTTAATCCGTCCAATTCAACGAAATATTGCGGTGAAAAAAGAAGTTGTTAGTCACGAGAGGGAGATCTGTGTAATCGAAATTACAAAATTTATCTAAACTGCATGTTACTTGCGGTGTATTTCTCACGATTTTCGTGTTTCTACACCAAGAAAAATAAATAAATATATAAATAAAATGTTAATCTCTTAACTTTTTAAAATTCATCTTTTAATATTTACTTTGATTTGTCGTCTCATTAAAAGTAGCTTCACTTTGTTGATTCTTGGGGTATACTGCTATAGTAAGCATTTATGCTCTCCACTAAAATGTTTGAAATGACATTACTTTCATGCTTTCATGTTTTGTGTACGAGAATCTTTCACTTTAGATCAATACTCAACTTGTTAAATAACTTAAAATAAATTTATAAGTTCTATTTTGCTAGTACTTATATGATGTATGAATTGAAAAAGGAGGTAAGATTTGACATTGTTGTGAATAGTATAGAAGTTTTTTTTTTCTTTTTTTTTTTTAAAAAAAAAAATTTTGAAAAGGGAAAATATGATTTGTGAAAATGAGATGGAAACAAAAAGATTTCTCTTTGAGTGGAATATGACACTTTTGGCAAAGCTTTTAAAAAGGGGTTGGATTTGATTGGATGAGTGGTTTCCTAGAACGTGCGAATGAAGGGTGTGGTCTGTGGATTGTTCATCCGGTTTTCACTTGGAAAACCAAGAAGGAGGCTCATAGTTTCCGCCTTCTAGCCGTCACCGTTAGTTTCATTCACGGTATTCAAATACCACGTCGCCGCTTTAATACCCATCATGTCCCTCTCATACCTCGTATACGGTCAAATCCTATTCCTGGTTTAGTCCCTACATATTTTTATTTTATAATATTATTACAGTAAACAATGGATTTTATTTATTTATTTATTTGGACTTATTCGAGTACTGATATTTCGTAGCTAATGACTTCCTTGTCTTCCAGCGGACCAACTTCAACTTGTCATCTTTTAATTATATTTCCATATTTATCGGAGAAAACTGGATCCGACCTTACTAATCTTCGCATAATTGGTGATTTATATAGAAATTACGTTTTCTACAAGTATCTTTCTCTTTCTTTTTCTCTCACCCAACGAAATTACTAACCCAATTAACTAATAATTATTTATCAAATATTCCCAATAAAATTTAAACTCAAAATATAACATACCTAAGTGTGTCGTTAATGTAGTTGTAAGGTCTTAAGCGGAATCAAAATTAATATCTGATAGTAAATATTATGTAGTAATTTTTGTATTACTAATATTGGTTGGGATAAATAATATTCTGATAAATTTAATTTGGTTTGGTATACAAAAATTTTTTATTTGCATGAAATTTTGTTGAATAGTAGTACGTGAGGAATGCATGAACCAATTTAAGTGGAAGGATTGATAGAATTCATGATCAAATTGAAGTCGCCATACTCGCATTTATGTCTCCTTTTAGAGGAAAAACTAAAATTGCCTAAGCTCTCACCAAATTCAAATTTCTTATTCGAATTTAATAGTTCAATTTGGCGGCGGAAATTAATTAAAATTCATATAATAAGTTTTACTTTTATTTAACAAAATAAAAATAAAAAGGGAACAAAAGTTTGAACAGCCATGCATGAAACATGGCTCAACTATCAGCGACCTCCATGGTCAACGGAAGGTTCTCTTCGTTGACACGTTCATCCAATCTCCATGTCACATTCTCACCCATTTATACTTATTGGGATTTTTATGAAATTAAAACTTTACCTAATAAAAAAAATTTACCTAATAAAAAAATTAATAAATTATTTTTATTAAGATCACTTCATTTTTTTGAATACCTTAAGATCACTTCATTAAACATTCGAAAAATATGATAACTCTTTAATAACGTCATTCCATTTAATGAAAATTTAACATATTAAATTATCAAATTGCTCCTAATTTTTATATTAAAAAAGTGAGTCTCTTGTGTGTTTGTCTTACGGATCTTTATCAGTGAAACGGGTCTGGCCACGATGAAAATGTAATATTTATGTTGAAAAATGTAATTCTTTTAAATCAGAATATAATATTTAGAGTTGAATAGTTAATTATTAGAATAAATATAATACGTAGTAATAACGGATAAATTGTTTGATTGTTACTTAGGAGAGGAAGTATAATATCTATGACGAAAAATGTGATACTTTTAATTAAAATGTAATATTAAACATTGAAAAGTTACTTATAATAAAAATTGTACTCCGTAATACTTATGTTGAAAAATATAATATTTATAAAAAAACTCAACCCATCTCACCATTAAAGATTAGCAAGAGAGTATAATTTGCCTTTAAAAAATACCAAAAAGACAACAGCATGGTTGTAAAAAACCATATATTTAAATAGCATTATTTACAAAAAATGCCACATTTGTTTACCTAACCTTTCTGGTGTCTTTTGCCACCTTTGCCTCGTAGTTTATGCCCTGCAATTATGTGCATGTATGTGTACGTATACATTAATATTTTATAAAATTATAGATTCTATAATGATATAAAGTTTTATTATTAGTTGGGTGTTATTACATAATTATTTTGAAGGTTAGATCTTTATCTTTTGTATGTGTAACAAATTTTTATCATTAAAAAAATATTTTTTGATCTCATTTTATATGTCGTAAATTTAAAAATTATAAGTAAATATTAATGAAAAAAAAAGAAAGAATTAGTTTGATTAATGAATAGCGATAAAATGAGACATATGAATATTATAGGGAGGGGAGGGCGAAACCAACAAGTACTTTTCCTGTGTAATTTTGTTCGAAATAAAAAACCGCCCCTGGTTTTCTTCGTCTGCAATTTGCACCACCTATATATACGCTTCCATTTCTCATAGCTGTCTCATACACTAAACAAATTTCCACGGAAAGTTGTAGAAGAAGCAGGAAGATACTACACCATTTCTCAACTGTTCTTTTGTTTCTGTTATGGATACTAAGATCGGATCAATCGAAGCTTGTAAGGCAGGGAGCGGCGACGTAGCCAACGCGCCGACAAACGGCGTCAATACGGTTCACTCAACGCCCGTTGCCTTCAGCTCGGCTGAGGCTACTCTAGGCCGCCATCTGGCGCGCCGCCTCGTCCAGATCGGGGTGACCGACGTGTTCAGCGTCCCCGGGGACTTTAATCTTACTCTGCTTGACCACCTCATTGCGGAGCCGGGGCTCAACCTGATCGGCTGCTGCAACGAGCTCAACGCCGGATACGCCGCCGACGGCTATGCTCGGGCCCGCGGTGTTGGAGCCTGCGTCGTCACTTTCACCGTCGGAGGACTTAGCGTCCTCAACGCCATCGCCGGCGCGTACAGTGAAAACCTCCCGCTGATATGCATCGTCGGTGGTCCCAACTCGAACGACTACGGAACTAACCGGATCCTCCACCACACTATCGGTTTACCCGATTTTAGCCAGGAGCTCCGATGCTTTCAAACCGTTACTTGCTATCAGGTCTCTCCTTGATACACAATTATGGTTGCTTAATCGAATATCCTCATTATATTAGTCATTTATTTATAAAATCTAGGTATAATATTATTGATGCCTTTTCTTCTTCACAGGCTGTGGTGAACAATTTGGAAGATGCGCACGAGTTGATCGATACGGCGGTATCGACGGCGTTGAAGGAGAGCAAACCGGTTTACATAAGCATCGGCTGTAACTTGGCAGGAATCCCTCATCCCACCTTTATTCGTGAACCGGTTCCATTTTCACTTAACCCCAAGTATGTTCCCTCTCAACCTTCTGCTTTTCTGCTAGATCTTTTTTCCATAAATAATCAACTGCTTTATTACTAATAATAAACTAAGAAATGGTAGTTTATTGTCATGGAGATAAAATGGAATGCTGATACTATATATTTTATAGTCAATGTATATTAAGTTGAGAATACCTTTTATGTGTGTGCATATTCTTTTGGTTTTAGCTCAATTTGGGTAGGTAGGCCACTTAGGATTGCTAAAATCATTTTGATTTACTCTGTAAGGAATTTTGGCTTTCCATATGTTGATCTATTATAAGTTTATATCTCATATTGTTCTGTCTAAAGGAGACTGAATGATAGCTTTCTGCTTATTTGCAATTTCGTATGAGATCTACATTCTTTGTTTATCAGGTGGCTGTAGTATCAATAGGGTGTTCTTGATTGTTTGAATGTGTGTCACATCTTCTGCAATAAATGTGATCAAATTGATTTATGTTTGTTTCTATGTTGTATAGATTGAGTAATCAGATGGGTTTGGAGGCAGCAGTGGAGGCTGCTGCAGAGTTCTTGAACAAAGCTGTGAAGCCAGTGCTGGTTGGAGGGCCAAAAATGCGTGTTGCAAAAGCTTGCAAAGCCTTTGTCGAGTTGGCAGATTCTTGTGGGTATGCCACGGCTGTTATGCCCTCTGCTAAGGGGCTAGTACCTGAGCACCACCCGCATTTCATTGGAACCTACTGGGGTGCAGTGAGCACTGCCTTCTGTGCTGAGATTGTTGAATCTGCTGATGCTTACTTGTTTGCGGGACCAATATTCAACGACTACAGCTCGGTTGGCTATTCTTTGCTTCTTAAGAAGGAGAAGGCAATCATTGTGCAACCTGATCGTGTGACCATTGCCAATGGTCCTGCATTTGGCTGTGTTCTAATGAAGGATTTCCTTTCTGCGCTTGCAAAGAGACTTAAGCACAACAAAACAGCTTACGAGAATTACTCTAGGATTTTTGTCCCTGAAGGTCAACCACTCAAGTGTGAGCCGAAGGAGCCATTAAGGGTTAATGTTCTTTTCCAGCACATCCAGAAAATGTTGTCAGGTGAAACAGCTGTTATTGCTGAGACAGGGGACTCATGGTTCAATTGTCAAAAGTTGAAATTACCTCAAGGATGTGGGTAAGCACTAGAAAGAATGCAAATTTCTTCTCATGAGTTTATCTTCTCCAATTAAACTAATAAAACAAAATTGCAGATTTCTGCTTTATTGCCTTGTGACCTAATAGCCTATTCACTATTGGTTGCAGATACGAGTTCCAAATGCAGTATGGATCTATTGGATGGTCTGTTGGTGCAACTCTTGGGTATGCACAAGCTACACCGGAGAAGCGGGTGATTTCTTGCATTGGAGATGGTAGCTTTCAGGTGACAGCTCAGGATGTGTCAACAATGCTGCGTTGCGGTCAGAGACCCATCATTTTCCTGATAAACAATGGTGGCTACACGATTGAAGTAGAGATCCATGATGGACCTTACAATGTCATCAAGAACTGGAACTACACTGCACTCATTGATGCAATCCACAATGGTGAGGGCAAGTGCTGGACAGCCAAGGTGAGTGAAATTGACTATACCCGCGATTATGTTCAATTCCAAACTCCTTTTCTGTTGCTGTGAACTTCCAATTGCTGATTTCCCCGGTCGGTCATAACAATGTAGGTTTTCTACGAAGAGGAGCTCATTGAAGCAATTGAGACCGCGACTGGAGCCAAGAAGGATTGTCTGTGCTTCATTGAAGTGATTGTTCACAAGGATGATACGAGCAAAGAGCTGCTTGAATGGGGTTCTAGGGTCTCTGCAGCTAACAGCAGGCCTCCAAACCCTCAGTAAACTGTTAAGTGTCGTTGAGGGAGGAAATAACAAAGGGGAATTGGCTTGTCTACCTTGAACAACTTTCAAGTTTCCCCCTCTTACTTACGTTTGTGTAATCATTGAACTATTATATTGCTCATCTGTATATCGGAATTTTTTTTTACCATTCCTGTTTTTCAGAATTCTCCGCCCACCGGTTTCCTCATTTTTTGGATTTTCTGCACGTCAAATGATTCTTCACCGCGAGGAATACGCATTGGGATATTTTGTTACGTCACAATCTGGGCCCATTGCATAATTGCATTGGGTTAGTGCTATATGATAATTTTGTCAAAAGTCTCAAGCCTAATATTGTCCCTTTCGTAATTCGTAACCTTAAACGGTAGTCAGTTCTGGCAGGGACCGACCATCGTAGAAATTTTGACTTGTCGGTTGTCGCCTTCAAAGGACATGCCCTAATCATACGCAAGCCTTCATACTCGGTGGAAGTCTTAAATTTCATTTCATATAAATTTGTTCTTTTTTCTCTGAATGAGAATGGCGTATACGACGGAGAAATAAGTACTAGAGTGCGAATACTATTAACCATTGGAACTTTCTTCAAGTCCCGTATTTCTAGAAATTTTGAGAATATATGGTCTACGAGACTACGACACCGTTATTATTTATCCCTTTACCAAAGTTTAATTCATATCACACATGCGTGTAACTATATTGAGAAACCATGACTTTTGGTTTGTGATGCCACATCGTGTCAGCCTAGCTCCCCACTAAAACTTTCTCAACTGCGTGGTCTGAGCCTCTCGTAATTACTACATTCACATGCAAAAGCTTGCAGGACAGGTGAATAGATTAAGAGCATCCTTATCATGGAGTTTTTTCTTACGGTTATTGAGCAGTTTTTATAAGTGTGATTAGGAAAGAAAAAATGAGAGGAAAGAAAAAAAATTAAAAAACAAAAAAACAAAAAACAAAAAAACAAAACAAAAGGTCAAGCGCGCCTGATGCGGCCAACGGGCGCATGCATTGGGCGCAATAAGTGGCCTTCACAGTTCACACGTGCCTGACGCAGTTGTCTATTGCGTCAGTGGGACTAGGACCATTTACCTGCAAAAAACTCCACTCTTGCAGAGGCACCTCATTCTTCTCTCTCTTCTTATATCTCTCATCCAAGTCATCTATTTCTCTTAGATATATATATATATATATATTCAAATATATTAGTGGTATTATGTCTATTTGACTATTTTGGTTATATTACTCTATTATCCCGAATATGTTACATTTTATAAATCATAGAATAGAACAGTAATCTTTTTTGTTTTTTAATTGTTCATTTTCATTCTTTATAACATCATATTCCTGCACTTTCCATTTTGATTTCATGAGAGAAACATGCTCTATGAGAGAAAGACCAACACTACAGATATTTTACTGTTACTCGAGTTCACAGTGGACATGGGATTATGATAGGGAGCAATTCATGAACCTATTTGCATCTTACCTGGTGTGCACACTAAACGACCATTTTGGAGCAGGAAAGAAGGGAATGTGGCTTGACATGAGCCAATATGTGCCTTCAGGCGGGGAATGTTGGGATGAGCACTACGACATCTATGGCATCGCAACTCCATTGCAAGCAACTTTTCATCATCATTCAAGGTAGCTTTTCCATTTTGACTGACTTCCTCTATCACATCAACAGAATCCCGGAAGAAGGGGGAATTGAATGAGTTCCAATGCTTCTTGTTCTTCAGATGCTTTGAGTTGAAATCCTGGCTGATCACATGAAGGTGCAGTTGTCGCATTGAGGGGACCTGCAGGAAGGGACTCGTGATATCTCTGATATGAAGGTACAAATAGTGTAAATTTAAGTAACAATCAATTAAAAACCATACTGAATGGTATCCAAGACGGAATATTAAGGATTCATTTTCGTTCAGAAACTCTTCTGCCCACTTCAGTCCAACTGCATGCATTGTCTTAAGCAACGGGAGATGCTCCTTGGAAACATCCGCCAGTCGATCAAGACCTTCAACTCGTGCCAACACCAACAGGTGCTTTTGTGACTGCCAGAAGAATGGACTTCACTTTTAAAAAGACTCAGGTAAGAAGGGAATGGAGGAAAGAAAGAGAGTATTAACCTTTGGATACATATCGTTCAGAACAACAACATCCTGTGATGTGTCTAAAACATCACTCTTATGCTTTTCAGGATGCATGGCAATGTCATAAAGAGCTTGTGCCCATGATCCCCAAGTTTTGGTTGTATGCTTTTCATCTTTTCTCTCAGGGTTGTTGCTTGTATCAAGAGGACACTTGGTGTTGGGTCCAAGTTCTTTCGGAAAGCTTTTATATTTTTTGCTTCTCTCAGGTTCAAAAGCAGCTTCCCTCTTAGCCTTCTGATCACCATTCTGAGTACCTCTGCCCTGTTGATCTTGTGATTTAAATTGATCCTCAGAACTTTCCTTGGAGAACTCTCTATGGGTCCTCAGTATTGATGCAAATCCATCAAAAAGTGATGAATAGGCTTCAGAAAGAATCTTGCAGCCCTTGACATAGTCATTGTTTAGACAATTTGGTCTCTTGGGATTCATATTTGGTCCAAGAACATGTATCACATGAGTTACACCTTCCCTACTAAACAAGGGCGATGATGAAGGGAGAGGAACCACAACAGCTTTTCCAGGTGCTAGGGATCCAATTCTTTCTTTGGTTGCACTTTCCAAGGCAGGACCTGCGGCATTAAATATAGCAGCATTTGTCCCTCCGCCTCCTGGTTTAAGTCGCCTGCACAAAACTAATCTTTAGATCATCTTCCTAACAAGCAAATTTACCAGTGGTTATAGGGATATAATCAATGAAATTATTGGTTTCTCCCTTTAACAACTGATCATGAGGAGAAAGACCTGTACACAAGAAGTAATAATGTTTATAAAGTTTACCAGTTGGCAGCATTAGCAATTACATTGCAGCGTAATCCTCCAACAGAATATAGCTGAGTTATATCACCAACAAATGTAAAGAATTTATTAGGGTCTATGTTCTTTTTTGCAGCTTTTGTCTTGACCAGGGAAAGTATTTTTGATCCAGAGGACAAATCCACCAAAACAAGCCTAGCACTTCCAAGTTTGTTCATGAATTCTTCTACTTTGTCAACAATGATGTCAGATGCCTTCTCAAGATTGAACTGGAAATCTGCTGTAGAAATAGAAGGAAATGCCAAGGTGGGAACATTGTATAAAGAACCGGCAGGACAGGTAGAGCTACTATCTAGGTCTTCATCATTCTTCACATCCTTGGAGGCAGGAGCTGACGTAGAAGTACCATTTTCTGCTCCTTGGTTGGAATTTTTATCTTTGTTCTCTTGATTAGGAATATGCTCCCGAACAGTGCTTGCCTCAGGGCCAGCATCTCCCACTAGATCTACTTTTTTAAGGAACTTCATTATACCAAGTTGAACCTTGGCATTTGAACTCTTCTGACCAAAACAACCTGATGGAAGTGAATCTGATGGACCAAGTCCACAATACGTATCAATAGCAGCTTGAACTTCTTTTTCATCTTGACAAAATGTAATCCGTGCAAATCCTTCACTCAACTTAGGCAATTCTTTCTTTTGAAGCATCCTATTAACAACGGCAGCAGCTTTCCCACCTTGCAATTTTCCTTCATGCCCAGTGCGTTTTACAGACCGAGATATACAAATCTTTGCAGGAAGATCGAGCACCACAGCATGCTTCTCAACCTTTGAGTCACCAAGCTTCATAAAGTCTGCACGCTGTTCTATATCCAAGTTGCATCTGTCTATAAATACACTTTTACCATCCTTCAATGCAGTAGCTGCACTCGTCAGGCATTGTGCCTTTGTCCCTGCCTTGCCATTCCCAATTGTATCCTACACAATTGCGAAAAAACCTTCACATCCCAATTACAAACCACAGCAGCCCAAGCCCAAGAAAAACACTATTTATATAACAAATTGCGGGTATTTTGTTTCAATCCTCTTCTCTATTATCAGACCCTCCAATTTATGCTGGCTAGCCATTTCTCCCACATTTCTTAGACCCCATTTAGTAATTAACATAGTTCTCCAAGCCACAAGTGAGAAACCATGATTGAAGAAAAAAAATCATTGCTATACAGTATACATAACCAGATACACATACGAATTTGAAACTCAAAGTCACAATTACCTGTTTGAAGAAACTAAGATATGCACACGAAAGAGTAATAATGAGATTTCCCGTTCAGAAATTTCGTCGAACATCTCAAATACAATAAGAAGAGTGTATTGATGCATGCGCAGAAATAGATACACCATAAAGAAAAAGTAAGAAGACGAACCTGGCAGACCCGAACCCAGGGTCGAGAGGAGGCGCGCATGACCTGATCGCAGAACGTAGACTTTCCACTACCCGGCGCACCCACCAATACCACCATTATTGCTGCACTGTGCTTCTTTTCTGCTCCTCCATTTTTCCCTAATTTCAGAAATAAAGAATTACGGTAAGAAGTTTAAAGGAATCGACACAATTTCTTTTGTCAATCAGAGTATTCAATTGACCTCCGGATTCAGTGTCGCGATCAATATCCATTTTTTCCATGGCAAATTAACTCTCCAGGTTCACAGTGCTGTTCGACACTTCCGCAAGAGCTTGGGGTAAGGCCGTACGGGAGCCTCGTCAGGCCAAAACACATACACGGTGGATTTGAGTGACTGAAATGTCTTTTTACACTTGTGATTTGAGCTAAACTACTCTTCTAATTATGCTCAACCCGAATTAAATATGATTAAAAATAACTAAATAATTTGTGTAATTGGATTGAACAATCATTTTAGTCAAGGAAAATAAAATTCTTAACATTAATCTTAGCCAGTAGGACTCTGTTCTAAAATCCCTCAAGGTATTAAATCATAAGTCACATGGTCTGCCACTTTGTCTCTAAAGGTGGTAAATCGCAAGTCTCATAGTCCCCGAAGTTCAACCCACACCCTACAAATCCTACTCCAATGATGTTTGAGGTAGGGTTTGAACCCCCACCCTGTTGCCTTCCGCTATACTTAAGGTCAGGTGATCAACTACTTGTGTTAGTTCCGAGACAAATAAAAAAAAAATTTTAGTGACGAAAAAATATACAATATTATCCTAAAAATTTTAGTGACGAAAAAATATACAATATTATCCGAGGATGTACAATGTATAAGCTTCGCTTTTATTATTATTTAATAATACTATTCTGGTTCTCCATACTCCATACTTCCGTAGTAGCTATTTTAGTCCATTAACCTTGTGGTCCAGTGGCATCAAACCCTTCCCTTTAATACGGGAGGTGGTGGGTTCGAGCCTCAGTGCAGGCAATATGAACAAATACTGCATTGTAATAGAGTCAGTAGTATTCAAAAAAAATGTATGATGATCAAGGAGTACATTTGCAATGCTGGTGGTAAACCAGATGCCCCATACAAACAAAAATATTACATATACTAATTTTATAAAGTACAAATAAAAAGTATTTATATTTATTGATTATAAAGGAATTTGCATATCATATCAAGAGTTAATAAAACAAGGCGGCTGGAGCTATTGCCAATTTGTATAATGTTATGTATAAAACTGTGTATATCTAGTATTATTGTATTAGCCATACATGAATTTCAGATTTGAGTGTGATCCAATTGCCACTTTAGGCATAGCTGATGAACAGCCACGCAGGCAAGCGCCTTAAACTTGTCCAACTTGTTTGAAACATGTTTTTTGAAGTTATTTAGACATAGATTTTGTAATTTGTAAAATGGCTGCAACAACATTGATATACAGAGCATTGCATCTGTGATCTTGCATGCAATTCATTGTGGTAATATTAGACTGATTCCACTGGATAAATAACTAACTGACTTATAGCAAAAATATTTGAGAAAAGTGTCAAATTGGCCCCCTAAGTCGGATGGATAGTGCAATTAGGCCCCCTAACTGAAAAAAGCTCCATTCAAACCCCCTAAACCGGCAAAAAAGTGCAATTGAGTCCTAAATGACTTGTTTATCAGGTCAAATTCAGTTAGGGGGCCAAATTGTACTATCCACCCAGTTTAGGGGGCTAATTTGACACTTTTCATTTTTTATTATATTTTTCAAAACAAATATTTTTATATATTTCAGTTCAAAAAAATTATTTTTATTTATTAAAAATATTATTTATTATAAATAAAAAAAATTAAAAAAAAAATTAAAAAATCAGCCACCGGCCGTTTAATAATTTGGTCCTACTGTCAAATTAATTTGTAGAATTCGTCCCCAAGTGTTGGCCATACGCATTTTTCGTTCCTAAGTTATAATTGATGTTGCACTTTTTGTGCCTTTATTAATAAAACATTAGAGACGAAATTTACAATTTTAGTATAATTCACGAACGAATATGTTGGCATTGCATTTTTCGTTCTTTTGCGCTCTCCTTTAGAGACGAAAAATGTAAATTTCTATTTTTTGTTTTGTTTTTTTTTTAAAAAATTATTTAAAATAATTATTTTTAAATTATTTAAAATAATTTTACAAAACTTTTTTCATAATATAAAAAAAATTATTTAAATAATGTTTTTGAAAAAAAGAAAGAAAAAAAAAAAGTCGGCAGTCCCCAGCTGGGATTGCCGACTTTTTTTTTTTTTTTTTTTTTTTTTTTGGTTAAAAAAAATTAAAAATTATTAAAATTATTTATAAAATACAAATTAATTTGACATTATGACCAAATGTGATACAAATTACAAAGTTTCTCACTTAATTTCAGTCCAAGGAGTAATAACCTGATAAACAAGTCATTTAGGACTCAATTGCACTTTTTTGCCGGTTTAGGGGGCTGGAATGAAGCTTTTTTCAGTTAGGGGGCCTAATTGCACTATCCACCCCACTTAGGGGGCCAATTTGACACTTTTCCCAAAATATTTTCCTCGCAACTTCAAAATTAGGAGAAACCCAAAGAAAGATGATTTCAAATGCACTTTTTTGCCGGTTTAGGGGGCTGGAATGAAGCTTTTTTCAGTTAGGGGGCCTAATTGCACTATCCACCCCACTTAGGGGGCCAATTTGACACTTTTCCCAAAATATTTTCCTCGCAACTTCAAAATTAGGAGAAACCCAAAGAAAGATGATTTCAAATGGTCAATTAAGATATTCCCAAAACTAGCAGGGCTTCCAATTACTGACTATATGAATCCCAGCATAAACCATCCATATATAAAAATATTTAATTTCTCAAGCTCAAACATAAGATGCTAAGCTAGCTACTTTCTAATCTACTGTGCTTTATAGGTTGGCATGACCTCTACTTGTTACAACATCTCAATGGCTACTTAGCAAGATTAAGCTGCTAGCCTGCTTGACAAGTGATAGTCTCAAAGTAAACCCAACCAAGAATGGATTTTTCACATTGACAGAACAAGAATAACTCAATTTGGACAGAACCATAAGAATGCGTCATTGGGATACCTCCGATCAGAGGTGATGAAGGCACCTCGTGCACAAAGTGTACAATAAAGGGTGAGAACCTGGGGATTGATGTAGCGACTCATGATTATCATTTAAACGGGACAAGTTCTGGAGACTTAGGATTAGTTTGGCATAATCTAGGAAATCTAATGTATTAAAAAGAATGCCTGGGTGGTAACTACCTCTACTCTCAAGCAGCTACAGATCAATGCACTTAACACATACTAAGCATCTCAATATCAAAATAGCATGGTCAAACAGCTAGATAGTATCATAGTGTCAAAGTAAACCCAACCAGAATTGGATTATTCAGGTTCACAGAACAAGAATAGCTGAATTTGGATCAAACCACATCCAATGAGCCTAAGAATATCAGGATACGGCCTATAACCTCAAATGGTTAAAGTCAATAGCAAATGCATAAAAATGTTTAATATACTTGCCAAAAACCTTCAGCGTAATCAAGCTAAAGAATAGACTCCCAAGTGCATAAAACTGAAACTTCAAAATGTATCATCAAAACAGGAGAGAATTACGAACTAAGTTCATACTCTAAAGACTCTTAAACATACGAAAACAAACTACACCAGTTTTGTTCTTTGGAATTTATCGAACCATTCTACTTGGATCTTTGTCTCATCTTTCGGCGCTTCCTCTTCAACCTCCTCATTCTCTTCTTTTTCCACTGTCAAAGACAAAGGAGAGGAGAATAAAAGATTAAAATTCTCGCATATAAACTTAAACAGAGTCCAGGCTCAAAATTTACTGGTAATACTTTTATAAAAGGGTTAAAGGCAAAGGAAAGATCGAACCTTGGCTCTCATGTCGACAGAAGCAGAAACGCAACCCCGGTAGCTTTGAGAAAGAACCCTAGCAAGTAGCAACGCAAAAACTAGGTTTCGAATAGAGGCACTTTAACTACTGTCCAGTGAAAGCCAGGTAGTTGGGCCTGGGCTTACAATTGGAACCTTGTGAGTGCATTCAATGGAAATAAATTGTTATGCAGTGGATCTGGATTTAAATGGTGTATTTTTAGTATTGGAATTATAAATATCTAGAATATAAATTATGTTTTTAATTTTTGAGAATTTGTGAATATAATACAGGCTCATAAAATATTGTGTATTTTTTATCAGAGTCCATCTTGCAAGGTGGATCAGGGTCCACCGAATAATTTGCCACTGAATATTTGCTCCCATTTTTATTCAAAAAATTTATCTTTTAGTCTCATAATTATTGTAAACAATTAAGGATGCAAATGAGTCGAGTTAAACTTGAATCAGTTGCCTCAAGTTTGAGTTGGTTAATTTTTATAAGGCTCAAGTTTGGTTAAGTTATCTTTATCTCTCAAATATTTTCCTAAACTTTAAAAGTGGGCCCTACACATAAGCAACCTTTTTTCTAACTTGTAAATTTGCATTAGAGTTAATTCCAGAAATATTCCTTCGACTATTGACTTTTACCAATTTTTGTCCTCGACTTTTAATTTTACAAAAATTGATCCCTTAACTATTGATTTTGTACCAATTTTAATTATTCTGTTAAATCTATGTTAAATAGGTGTTAAAATTGAGGGCAAAAATGTAAAACTAAGGGGTCGTTTACTTTATTTTTCTGTTTTTCCATTTCCAATTTTCCTGTTTTCCATTTTTCCTTCTCCATTCCTCTAGTTTTCCATTTCTCCAATTTTTTAATTTTCATTCTCCATTTCTCCAATTTTTTCATTTCTTTAGTTTTAGTACATAGTTTGATTACAAAACAAAATACTCAAAACTTCATTAATAATAATAATAATAATAATAATAATAATAATAATAATAATAATAATAATAATAATAATAATAATAATAATAATAATAATAATAATAATAATAATAATAATAATAATAATAATAATAATAATAATACGTTGTAAGGAGAAAGGAAGGAAAAAAAAAAAAGCAAAGAAAAGGATAGCTCACCCAAAAATTCGAAGGGAAAAAAGAAAGCAGGAGAAAATAAAAAAAATTGAAAGGGAAAAAAAGAAAGCAAGTAACAAGAGAGGAAGAAAAAAAAAAGGAAGGAAAAAAGAAAGCAGGAGAAGCGAAAAAATTGGAAGGGGAAAGAAAATACAAGTAACAACAGAGCTCACAAGGATTCGACATAGAGCTGTCGAAACGGGCCGGCGGGGCGGGACCCGCCCAAGCCCGCCAAAGCCCGCCCCGCCGGCGGGGCGGGCTAAAAAGCCCACCTAAAAACGGGCCTTAAAAAGGGCAGCCCGCCCCGCCCCCACGGGCCCCCGCGGGGGCCCGCCATAATAAAAAATAAAATTTTTAATTTTTTTAAAAGTAAAAATTTGTAGTATATATATTAAAGTTTTAGCACTTTCTAATAAAAAATATAGTTTTAACACAAACAATTCAGGTATGACTAGCGCTTGCAGTTTGCGAATTAAGATGAGTAGTCAATTTCTTCAAAAAAGAAAAAGAAGATGAGTACTTGAGTAGTTAGTAGATAAGTTTGTGGTTTGGGAATGAGAAATTATGGATTAAAATAATAAAAGTTGTAAGGGAAAGGTAAGTGGGGAAGTGGGGAAATGAGAAAAAATTAAATAATTAATGGAAAGGGGATGGGGAATCGGGAAAAGTAGTAAAGGGAATTGGGAAGGGATTAAATTATTTAAGGGAAAGGGAATTGGGAAATTGTTAAAGGATTGTAAGGGGAGGTGAAAAATGGTTGGGAAGAGTGGGGAAGACTCAGGAAGAATGAAGACTAAATAGTTTTTTTTTTTTTTTTTTCTAATATGGCGGGCTAGGCGGGGGCGGGCTAAAAAGCCCGCCATAAAACGGGCTTTGATTTTTAGAGCCCGCCCCGCCCTTTTGGCGGGGCGGGACGGGCTAGCCCGGCGGGCTAAGCCCGTTTTGACAGCTCTAATTCGACACAGGAACCTCATGCAGACAGGCACTATTCACCCACCCGCAATTCTCCATTCTCCCATTTGGACAAGTCCAAATTTGGACTTCTCCAAAATTATATTGGAAAAATGGAGAGGAGTAAGCAAATGGAGAGATGATTTTAGTAAACAACTCTTCCATTTTCCATTCTTCCACTTCTTCAATTTTCTGTTTTTCCAGAAAATCCTCCATTTTTTCATTTTGGTAAACGACCTCTAAATATTTTAACCTTTCTTCTTCACTTTGTTTAAATGATGTTAAAAATGTCAATGATAAAATATCAAACAACCATAATAACGTTAAAATATAAAATACATTATAAATTACAATAGAATGTCTTTGATAAATTACATAATAGTTAAGGTTGGAGCCAAAAATATTATTGAGTCGGGTGAAAATGTGAAAATATTTATGACAAAATATGAAACATAATCAATTAAATAAAATAATTTGAATTAAACAATATTCATAAATAATTTTTAATTTTAATTTTTTTTAGTTAGATCAACTTTAAGTTTTTCTAAATTAAGATTAATAAAAAGTAGACTAAAAGAGATAAAAATAAATGAGAGAAAATAAGAACAAGCGTTGCTAATAAGATTTGAACCTATGACATAATCTTTTTGACATCAAGTTTGAAGTTCAACTAACAAAACCACTCAAATTATTCACAATTTGAACATAAATATATGTTTCATATAAAATTTAATATATATATATATATATATATATATATATATATATATATATATATATATATATATATATAGGGTAGAGTTCAAGTGTGACCGCGTCTTAACGTGTGAACGATGCGGCCTCACCATTATGTATACAGATATACACCACTCAGTGTTAGAAAATGCACCACACAAATATGCACCGTTAGGTACACATCACCAAAAAACACACCACTAGGTATGCAAATATACACCACACAGTGTTAGCAAATACACCATTAGGGACAGGGGAGTTATGGTGCATTATTTTGGGTGTGTGGTGTGTTTTGTATATTTTCATTATGGTGCGTTTTATAACATTAAGTGGTGCATTTTCTAATATTGAGTGGTGTAAACCACACCAACCGCACGGGAAAGCACGACCATATTTGAACATATATATACATATATATATATATATATATATATATATATATATATATATATATAGGGCCGGCCCTGGGCATGTCTGCCCAAGGCCTTTGCACAGGGTTTGGGGGCCCCATATTAAAAAATAAAATAAAATTATGTATATACTGGCATTAAGCATTACGCATGGCGGCATGGCTAATTGGCTATTAGTACTGTAGCTTTTATTCTTTCAATACTTTCATTACCAAAATTACGCAGCTTATATTTACACATCTCACAACTAGCCTAACTACGTATTTGGTAATTTTTTACATAACTTTTTAAACAATTATTATCTAAAAATCTAATCTAAAAACATAATAAGTGTGAATGAATTTTATGTCCATTTTTTCCGTTAATTTTTGTTGTACATTATGCTATAATTAAAAATTGTACTTTATAATATATTAGACAAACATACCCCTACCGTTATAACTTCCGTTATCTTTTCCACTATTGTAACCATGCACATGCATCCACTATATATTTTCTTATTTTCTTCAATAATATAATACAGGAAAAAGTGTCAAATAGGCCACTGAACTTATCGCTTTTGTGCAATTGGGCCATTGAACTTAAAAAGTGTGCAATTCAACCATCAAACAAGCAAAATTTGTGTAATTGGACCATTTTTACAAAAATTTTCTTGTAAAATCCAATTATATTACTAACATATATGTATTAAGAGTGACATTTTCTTCTACCATACTAGTTGGGAGTCAATATTGAAATGTTTTTAATTCAAATTGAATTAAATTTTTTTGTAAAAATGGTCCAATTGCACAAATTTTGCTTGTTTGATGGTTGAATTGCACACTTTTTAAGTTCAATGGCTCAATTGCACAAAAGCGACAAGTTCAGTGGCCTATTTGACATTTTTTCCTATAATACATACTCATTATATATTGGAGTTATGTGTTAGTTATTTTCTAAAATATAAATATAAAATTTATAAAAATATTTTACATTATTATTATTATTTACAATAATTTAAATATTTAAAATCTAAAAAAATTTAAATTTTTAATATAAAATATTAATATTGGGCACTTATTTTTTGCGCATCGCGCATAAGAAAAACTAGTTTATATATATAAATTACTTGAAAAAAGGGCCCAATTTAAAATATTGCACATGACCCCAATTTTTATTGGAACGGACCTGGTAATATATATATATATATATAAAGGGGTGGTGTAGGAGTGGGAGTGGGGGCAGCTGACTCCGTCTTTGCTTAAGGACAAGTCTTTGTTGATGATTAGTTTTGAAAAAGACTTGGCAGTTGGTGGTGTAATTAATTTGTATGCACCGTCAAAAGACCAGTCACTAACGTCCTATAATTGATTAATTTAGAGAAGACTTTAATTTGCACCGTCAAGAGGTGCATCTAAGAATACTCAAAAAACTATTCTTTCACGCCAGAAAGAAAAGTGATGCACATTTGAAAACAAGTTTTATAGACATCTAGAAGTGATCTTCACTTTAGAGTTTGGAGTGTACAACACTTTGATTCGCAGCCTAGTTGTTGATGGTGATGTTAGAATTTTTGTGCAACATTATATTTACTTTGTTAATTCTATCCCTAAGGCCAGATAAGAATCTGGCACCACTCAAAAAAAAATAAAAAAAATTATGATTTGGCATTTCGTAACTATCCAATATAATGTTTCTTTTCCCATTACAAGCTTATACATTAATGTTTGTATTAATACGTGGAATAAATTAATATTTATTTAATAAAATGGCCGCAACACAAATCATGATCTCATAAACATATTGATTGCTGGGAATTATGAGGCTTTGCATTTTTAATTTCGTAGAAGTTCTGCAAAAGCTAAGGGGTTGTTTAGTAACTTGGAAAAATGGAAGATTTTCCAAAAAAATTGAGAAATGGAGAAGTGGAAAAATGAAAAAGGGAAAACTTGTTTACTAAAATCAATTCTCCAAAATGATTTTCCATCTCCATTCTTCCATTTCTATACAAATTTGGAGAGAACCAAAATGGACTTCTCCATTCTTCCAAATGGGAGAAACACGGGTGAACAGTGCTTCGTTGGCCCTGAGGTCCCGGGATCGAATCCTGTTAGGCATGGCCAATTTCTTTTCTTCTTCTTCTTGCGCACGCACATATCTGGGCCCTGAGGTCCCAGGTTCGAATCCTGCTAGGCATGGCCTTTGGCTTATAAAGCCAATTTCTTTTCTTCTTCTTCTTGCACGCTGCACGCACCATATCTTATCCTATTTTTTTGCTTTTCTTCTTCTTGCGCTGGGCATGCACAGATCATCATATTATTATTATTATTATTAATTGTCATTTGTCATTATTATTATTATTATTATTATTATCTTTTTTATTATTATCTTTTTTATTATTATTATTATTATAATTATTGTTAATATTATTATTATTAATTATTATTATTATTATTATTATTATTATTATTATTATTATTATCTTTGTTGTATAAATATACAAATGTTATATGGGATGATTGTATTTAATGGACTTTTGAGTTTTTTTTTTTTAATCAAACTATGTACTAAAACTAAAGAAATGAAAAAATTGGAGAAATGGAGAAGGAAAATTGGAAAACTGGAGAAATGGAAAACTGGAGGAATGGAGAAGGAAAAATGGAAAACTGGAGAAATGGAAAATTGGAAATGGAAAAACGGAAAAATGAAGTAAACGACCCCTAAGGTTGGCTTCCGAGAGAGCAGAGTCCTTTGCAAAACTTATCAACCGTGAATTACATGCTAAGGTTGACCGCCAGTCAAAATCACACCACAAAGACCTTCACAATCTATGGTTGGCACTTGCAAATCTGCAATACTTAAGACGTGAGCTTCACTGCAAAGATTAAGATGTTGATTAATAGCCTAGTATGTAAATACACAAGATAATAATGTTTTCAATCTTTAGTACATCATAGTAGTGGGGTATAAAAAGATCAGAGTTAGAGCGAAATAAGTCTTCATTGGTAGTTAGTTTTAGAGAAGGCTTAATTGTTGATGGTGTAATTAATTTGCATGCACGGTCAAAGATCAATCATTGGTGTGGCAATGTCCCACAATTGATTAATTCGGAGAAGACTTTAATTTGCACCGTCAAGAGGTGCATGCAAAAATACTAAAAAAAATCATTCTTTCACGGCAACAAGAAAAAGCGTTGCACATTTGAAGACACGTTTTACCGACATTTAGACGTGAGTTTCACTTTGGAGTGTATATCACTTTGATTAGCAGCCTAGTTGTTAATGGTGATGTTGGGATTTTTGTGCAACATTATATTGTATTTGTTCTCCCCCTAATAAGACACTGATTTCTGTTAAAAATATTGAGTACAACAAATAGGATGTTCAATTTGCAGTGATTGGATTTATTCAATGGTTCCACATTTGAAACAAGATTGAATCAATATCACCTTTAAGCGTTAAACAATTAAACACCTTGCGAATAACAATAAGTAAATATTTTAATTCTTATCATAGATGAAAAAAGAGTTGCAAAAAAAAGTATCATTAAAAAGAAATAAAATAAATATCGTGAGTTTTCTAAAAAAAATACTCATCATTATTATTATTATAACTATTATTATTATTACAAAGTTAGAACATATTGAGGCTTTGCATTTATATGTTGATTTCTGGGAATTATGAGGGTTTGCATTTATATGTTGAGTGGCGGTCAACATTTGAGATTGGGGATTACGTCCTATCAACGTGAATTAGAAGCCATTATTAATTGGCTTCTCACGTTCTCAGAAAACAGAGTCTTCAATTCTGCAATTCCTATCACGCACCGTGAACTATAAGCTAAAGGTTGGCCGCCAGTCAAGATCAGACAACTCCGACTGACATGATATATATATATATATATATATATATATATATATATATATAATCTCAGCTCATGCATTCACTTCAATTCAAAGCATCCCAAAATTGTGATAGATTGAGCCTTTAATTTTGTTTGTGCAATGAAAACTCCAGTCCTTCAATGCCGCCTTTTCTTCTTCTTCTTCATATCCTCCTGCTTTCTGCTGCTGCTGCTCCAAATGGTGGCAGCCCAATCCCAATGCTTGAGCCATCAGAAAATGTTGTTGTTGCAGTTCCGGAGCAGCCTCAACTTCGACTACTCAACCAAGCTTGAGCGCTGGAACCACACCACACACGACAACTGTTGTGTTTGGCCTGGGGTGGAATGTGACTCCTCAGGTCGAGTCATCAGCTTGATTCTCGACAGTGAAAGCATTACAGATGGTATTCACAATTCAAGCGCTCTATTCAGTCTTCAATACCTTGAGACCCTAAATTTGGCTTTCAACTCCTTCAATTTCAATCCACTTCCAATTCAGATCTTTAACCTTACCAACTTGACGTATCTGAATTTGTCAAATGCTGGTTTTCAAGGGCAGATCCCGAATGGAATATCAAGACTCACAAGGTTGGTAACTCTTGACCTCTCAATCTTCTATGATTTGGATCAGACACTTACACTTGATCTAAAGCAATTCTTTAAGAACTCCACTCAACTCAGACAAATTTATCTTGATGGTGTTGATCTTTCCAGTACAGTAGTAGATCCAAAATTCTTAGCCAATTGCTCTAACCTCAACACCTTGAGCCTCAGTCATTGTAATCTACGGGGATCATTTCCTACAGAGATATTTCTGATACATGGTTTACAGGAATTGAGTATGGAATACAATTATGATCTTTGTGGTGGTTTCTCATCATTTCCTGAGAATGGATCACTTAGGATCATCTCACTAACTCATACTCAATTTTCTGGTTCATTGCCAGCATCCATTAGTAATCTTAGCAACTTGTCTAGGATCGATCTCAGCAACTGCAATTTCAGTGGACCAATCCCCTCTACCATGGCACAACTTACTAGTCTCACTCATGTGGATTTCTCATCTAACCACTTCACTGGCTCAATCCCAAACTTTCTATCTTCAAAGAACCTTACTATCATAGATTTTTCTTTTAATGGCCTGACAGGTCCACTTTCTTCTAAACATTTTGAAGGCCTTTCAAAAATTGTGTACATACTTTTAGGGTCGAATTATATCTCTGGAAGAATTCCCTCATCTCTATTTTCACTTCCATCTTTAGAGTGGCTAGATCTTTCCGACAATTCATTTTATGGTGTTGTTGATGAATACGTGAATGTATCTACCTCACAATTGCAAATTCTCAATATGAGTTATAATCGTCTAAATGAGTCATTTCCAAAGTATTTCTTTGAATTTCCAATGTTGGATATGCTGTTACTTTATTCCAACTCCTTAAGTGGAAAGATACAATCATCTTTGTTTTCACTTCCATTGCATACACTAGATCTTTCCAACAATTCATTTGATGGTCTTGTTGATGAATATGTGAATGTATCTACCTCACCATTGAGAAATCTCTATTTGAGTTCTAATTGTCTAATTGGGTCATTTCCAAAGTACTTCTTTGAATTTCCAGAGATGTATGACCTGGATCTTTCTTCCAACTCCTTAAGCGGAAGGATACAATCATCTATGTTTTTACTTCCATCTCTGTATTCATTAGATCTTTCCAACAATTCATTTGATGGTGTAGATGAATATGTGAATGTGTCGGTCTCACCATCATTGGGAATACTCAATTTGAGTTCTAATCGTCTAAATGGGTCATTTCCAAAGTATTTCTTTGAATTTCCAAAGTTGGGTGAGCTGTTACTTTCTTCCAACTCCTTGAGTGGAAGGATACAATCATCTCTGTTCTCACTTCCATCTCTGTATAAACTAGATCTTTCCAACAATTCATTTGATGGTCTTATTGATGAATATGTAAATGTATCCACCTCATTATTGTATATCCTTGACTTGAGTTCTAACCATCTAATAAATTTGTCATTTCCGAAATATTTCTTTGAATTTCCAGACTTGCAGTTTTTAGATTTGTCAGACAATGATATTAGAGGGGAAATACCATCTTCAATATGGGGGGTGGGTAATGGAACTCTAGGGAGTCTAAATCTTTCCTGCAATTTCTTAGATGGTCTTGAACAACCTTATACAATTCCAAGCAGTCTTTATGAACTTGACCTGCACTCCAATCAGTTGCGAGGCCCACTTCCTATTGCACCTTGCCATAGTGATTACACTGGTTATCTTGATTACTCAAACAATTTTTTCAATGGTTCCATCCCATTTGGTATTGAGAATTTTGCTACAAATGCTTCTTTCTTGTCTCTTTCAAATAATAGCTTCACTGGGATGATTCCTGAATCCATATGCAATGCAAGTAATCTACACGTTCTTGATCTATCCAACAATAAGATGAGTGGCATGCTTCCATCCTGTCTATTCAACATTCTTTGGAGACTTGAAGTATTAAACCTTGGGGAAAACCAAATCAGTGGTAACATACCTGATTCCTTCCCAAAGACCTGTGCTCTACAAACATTAGATCTCAGCAGAAATTTCATTCAAGGGAAAATTCCAAAATCTCTAATAAATTGTTCATCATTGGAAGTTCTAAATGTTGGGAGCAACAAAATTGTAGATACGTTTCCGTGCCTACTGAAGAACTTATCAAGCCTGCGTGTCCTAGTCTTGGAATCCAATGGATTCTATGGTGACCTTCACTGTGTTAATGCCAATCATATGTGGCCAAATCTTCAGATTATAGATATTGCTTCCAATAATTTCATTGGAGAACTCTCCCCAAAATTGTTAAATTGGAAAGGAATGACTATTGAGGAAGATCTTGCACAGTCTGGGCTTAACATCAAGTTTGACTACTTGACATTTAGTGGTTACAACTATCAAGTAAAAGTAACACTAACTGTGAAAGGGATGAAGATGGAATTAGTGAGAATTCTCACGGTCTTCACATCTATTGATTTCTCATGCAATAATTTCCATGGGATTATACCAGATACAATTGGAACTCTCACTTCACTTTACTTTCTTAATCTATCATACAATGGTCTCACAGGGAATATTCCCAAAACGATTGGAAATCTGAAAACGATTGAGTCCTTAGACCTTTCAGCAAACCAACTAAATGGAAAGATTCCAGTAGAGCTTGCGAAACTCACATTCCTTTCAGTCTTGAATTTATCATTCAACAGACTTTCTGGTGTGATTCCAACTGGCAATCAACTTAACACATTTGGACCAGATTCTTACCTAGGAAATAAAAAACTGTGTGGTTTTCCTCTCCCACAAAGTTGCAAATCACCAAAAACTTCCAATGGCGGCCAATTTGAGATAGAATTTGATGGTGGCCCCTCTGAGATCAAATGGGAATACGTAACTTGTGCTTTGGGATATGCTGTGGGTTTAGGGGCATACTTGTGGATGCTTTTTCATAACAAGAGATGTTGGGAAGCATTCCAACAACTTGACGAAGTTTTAATACGGATATTCGGTCCTCGACAACGCGGAAGAAAATCTCCCAGTCCAAGAGGCAGAGTTCACAGGAACAGGTTTTGATAACTCTCAGCTACAACCTTCAGGTAATCTTGATCACTTCCAATATGGCACAATTTTTTCATTTAAACACCGTTGCATCACACACCAAACACTTTTTCTTAAGCCGATATGTTTATTCACTTCACTTTTGTAGGTATGAATGCTGAGATCAGTGATTATGGTGGTGATACCTCTCAATCTCTCACTGTGTGCATTTTTTTGTGTGTTATTATCATCTGGACAATATTTAAGTGTAATAACTTTTGAAGGTGATGCATGTTTTTGGGCTATTTGTTTTAATTAATAAACTTTAATTTTCAAATCTATCCTTTTATGTTTGCAAGTTTTCATGTTGTAAATATTTTTTTTTTTATCTTGAAAAAATATGAATATTGTATTGTACAATTAAAGGGTTGTGCAACATATCCATTAATTTGATTAGTAAGTTATTATAATTGTATATAATATAATTCGTGTGATGGTAATAAAGATTAAACGTCACTAATACAAATCAAGTTAGTACATATCATATTAAAATAAGGTGATGAATACAAGAAGAAGGTCCTCCTCGTCAATTAAGATCATATTTGCTCACCCCGCAATCAGGGTGGTCTGGTTCTTTGCAAAGCGAGGGATTTCAATTTGGCATTGTTGGCCAAACTTGCATGGCAGGTGATTACGGACCCCAAAAATTATGTGTTCGGGTTTTTCAATGTGAAAATGGTGAGTTCTTTACGGCCCTGATCTTGGAGCTGAAGGATAGGTGATGGTAGTTGCTTGAGTTTCTAGTCTGACCGGTGGGTGGGGAGTAAGCTCCTAGGGCTGCTTCATGAGATTGACATCCCGAATGACCTGGATAATGGTAAAGTGAGTGATTTTATCTTTGATAATCGGAACTGGGACCTGCCAAAACTCTGTGACATCCTCCCGCACGATCTCATTGAGTGTACTCGGGCGATCCCAGTCCCGGCTAACTCTACCACGGTTTGACAAGTTTTATTGGCAATCTTCGTCGTTAGGTAAATTTTCGGTTCACTTGCTTTTAATTTGATTGCAGGTAATCAAGAAGGGGAAGAAGAGTTTGTCTGGATTTGGAAGATCAATTGTATGGAGAAAGTGAAGTTGTTCGGGTGGCTCGCGATCAACAAGGAGCTTCTAACTAACGTGGAACGTCGCTACAGGCACTTGACTGATAACGTGGATTGCCCGGTGTGTGGGGTGGATGAGGAAAGCCTTGATTATCACCTCTTCCGAGGTTGTGTTGCTGCACGGGATTGTTGGCGTGCTTCAATGGAGGGCCAAGAAAAGGTTGGGTTAAGCTTAATACAGATATGGCCAAGAAGCATTTGACGAACTTAGTTAGTGTTGGTGGGTTATTACGAGATTCTCAAGGGAGCTGGAAAGCAGGCTTCATGGTCAACATTGGTGTTTTCTTTGCTGAGTTGTGGGGCCTAAGGGAGGGTCTACGACTTGGTAAAGAATGGGGTTTCTGGTGGTGTCACAATCAATTTCTTTGATGAGTTGTGGGGCCTAAGGGAGGTCTACGACTTGGTAAAGAATGGGGTTTCTGGTGGTTAGTTGTGGAATTGGACTCTGAGGCGGTGGTCAAGGTGATGAGTGACAACGATGACCTTAGTGACTTTGTCATTAGGCTCATCTCTGATTGTAAATTCCTTGTCTCGGGGTTTGAGGAGGTTATCTTCACGCACATTATGAAGGAAGGAAATAGGTGTGTTGATTTTCTTGCCAATCTCGGTCAATCTACGGAAACGGGAACATTAGTTCTTGAGGCACCTCTAGGAGATATATTGAGGCTCTTGGTTGTTGATGCTTAGTAGAGCAAGATTTAGAAGAGTCAGATAATGTCGGCTTAGGGGGGTGGTGGTTATCACAAAAAAAAAAAAAAGAATATTACTCCGGAAATTAATACTCATTTTAGTTATGACTATAGCAATATTTTTTTTTTATTTAATTTAGTTTTTGACTAATACTTTGATTTAATTTTAACTTCAACTTTAATGGTTGTGTCTGATTTATTCATTCATCTAGAATTCCGCCTCAGCTTAGAACCTATCATTTTCTTTGATCCTCTGCACTAGGACCTTCATTGTGAAACATTCCCCTGTACTGATAAGGAGAATTTTCTGTCTATACAATAATTCAGCCTCCAGGCTCCAACCATGTCCATTGGGTATGTTGTAGACATGGCACCAAAACGCAACAGATCAGAGGAGTGAGCTGAGCATCCTAGCTCATTGCCAAGTTGCTCATGGTATAGCCATAATATACCCTTTGAATAATCCTCTGAAGCCTATAGTAATATGTTTAAAGGAACAGTTGTTCCTGACTCGCTGCTAGGAACACCTCCTGCAACGAGATTAGAAGTAGGAGAAGCAACACACTCCTGCAACCTCAAAATCTAGTTAGAAATCTAAAATTGAGTCAATGAATATCTTCATGTTTTTCTTTCTTTAGTTTCAGGTTTCCTGAAACGAGTCTCACTAATTGGTACGGGTCAATTCATTGAGAATTGATGTATAACACTCCTACTGATAACCTGTTGTAAAATTGAACATATTCTCATGTGAATCTTATGTAAATGTATGGTCTTTGCATTTTTTTGGTAGAAGTTGTGTAAAACATATCAACCTGAGATTGCGGATTTCTTCTATACATACATGCTATACAGCTACATCCACTCGACATCAAAAAACTTTCGTGGAAAAGACTCTAATTCTGTTTTTCGTAACCGTAATTCCCCTCAGCAGAGGACCACATTTACAATTTTCTTGCCCATAATAAGTACAGAGTTCGTTTCTGCATTTATTTCGTAGGAATTGCGCAAAACATATATTTTATATCAACCACCACCTTGACTTCACACTTGTGACTTGTGCAACTATGGAATCCAAAGTTCGAATTAAAAAAAAAAAAATTATCTCTCTCACTCCATTATTTGTGGGGTCACACTTGTGTGAGACCGTCTCACGGATCCTTATTCGTGAGACGAGTCGAGTTGGGTCAAAACACCATGTAAATGTCATACTTATATGTGCAAATATCATACTTATATGCTCAAATATAACACTAATCAAGAATAGAATTTTTGCTACTTTTAAGAGAAAAAGTAATACATTTTTCATAATAAGTAATGTTGACAAGTGCTCCTTACTTATAAGGGCAAATATAATACTTTTGAGGAAAAATGTAATACTTTTAAATCGAAATGTAAAAGTATTGTATTTTCATTTAAAAGTATTACATTTACGCTTATAAGTAACAAAAATTTTATTTCTGATTAGTATTACATTTGAGCATATAAGTATGACATTTGTGCATATAAGTGTTACATTTGCATCTTGACCCGACCCGACCCGACCCGACCCGTCTCATGGTGAGACGGTCTCACACAAGTTTTTGTCATATTTGTGTTAATAAAATTAAAATTACCTAAAACAATTCTTATATAGGGATTAAACATTTATTTTAAAAAATCCTTTCAAAAATACATTTATTTAAAATATTAATAATTTAGAGATATGGAAAATATTTATGAAAAAAATCTCATTCTTTTCAGAGTCCACATGGCGTTTGGTTGGAGGGAGGGAATTTGGTGGGAAAAGAATTGTAATTTCATGGGAAAAGAATAATGCGGGAATAAAGTGGGAGTTTAAATTCCAGTGTTTGGTATGCGGGAATATAATTACTGGGAATTTCAATTCCAATGTTTGGTATACATGGGAATTGAGAAGGAATAAGTAATATAAAGTCGAAAATGCCCATTGTTGTTGTTGTTATTTATTATTATTATTATTATTATTATTATTATTATTATTATTATTATTATATTCTTAAATGACAAGTATCTATTGGACCCATTTGCATACTCAAACCCAAAAAATATAACATATTAAATTCAAAAGCACTCATCTACCGTATCTCTTGAACTAAAAAAATCACAAGCATTTGATTTGGGTAGTCAGAAATTTTGTAGAGGTTATACATATAAAGAATTCAAAGGAACATACACAAAAGTTGTTGTATATAAACAATGCAAATTTTGAATAGTTGCTGCATATAAATATTTAAAGGAACATACACAAAGGGAAGTCGAAGAATAATACACTCTATGATTTTGAAGGGAAGGTTAGACATCAATTTTAGGTTAAAATAAGGGAGGGTAATTTTGTCTCAAGGTTATCTTTTTTTCTTCCTAAAATCCATGGAATTAAAATCCCGGGGGGGCATGGGATTCTAATTCCATGAAAATGAGGGAATTGCAATTCCGCCAACCAAACGAAGGAATTTAGTTCCTTTCGGAATTTTTGGGAATTACGTGGGAAAGGAATTGTAATTCCCTCCAACCAAACACCCTGGTTAGAGAAACTATATATGCAAAAACTTGTGTGAGACCGTCTCACCGTGAGACGAGTCGGGTTGGGTCGGGTCGTGAGGTAAATGTAACACTTATACGCACAAATGTCATACTTATATGCTCAAATGTAATACTAATTAGGAATAAAAATTTTGTTACTTATAAGGGTAAATGTAATACTTTTATGGGAAAATATAATACTTTTACATTTCGATTTAAAAGTATTACATTTTTCCTCAAAAGTATTATATTTTCCCTTATAAGTAAGGAAAAATTGTCAACATTACTTATTATGAAAAATGTAACACTTTTTCTTTTATAAGTAACAAAAATTGTATTCCTAATTAGTATTATATTTGAGCATATAAGTATAACATTTGCACATATAAGTGTGACATTTGCATGGTGCTTTGACCCGACCCGACCCGTCTCACGAATAAGGATCCGTGAGACATGCAAAAACTTGTGTGAGACCGTCTCACCGTGAGACGGGTCGGGTTGGGTCGGGTCGTGAGGTAAATGTAACACTTATACGCACAAATGTCATACTTATATGCTCAAATGTAATACTAATTAGGAATAAAAATTTTGTTACTTATAAGGGTAAATGTAATACTTTTATGGGAAAATATAATACTTTTACATTTCGATTTAAAAGTATTACATTTTTCCTCAAAAGTATTATATTTTCCCTTATAAGTAAGGAAAAATTGTCAACATTACTTATTATGAAAAATGTAACACTTTTTCTTTTATAAGTAACAAAAATTGTATTCCTAATTAGTATTATATTTGAGCATATAAGTATAACATTTGCACATATAAGTGTGACATTTGCATGGTGCTTTGACCCGACCCGACCCGTCTCACGAATAAGGATCCGTGAGACGGTCTCACACAAGTGTGACCCAACTATATATTTGTTGCAATCACGTTTTACTATCCAAAAAATTTATTTATTGCATTTAGTTTGTTGTCTTTTTCTTTTCGTTTATAGTATATATATCCTTCTATAATAAAATTTTGTCAAAAATTATGAGTATTAAGTGATTTGAATTGATCTTAAACATGTAATAACACAAAAATTATCTAAAATATATATCACATATTCAAAAATTAGCAACTAGAAGAATGGCCAAAGACCTTGTGGTCTAGTGGCACCCGATGTCCTGGTTTATACTCTCACATGGATGATGAGAGTAGGTTCGAGTCTCAGTGGAATCAACTCTTGATTAGAAGAGTGACAATTTGCCATTTAAAAATGGCTTTCGAAAAATTAATATTCTAATTTTTTTTCACCACTTTATCTATTACAAGTTGAAGTTCAAATTAAATTTTATCTAAAACTTAACTTTGGATTCTACACTAGTCTTAGATAGGCCAGATAAGAATGTGGCACCCCTCACCACCAAAAAAAAAAAATAAAAAAATTATGATTTGGCATTTCGTAACTATCCAATATAATGTTTATTTTCCCATTACAAGCTTATACATTAATGTTTGTATTAATACGTGGAATAAATTAATATTTATTTAATAAACATCTTGACTTCTGGTAATTATGAAGCTTTGCATTTTTAATTTCGTAGAAGTTGGGCAAAAGCTAAGGTTGACCGCCAGTCAAGATCACACCACTCCACTGAGACCGCCACTTTAACATAAACAATGACCTTGACAATACTTAAGAGGTGAGTTTCACTTCAAAGACTAAGACATTGATTTGCAGCCACTTTAACGTAATATTTCTAACCTTTAGAACATTGTAGTAGTGGGGTATAAGAAGACTTAGAGATAATTTTTGTTGGTGATTAGTTTTAAAAAAAGACTTGGCAGCTGACCTGATGACTTTAACGTAAACGACGACGACCTTGACAATCTAAGGCCGGCAGCTGCAACTATATATTGTTGTTAATCTCAGCTCATGCATTCACTTCAATTCAAATTAAAGCATACATTCCAAAATTGTGATAGATTGAGCCTTTAATTTTGTTTGTGCAATGAAAACTCCAGTCCTTCAATGCCGCCTTTTATTCTTCTTCATATCCTCCTGCTTTCTGCTGCTGCTGCTCCAAATGGTGGCAGCCCAATCCCAATGCTTGAGCCATCAGAAAATGTTGTTGTTGCAGTTCCGGAGCAGCCTCAACTTCGACTCAACAGCTTCAACCAAGCTTGCGCGCTGGAACCACACCACACACCACGACTGTTGTGTTTGGCCTGGGGTGGAATGTGACACCTCAGGTCGTGTCATCGGCTTGATTCTCGACAATGAAGGGATTGATACAGAAGATGGTATTCACAATTCAAGCGCTCTATTCAGTCTTCAATACATTGAGAGGCTAAATTTGGCTTACAACGACTTCCATTCGACTCCAATTCCAGGTCAGATCTATAATCTTACCAACTTGACATATCTCAATTTGTCAAATGCTGGTTTTGGAGGGCTGATCCCCAATGGAATATCAAGACTCACAAGGTTGGTAACTCTTGACCTCTCAATGAATTCGGAACTTGAGATTCCAAATCTAAACCAATTCTTTGAGAACTCGACTCAACTTAGACAACTTTATCTTGACGGTATTGATCTTTACAGTACAGTAATAGTTACAAACTTCTTAGCCAATTTCTCTAACCTGAAGACCTTGAGCCTCAGTTTTTGTAATCTAATGGGATCATTTCCTAGAGAGATATTTCTGACACATGGTTTACAGGAATTGAATTTGGATTCCAATGATGATCTTAGTGGTAGTTTCCCATCATTTCCTGAGAATGGATCACTTAGGATGATCTCAGTAGCTCACACTCAATTTTCTGGTTCGTTGCCAGCATCCATTAGTAATCTTAGCAACTTGTCTAGGATCGATCTCTCCGACTGCAATTTCAATGGATTAATTCCCTCTACCATGGCACAACTTACGAGTCTCACTTATGTGGATTTCTCGTATAACCACTTCACTGGCTCAATCCCGCATTTTCTATCTTCAAAGAACCTTACTAGCATAGATTTTTCTTTTAATGGCCTGACAGGTCCACTTTCTTCTAAACATTTTGAAGGCCTTTCAAAAATTGTGTACATAAATTTAGGGTCAAATTATATCTCTGGAAGAATTCCCCCATCTCTGTTTTCACTTCCATCTTTACAGAAGCTAGATCTTTCCAACAATCAGTTTGATGGTCTTGTTGCTAAATATGTGAATGTATCTACCTCACAATTGGAAATACTCAATTTGAATCTCAATTGTCTAAATGGGTCATTTCCAAAGTACTTCTTTGAATTTCCAAAATTGGTTGCGTTGCTCCTTTCTTCAAACTCCTTAAGTGGAAAGGTACAATCATCTCTATTTTCACTTCCATCATTGAAGTTACTAAATCTTTCTCACAATTCATTTGATGGTCTTAGTGATGAATATGTGAATGTATCTACCTCACAATTGTATATTCTCGATTTGAGTTCTAATCGTCTAAATGGGTCATTTCCAAAGTACTTCTTTGAATTTCCAAAACTGATTGAGTTGTTGCTTTCTTCCAACTCCTTAAGTGGAAGGGTACAATCAACTCTGTTTTCACTTCCATCATTGCAGTTCCTACATCTTTCCAACAATTCATTTGATGGTCTTGGTGATGAATATGTAAATGTATCTACCTCACAATTGTATAGCATTGACTTGAGTTCTAACCATCTAATAAATTGGTCATTTCCGAAATATTTCTTTGAATTTCCAAATCTAAGTGAGTTGTTTCTTTCTTCTAACTCCTTAGGTGGAAGGATAGAGTTTGGAAGTCTCCACAAGCTCCCCAACCTCAGCACATTAGATTTGTCGGACAATGGAATTAGAGGGGAAATACCATCATGGATATGGGAAGTTGGTAATGGAACTCTAAGTCTTCTAAATCTTTCATGCAATTTATTAGATGGTCTTGAAAAGCCTTATAGAATTCCAAGCACTCTTATTGTTCTTGACCTGCACTCCAATCAATTGAAAGGCCCACTTCCTACCCTTTCAAATGGTTTTTTGTTGTGTCTTTCAAATAACAGCTTCACTGGGACAATTCCTGAATCCATATGCCATGCCCGTGATCTAAAAATACTTGATCTATCCAACAATAAACTGGGTGGCACACTTCCATCCTGTCTATTGAACAATTCTTGGAGCCTTGGAGTATTAAACCTTGGGCAAAATCAAATCCATGGTAACATATCTGATTCCTTTACAATTAATTGTGCTCTACAAACATTAGACCTGAGTAGGAATTCCTTTGAAGGGAAGATTCCAAAATCATTGATGAATTGTTCATCATTGGAAGTTTTGAATATTGGGAACAATAAAATGGTAGATACCTTCCCATGCCCGTTGAATAACTTAATAAGCCTTCGTGTGCTCGTCTTGCGATCCAATGGGTTCCATGGTGACCTGCACTGTCTTAATGCCAATTATATGTGGCCAAATCTTCAGATTATTGATATTGCTTCCAATAATTTTAGTGGAAATCTCTCCTCAAAGTTGTTAAATTGGAATGGAATGACTACTAATGAAGATACTGCGCAATCGGGACAATATATCGTGTTTTCCAACATTGACACTTACAGTGTATACTACCAGGATAAATTAATGGTAACCATGAAAGGGAGGGAGATGGAAATGGTGAAAATTCTCACAGTCTTCGCAGCTATTGATTTTTCATGCAATAATTTCTATGGAATTATACCAGATAGCATTGGGCTTCTCACTTCACTTTATGTTCTAAACCTATCACACAATGGTTTCACAGGAAATATCCCTCAAACAATCGGAAATTTGAAAATGATTGAATCGTTGGACCTTTCATCAAATCAGCTAGGTGGAGAGATCCCGACAGAGCTAGCAAAACTCACATTCCTTTCAGTCTTGAATTTATCATTCAACTTCAGACTTTCTGGTATGATTCCAACAGGCAATCAACTTAATACATTTGGACCAGATTCTTACCTAGGAAATCAAAAACTGTGTGGTTTTCCTCTCCCAAAAAGTTGCAAATCACCAAAAACTTCCAATGGCCGCCGATCTGAGATAGAAATTAATTATGGCCGATCTGAGATCAAATGGGAATACGTAACTTGTGCTTTGGGATTCGCGGTGGGTTTAGGGGCATACCTGTGGATGCTTTTGCATAACAAGAGATGCAGGGAAGCATACCAACAACTTGACGAAGTTTTAATACGGCTATTCGGTCCCCGACAACGCGGAAGAAAATCTCCAAGGGCAGGACGCAGAGTTCGCAGGAACTGATTCTGATAACTCTAAGCTTCAACCTTCAGGTAATCTTGATTACTTACTACTTGACACAAAGTTTTCATATAAACACCGTTGATCACACACCAATTTAGTACTTTTTCTTAAGTTGATTATTCACTTCACTTCATTTGTAGGTATGAATGTTGAGATCAGTGATTATGATGGTGATACCTCTTATCGCGTGCATCTTTTTTGTTGTTGTTGTTGTGGTGTGTTACCAACTGGATAATATTTAAGTGTAATAACTTTTGAAGGTATTGCATGTTGTTGGGCTTCTTTTTTTTCTTTTTAATTAATAAACGTTTCAGATATATCTTTTGTGTTTGTAAGTTCTCGCTTGTAAATGTTTTCTTCATCTTGAAAAAAATTATGAATATTGCATGTCGATCTAGTACAATTCACGATTGAAAATCTTCAATTTTTCAACCACATATAAAGATGAAAAATTGTCAAAATTTCCTACCACCTTGTACTTCTTTGTCGGTATTTCCAACCACGCACTCTTGAAGGATGGTTGGAAAAACTTTTCAGCCATTTGAAATTATTTAAATTAACTTTTTTTTTTTTTTTGTTTCCAACCACTTTTGGTGGTTGGAAATATATATATATATATATATATATATATATATATATATATATATATATATATATATATATATATATGGTTGCACTCTCGTGCGAACTACAACCCAAGTAGGAAATGAGAACGCTCCACAGCCGTTCACGTGTCCAGATCAACGAATCAGATGTAATTTTTTTAAAAATAACACAGTGGCATTTTCGTAAATAACTGGAACTTTGGTGCACCTAGTTTCACTTGCAAGTGCACCTAGATTCACTTACAAATGCACCTATTCTCGCACCTATTTTCACTTACAAGTGCAAGTAATTTACCTTGTTAATATTCATGCACCTTTTTTCGCAAATATTTTTACTTACAAATGCAAGTAATTTACCTTGTTAATATTCATGCACCTAGTGCAACCTAGGTGCACCTAATTATAACATTATGTGCACCTAGTTATAACATTAGGTGAACCTAGTTATACATTAGGTGCACTTAATATTGACGCTCAGTGTACAATTCACTTGCACCTGTAATACATTTTATTTGCATCTGCAATACATTTTACTTGCACTTGTGTAAGTAATTTACTTTGTTAATATTCATGCATCTAGGTGCAACCTATGTGCACCTAGTTATAACCTTAGGTGCACCTAGTTATAACATTAGGTGCACTTAGTATTGATGCTCATTGTACAATTTACTTACACTTGTAATACATTTTACTTGCACGTGTGCACCTATTTTCACTTACAGGTGCACGTAATTTACCTTGTTAACATTTATGCACTTGGGTGCACCTAGTTATAACATTATGTGCACCTAGTTATAATGTTAGGTGCAACTACATTCCGTACACGTGACGCGCTGTGATTCGGCCGCAGTTCTCTTCAGGTGCATACTGGCCGCCCAGGAGAGAACTGCGGACGAATCACAGTTAGGGTCTAAGTTAGGGTTTCATTTGCGGACAAAAATAGGAAGATTTTAAAACTTGGACAAAAATATGAAAATAGTGTTCGGAAGATGCGTTTCAGTAGTGCGAGAAACGCATATCCCAAATGCATTTTTTTCGCCCTTTGACCAGAGATTGCGTCTCATGTAAAAAAAAAAATGGGTGGTGAGCTGGCGACCAGTTGGGTCGCCTTATTCGGAGACCTTTTTTTGTTTTTTTTTTTACATGAGAGTCAATGTGCGAAAAAAAAAAAAGGAAAACAAACGCATTTAGGAGATGCATTTTTGATACGCATCTCCCAAATGCTCTTTTTCTATTTTTGTCTACTTTTTAAAATCTTCCTTTCTTTTTTTCATGCATGGGAAAAGTATCGTATTTCAGTCTTTTACCCTCATTTGTGCCCCTTGTCTCTCCCACTCCTCATCACAAATCTTTTGTGTCTCGACGACTCCATGACTCCACCCAACCATCATCCCGGAAACTTTCGCTCAAGGGTCAAGACAGGTGACAACCACTCGATCTCTGGCTCTCCGCTTCTCTGCTACTCACAGCCTTATCTCCGCCTCTCTGTCGCTCACAACCTTGTCTCAGTCTCTTCGCTTCTTACCCTCCGACCCTCTCCGTCCCTCTACATCTCTAGTAAGTCCCTCTAACCTCATATACTCATACTCATAGCCTCAAGCTTAACCGCTCATTCTTTAACCTCTCTGGCTATGTACATAGGAAGCCTTAGATCTGCTTTTGAGACTTCAAGTTTGTATAGTCTTCTTTGGTGACTGTCTCTGGCCATGAAAATGTAACAGGTACTTTACTCTATTTTAGTTATTTATGATATACTATTCTTAAATCTTGAATTTAATGGATAAATATGATCTGTGAATATACTGTCATATTATTGAACACTTTTTAAGTTTATGAATAATGTATTTGAGCACCTATTAAGTGCAATTTAAAAGGAATGTTAAGAATTTTGAGTGATTTTGATGACGAGATCACTGGTCTTCGCAAGCAAGTTAAACAACTTAAAAATGTAATATAATTAGTTTTCTTTTTCATTATAAATTATGTGATTTAATTTCCATAGTTTTTTTGTGTGTTTTATTCGTTTTGATATTAGACTATTTATGAAGTTAAATAACTTTTGGGTGTGTACTTAAATGCTTAGATATGTAAGATTAGCATAGTAGATCCTTCTATTCAAATTGGTGATCTTAAGATTAAGCAAGATGTCAAATTAAATCAGATCTTCAAAAGTTTATTAAGCTTTGATGTTGCAATTAAACGAATAAAAATAAGTTGCTTCACTCTGCAATCATCAGAGCAAGAGTGATTGATGAACTTTCTTCAACTAAACATAAAACCAGTCCCTCGCCCCTTCCCCTTCTTCCCTTTCTTCCCCTTCTTCCTCTTTTCTTTTCATTTATACATTTAGAATAAACGTATTCCTTAGTTTCAGCAAGAGTCTTTGCATTAACTTTGTAAACCTGTAATTTGCATTTAAAAAGAATTAAATGAGGATTTGATCCACAATGGTTATTTCATTTAATATCTTTTTTTTTATATAATTTAATATCTTATTTATTTTCTCATTTGTCACTTATTCTAGTTCTTGCTCTTCATATTCTTCTTGGTTTTAGACTGTAGAGTTCTAGAGGGAAGCTGATATTCTGTCAAAGTTTCATCACCCAAATGTGATGGGTGTAGTACAAGATGGAATAGGTGGAACGTTTGCTACTATTACTGAGTATATGGTGGATGGTTCTCTAAGGCATGTTCTACTTCGCAAAGATAGGTACTATATATTCCCTTTGCTTGATGTCATTTGTTTAAAAACTTTTGGTTATTGTATAGTTTTGGGAGAATTTTTATTTTCTGTCTGTAGTCTACCTTTCAAGAATATCAAGTTATCTTCTTACACTGATTTTAGATAATTGTTCAACATGTTGATGTATTCTCCTTTGGTATTGTCTTATGGGAGGTTCTCATTGGAGAGGAACCTTATGCCAACATGCATTACGGTGCAATTATAGGTGTGTTTCTTGGATTCTCTTGTATGTCGTTTCTGAACAGTTGGTAGAACTAGTGTTATGCATAATGCCTTGTGCCATAGTGGTTATTGATTATCTCGTATTTTGAATTAACATGACATTCCTAATTGTGTGATATGTAGGAGGCATAGTGAGCAACACATTGAGGCCAAGTATTCAAAGTTACTGTGATCCAAAGTGGAGAAACTTAATGGAGCAGTGTTGGGCTCATATCAGATACTTAGATGGGTTTTTGACTTGTTTTAGTGCTCAAATAGCATGTAGTGGCCTCCCCCGTATGGGAGATCATCAGTCCGAGTCTCAGTGGATACCATATCGATATTAACTCTTTGTGCTTCAACATGTTGAGAAAGTATTTTAAAAAAAACTATATATTGATGAATTATCTTTTAGCGTAGAAAATGTATATATCTATTTTCAGCAGATATCTTACTAACCTGTGACAAATTTTTTTTCCATTTCACTACAGGGGGGATCCTCGTGGTAGTAAAAGTAATTTTATTTTCCTAGGTACCTTTCCGACCACTTTTGGCAATCGGAAAATCTCACATCTATAATATTTATTGGTGGGCCGTTTACAACCACCGCTAGTTGAAAATTATGTATCACTAACTTTCTTTCCCAACCAAATTTTCTGACCACTTTGAAATAGCTGACGCTATTTCTGATCACTTTATCAAATTAACTATCTTCGTAGTATTTTAAATGCGCTTAACAAATTCTACTCTATTACAATACAGTGTATGTTCATAACTAACTGTCTCCATTGGGAACTCTTTAAATTAAATGCACTTAAAAAATTCAATGAGGATGTGAATGTTAAGTAACATGCAATGTTTGAATATGGTTGTTTAAGCAAAATAGGCAGTGCACAAGTATTAACTTAGACAATTATATTAATGACTAGTATTTAGGTGTCCAATATTAATATTTTATATTAAAAATTTAAATTTATTTAGATTTTAGATATTTAAATTATTGTAAATAATAATAATAATGTAAAATATTTTTATATTTATATTTTAAGAAATAACTAACATATAACTCCAATATATAATGTGTATATATTATTATTATTATTAGGGAAAAGGGTCAAATATACCCTCGAACTTTTGCTAAAAAGTCAATTACGCTCTTGAACTTTTGAAAGTTACAATTAGATCTACAAACTTGTTATTTTGAAGCAATTAAACCCACTGACCTGTTGGTGACCTTTGATTCCTAATAATATCACAATTTCACATATAAGTATTACAATATCTAACATAAGTAATGATTTATTTTTAATTCAATTTGGTATTAATTTTTTTATAATAAGTATTTGTAATTTTTTTATAAATAATATTTCTCATATAAGTATTACAATATTTACATTAGAATTGGAAACTTAATTTGAAACTAGTGTTTAAAACATTGATTACTTGTGAATTAAAATATACCTTATGATGTTTTCAAAAAAAATACATTTTTTTAAGTAAAAAAGATATATATACATTATGATTATTAGAATGAAATGATTGACTGCTAAAGCGGCCCAGCCTGGTTTATTAGGCCGCCCCACTAGGGTGTAATTTTTGGCTGACTTTTGCAGGACGGCCCACAAACTAGGATTTAAGTAACTTTGATCTACCCCACGCGAGTTGGCAGCCCGGCCCGCGAATTGGGCAAATATGTTTAATTTTAAAAAAAAAATAATTTACAAATAAAATTATGATTTATGAATAAAATAAAAAATTATTAAAAAATAAAATTGCAATAAATATATTACTTCCCTATCTCATTTTGTTTGTCTGGTTCGAACTAGTCATTACTGAAATTATTTTTAATTCAATTTTTCATAATATTAAGTTTAGTATTATTATATAAAATTTATATATTTAGAAACTAAATTAAAATTATTATTAAACACAAAAAAAAAATAAATTTAAAAATAATTAAAAATTACAAAAGAAAATAAGCAATGAATAATGAGTTGGTTTGATCAATAAATAGTAAACATGATAAACATAATGGGACAGATGGAGTACAAGATTATAAAAATGTGTTTAAAAATATGCATTACTACAATGTAATAGGCTCAGTTGTATTCAAAAAAAAAATGCATTTGTAATATGAGATTTTCTTATCCTTAATATTCATGGTATGTGTTTTTCGAATAATTCATAACACAGTTGCTTGATTGTAGTTGAAGTTAATAATTTTGCGACATTAATTGTATACATAATGGTGTGTTTGGTTCTCACATGGAATCGAAATTGAATTGAGAATCAAATACTTGGTAATAGTAATGAATTTTGGTGAAAGTATTTTTAATAGTAGGTGGAATTAGAATGATCATCAATATTTATGTTTAGTTATGTATGACCCTATAATAAGAATAAAGGAAAAAATTATATTTACAACAATGTGAAAGGGTATTACCCTATATATTTGTGTTATTTGTTATGTTGACTTATTATTAACTATAAGGAGTAATTTTTTTTATAATTATAACATTAATAATAATAAGTCAATAGTATAATAATAATAATAATAATAATAATAATAATAATAATAATAATAATAATAATAATAATAATAATAATAATAATAATAGGCAAAAACTTGTGTGAAACCGTCTCACTATGAGTCGGGTCGGGTCGGGTCGGGTCAAGATGCAAATGTAACACTTAATGCACAAATGCCATACTTATATGCTCAAATGTAATACTAATCATGAATAAAATTTTTGTTACTTATAAGGGTAAATGTAATACTTTTACATTTCGATTTAAAAGTATTACATTTTTCCTCAAAAGTATTATATTTGCTCTTATAAGTAAGGGGCACTTGTCAACATTACTTATTATGAAAAATGTATTATTTTTTCTCTTATAAGTAACAAAAATTGTATTCTTGATTAGTGTTATATTTGAGCATATAAGTATGACATTTGCACATATAAGTATGACATTTACATGTTGTTTTGACCCGATCCGACCCGTCTCACGAACAAGGATCCGCGAGACGGTTTCACACAAGCGTGACCCATAATAATAATACTAATAATAACTAATAAATGTGTACATTTTACTTTAAATGTTGTACATGCTATTAGACAAAATTGTCCATACTACATTCTTGTTATACAAAACTACCCTTACACCGTTATAACACCGTTACTTTTAACTCCATCATTATTACCATACACCTATATCTATCATATCTTTTTCCTATTCTTTAATTGTCATTTTATTAAAATTATTATATAATTAATTTAATGGTTAAGTATATTTTAATTAAATTTCTATGAATGGTAAATCATATATTTGTGTATAAAATACATATATTATCTGTGTATATATAATTTGAATTATACATTTTAATTATTTGTATTTATTTATATTTTAATATTAGGCATAAGTTTTCGTGTATCGCATGTACAAAATACTACTAATAATAATAATAGTGGTCTGGTAAATCATTAGTACAGTGTGAAAGAATAATGGACTGTTAAATGAAGAAATGCTCCGTAATTAACGTGACGGCGAGACAGTGGGACGGAAGCATTTCTTTTTTCCCACTTCTATTTTCTTATATTTCCAAAGATGACCAGAAAAGAGGGGACATAAATTTTAGGTAAACTTCCACCACAAGAATAAGTGAGATAGTTGATTATTCGATTGATAATTATAAAGTTTATACTTTATAGTTTGATTTTTTTAAAAAAATTATCTATTAATTTATTTGGTTTAAATTTGTTAGCTATGAGCAATCTAGACCAATTTTATTTATTTATTTATTTTTTTTTGAGAGAATTTATTATTATTATTATTATTATTATTATTTTGTAAATCTTTGTTGGTTGCACTACCGTCACAAGGTGCATTTCACCTAAAATACACTTTTGGGTAGCGGGTGTATATTTCTCGTAAGTCAAAGTAAAATTGTTGGCTATTAATCTATTGACGTTGTTAGTTTGAGTTGATCAACTATGGACCAAAAATCAATCGCTTGAGGGAAACAAACTGTGGTGCTACTAGTCTAGACATGACAAGTCTTGGTGAGGAACCTTTCTTGAGGTCCTAGGGTGTCCCCCTCCACTTCAATTCCCCCCCCCCCCCCCCCCCTCCCCAAAAAAAAAAATTAATAAATATATTACGGGTAGCTTAGTTGGTATTCAGGTCATAAATTGAGAGTGAGAACTTAAGGTTGAATCCGGCCAAGCAATTACAATGTGGGGATTTTGGCTGGACTCCCTCTAGCCACTAATCACTGATATTTTCACATAAAAGACCGTTGAATCACTGTGATTTACCCTTTTACAATCAAAGATTTAAGAGTGAAGGACGTTAATTTTATTTTGAGGGTAAAAGTTTAATTTAATCAATCAACTAGAAGAATTATATTAGATATAACCAATAAATTAACCAGTCGATTAATCATACCTACCAATAAAATTGAATTCAACTGTACTCGACACATTTATGGCTCTAGAAAGTGAACAAATTAGAGATGAATATAAATATGTGGAGTTGGTTTTAGTGGGAGACTCAGGCGTGGGAGAAGACCAATCATCTTACATCTTATCATAATAAGAAGAGGAAAAAAAAAAAAGAGTTTCATGTGGGGCAAGAGAAAGGGATGTATAAGACACAGCCATCAATATCATTTGGACTTTGTTTGTCATTTTTGTCTATGCAACCCTTGACAAATTAGATGGCGTTACACGTTGTTCTTGTCATTTACTTTTCTCATGATTTAATTATTTGTCTATTTTTTATTTATTCTTATCAATAATCTCATTATTTAATGTTTAGAAGAAAGTTACTTAAATTGAGCTCAAGTTATAGTAAAAACGTTTAAGGTGAACTAAAAAATTTGTAGTTGATAAACGGATTGTTGATATAATTACAACTTTGGAGTTGATGAGCTAGTAGGGGTGTGACGAGTCAAGTTAGGTCTATTGAGTCAAGGTCAAGATCGAGTTGTTCAAGTAACGAATCATGCCAAATTTGAGTCTCTTAATACGTAACTCGAGTAACTTCGATTTTTTAAATCAAACGAAGTTTTACGTTTTGACTATTTGGGCTTAGCTTTATTATAGCCCTAAGCTTTGCGCCAAAATAATAGGCAACCTACTGAAGCCCGAAGAGAACATATCTATGCATAGATACTTTCTCAACCTATTGAAGCATGAAGAGAGCCAACGCTCCCACAGGGGATCGAACCTGTGACCTGACCTCTCACTTGGGAAGGCCACAGTTATGTCGTTTGACCACAAGGTTTTTGGCTAAGGCGAATCCGATTAGTTTCATAGTTGTGAAGATAATGGTCGTCATATGAAGAAAAAAAGAGTTTTAAGATTTATTTATTTATTAATTAATTAGAGAATTCTTCATTTTTCTAGTGAAATGAAAAACTAAAGAAAGGAAAACAAAGAACACGGTTATTTAAAGTTACTTGTTTGGATTTAATTGGAGAAAGATAAAATAAAGAAATAATCAAAACAGTGTCCCACATTTCATTTTCATTTTTTTTTTAATCACTTCATTTATTTCTTTAAAAAAAATCACATTCATTTCACTTTTCTACGTGATAGGAATATAGGATTGCTTAATTGATTTATCTGACGACTTGTGACCTTCGAAATTGATTGCCAATTTACCAATTTCTCTGATGCCGCTTTCAACAAATTATGAATTTTAATTAACAATTTTATTTAGACACAATCAACACTATTCGTTGTAGGATAATTGCTTCTCTTTTTCTCTTATTCATTTATTTATTATTTTTTTATACATCAGCAACCCTCGAGCAAAAGCACTATCTAACTCTGATCTTCAGAGAGCTATGAGCGTCCGCCTAGAA
The DNA here is from genome assembly GCA_003576665.1 of Ipomoea trifida. Taxonomy (NCBI): domain Eukaryota; kingdom Viridiplantae; phylum Streptophyta; class Magnoliopsida; order Solanales; family Convolvulaceae; genus Ipomoea; species Ipomoea trifida. Next base: position 4,322,200 of record CP025658.1, on the reverse strand, counting down.
CAGATCCTTAAGTCCTCCAATCCAATGAGTTAAGCCCGTACGGGAAATAATCCTATTAAACTAATTACATAATTCGATATGCTTCAAACTTTAATTATTTAAGTTGCCAGCTTGGTGCAACTACACTTTCTTAATTAATTAATTAATTTGTTACAACTTACAATTACATATATGTTTAGACGGATTGATACTTGCTGTGTAGATATTACTCTGTGAGGTACCCAGTCAGAAGTTTCATGCTAAAAATATAATAGTTTATATAATTTCATAATCCAAACTTTCTCACTTTATTGTTCTCTGTTTAACAAATCTGCTGGATTTGCACCTCTATTTCACTTTTTTAATTATCCTTTTTACCTTACGCATAGACTTTTTTTGGTCGTCAGTAACTTATAACATTTTTATTCTTTTGCCCGTAATTTACGTCTTGTTTTCCCAATAGTTTATGTCTTATTTGATAAATGACAGATCTGTTAAAAGAGGTGTATTTAATTTATTTTAACGATTTAATTTGACCAAATTGTTAAAATAGATTTTTTTTTTGAAAATCATTAAAATAGATATTTAGTGGTTAAGAAATTGCTTAAATTGTCTAAACAGATAGCCATCAATCTGATCTAATCTACTGAACAATTTTGAAGAAATTAAACGGAAAGACGTTTCAAATTAGTAACTTTCCTACCATTTTAACCATCTTGTCATCCCCTTTCATATTACGAGTAATTTCTAAGGTTGGATTACTATTAGGCACTCGTTAATTTAATTTAACATGATGATTTATAGCCAAGGACCTTGTGGTCCAGTGGCATCAAACCCTTTCCAGTTGAGGCAATACTGATTCTTGTGCTTCAATAGGTTGAGAAAGTAGTTATGAACAAATATTGCATTGTAATAGAGTCCGTAGTCTTAAAAAAAAAAACATGATGATTTATATATTTTAAAACATTTATAATTTTCATAATTTCACTTCTATAAGAATATAGTAAAATCCAAATTGAAATGCATTATCCCACTAGTTAATATGTTTTTCGATTTTAATACTTGCCAAGATTCGTATGGGAGGTGTGTTAAGTACAAATCACGTCGCAAATCATTGAAAATTAAATTTAAAAAATAAGGAAATAAGTAAACTGCGTGCCATATAAAATTGGGGATTGAAAATGTCAAAGGAGACAAGTATGAAGAGGGATAGTTGGTCAAAGAGTTGGGAGGAATCTAAATGAAAGATGGAAACAAACCGACCCTACTACCTACAGCCTACTGCAATACCTAACCAGCTAACCTTAGTAACAAATCTACCTCTTTACTTATGTTCATATTCATTTTTCCACCGCCCCGGACATAGCTTCATGGATAAAAGACTGAGTTTGAGGTAATATTCAACCAATACTTAGGATTGAATCTCGCAGATCACGGCATCATTAAGGTATATCTCGCAATTTATCTCTTTTGATAAGTCACTAGAGCACCCATTTTAGATATTGAAATTTTATTTACGATGATAGTATTTTGATCCGACATGTTTAATAAATTTGCTCCACAGTGAAGTAAACTAGTCTATATTTTTCATAGCATTAGCTCAAACTAAGAATGCCAATTATTGTGGTTACCAGATCAATGGCCCGACCAACTTGCTTGATATTTTCTCCAAAGGTTCAAAATTTTAATTATATGACTAACGTGAGAAGTTATTTGGGATAATTTTAAAAATCAGTTTATTAATTTATTTATAATTTTTGACTATGGAATATTAAAAAAAAAGTGTTAGCAAACAAGAATCTCACCGTTACACCTCCATAAGCTTGTCTAAGAAGGAATAGAGAAGAAGGAATAGTACGGCGAATAGTGGAAATCATTAAATCAGACAAATAGAAAGTCATGAGGTTTCATTTTCTTATAATATTCTGAGCCCAAAAGTCGTCAAAGGAATAAACAAATGTTAAAGGCCGACTACCAAACGCGTAACGATAACAATAAGATTTCACATTCTAGATGATCAAACACAACTCCCAGCTCTTGTTTTCCTCTGACCAGTCCACCATTGTTTCTAATCATCATTTTACGTCTCCACATCTGCCTTAGTCCTCTGCATCTATGCTTTCTTGCTTGTCCTCCACTCCAGACCAGCCAAACCGAAAGTTAAGTTTGGTGAGAAGGCAAGAAAGCTAGCAGTGAAGTTGTTGGGCTGTAAATCCTGTAATATATTTACTCGAACACGTTGATCTTGAGTGTTATGGGTGTCTGTTACAGCTCTGTCCAATGAGAATTCCACTGCATTCATGGTTTTTATTGGTATGCTTGCTGCAGATAATATTTGGGGTCGATATCCTTGTGGTCTCCGGCCAATGCCAGAGCGACCAGAGAACGATATTGCTGCAGCTGAAGAGCAGCCTGAAGTTCAACTCAACTGTTTCAACCAAGCTTGCACGCTGGAACCAGAGCAGAGATTGCTGTCATTGGCTAGGGGTGGAATGTGATAGCTCAGGCCATGTCACTGGCTTAATTCTCGACAATGAGACGATTACAGGTGGGATTGAGAATTCAAGGGCTCTAGTCAGTCTTCAATACCTTGAGAGGCTAAATTTGGCTTTCAACAGCTTCAATTCTACTGCAATCCCAGTTCAGATTTACAAGCTTGCCAACTTGACATATCTGAATTTGTCAAATGCTGGTTTTGGAGGGCAGATTCCGAATGGAATATCAGGACTGACAAGGTTGGTTACTCTTGACCTCTCAACCCTATTTGCAATAGGTCCACCACTTAAACTTGAGAATCCAAAACTAAAGAAATTCTTTGAGAACTCCATAGAAGTTAGAGAACTTTATCTTGATGGTGTTGATCTTTCTGCTCAAAGGAAAGACTGGTGTCAGGCCTTATCTTCATCTTTGCCAAATTTAACAATCTTGAGCATGCGAAACTGTCAAGTTTCAGGCCCTATTGATCCTTCCCTTTTGACACTTCGTCACCTTTCCATTATCTATCTAGATCAAAATGATCTTTCCAGCACTGTCCCGAGGTTTTTGGCAAAATTTTCAAATTTGAGGACCTTGAGCCTAAGCTCTTGTAATCTACATGGTGCATTTCCGGGAGAGATCTTTCAGACAAAAAGTTTAGAGGAGCTGATGATACAAAACAATCAGAATCTTAGTGGCAGCTTCCCATCATTTCCAGAGAATGGATCCCTTAGGGCGGTTTCAGTAAGTTACACTCAATTTTCTGGTTCAGTGCCACCTTCCATCAGTAATCTTAGCAACTTGTCCAGGATAGAGATCACCAACTGCAAATTCAGTGGACCAATACCCTCTACAATGGCACAACTTACGAGTCTTATTTATGTGGATTTCTCATTTAACAACTTCACTGGCTCAATCCCACATTTCCAGCTGTCAAAGAACCTTACCTACGTAGATTTTTCTCGTAATGGCCTAACAGGTCCACTTTCTTCCAAACATTTCGAAGGCCTTTCAGAAATTGTGAATATAGATTTAATGTCTAATTTACTCTCTGGAAGAATTCCCCAATCTCTTTTTTCACTTCCATCATTGCAGAAACTGGTGCTTTCCAACAATAAATTTGATGGTCAAGTTGATGAATACCTGAATGTATCTGCCTCTCAAATGGATACACTTGACTTGAGTTCTAACCGTCTAAATGGGTCCATTCCGGGGTACTTCTTTGAATTTCCAAAGCTGAATGTGCTGTTACTTTCTTCCAACTCCTTCAATGGAAGGATACAGTTTGAAAGTCTCCAAAAGCTCAAGAACCTCACAAGATTTGAGCTTTCTCACAACAATTTGTCAGTTGACATAAGTAGCAGTAGTTCAGCCTCCTCATTCTTTCCCAAGCTTACAACATTGAAAATGGCTTCTTGTCGATTACAAAAGTTTCCAGATCTTAGAACTCAATCAAGTATGATCTATTTGGACCTATCAGACAATGAAATTAGAGGGGAAATACCAAACTGGATATGGAATGTGGGTAATGGAAGTCTGGCTCATCTAAATCTTTCCCGCAATTTCTTAGATGGTCTAGAAAAGCCTTACACAATTCCAAGTACTCTTTCAGTACTGGACTTGCACGCAAATCAATTGCAAGGCCAACTTCCCATTGGAGTAGTCCCATCCCAGAATGTTGCATATCTTGATTACTCAAACAATTTTTTCAATGGTTCCATCCCATTTGATCTTGGAAGTTATGCTCCATTTGCTTCTTTCTTGTCTCTTTCAAATAATAGCTTCACTGGGACAATTCCTGAATCCATATGCAACACAAGCTATCTGCAAGTGCTTGATCTATCCAACAATAAGTTGAGAGGCATACTTCCATCCTGTCTATTCAGCAATTTTGGGATCCTAGGAGTACTAAACCTTGGGCAAAACCAAATCAGTGGTAACATACCTGATTCCTTCCCAACTAATTGTGCTCTAAAAACATTAGACCTCAGCAGGAATTTCTTTCAAGGAATGATTCCCAAATCTCTGATCAATTGTTTGTCATTGGAAGTTCTGAATGTTGGGAGCAACAAAATTGCAGATACATTTCCATGCCTATTGAAGAACTTATCAAGCCTGCGTGTCCTAGTCTTGCGGTCCAATCAGTTCCATGGTGACCTTCACTGTCGTAATGCCAATCAAAGCTGGCCAAATCTTCAAATTATTGATATTTCTTCCAATAAGTTCAGTGGCAAACTCTCTCCACAATGCTTCTTGAACTGGAAAGGAATGATTTTTGATGAAGATACGGTGCAACCAGTGCAACACATCAGGTTTGATTACTTGAGACTTAATAATTTCTACTACCAGGATACAGTCATGGTAACCATAAAAGGGATGGAGACAGAACTTGTGAAAATTCTAACAGTCTTCACATCTGTTGATTTCTCAAACAATAATTTCCATGGGATTATACCAGATACCATTGGGGCTCTCAATTCACTTTACTTTCTCAACCTATCACACAATGCTCTCACAGGGAATATCCCAGAAACTGTTGGAAAGCTGAAAATGATTGAGTCGTTAGACCTTTCATCAAACCAGCTAGGTGGAGAGATCCCAGCAGAGCTTGCAAATCTGTCATTCCTATCAGTCTTCAATCTATCATTCAATAGACTTTCTGGTAGTATTCCAACAGGAAATCAGCTTAATACATTTGAAGCAAATTCCTATTTGGGTAATCCAGAACTGTGTGGTTTGCCTCTCTCAAAAAGTTGCAAGAGACCACCTAGTTCCAGTGGAGGCCAACCTGAATTTGGTGGTGGTCCAGTAGTCGACTCTGAGTTTGATTGGCATTTCATATTCATAGGTCTGGGATATGGAATAGGAGCCTCAGTTTCCATGGCAGCTCTTTTCTTCTGGAAGGCAGGCAGAACAAGTAGTGATAAGCATCTGAAAGAACTCCTCAAGCTGATCATTCCATCATACAGGTTCCCCTACATCAGATACAATGGTGGGAGAGTGCAGGCAGAGGAAATCATTGAAGATGCATCCCCTGATGATACTGATGATACTGATGACTCTGATGAAGACGAAGATGAAATGGAAGGCAAAGCATACCACGGCAGGTACTGTGTGTTTTGCAGCAAACTTGATATCCACAGAAAGAGAGCAATTCATAATCCAGACTGCACCTGTAGTCATCATCACTCTTCCCCACTTCCTCCTTCCATAACATCTTCTTCTACATCCCTGCTAGTCATATATCAGAAAGTCATTTGAACTGTAACACATCCCCTGCCCCAACCCTCCCCTTCACCCCATCTTTGTAATTTGTACATACATATATACTTGTAGCACAGAGTTCATGCAAAAGTGAAAACAAGAGTCTTGAATTCTTTTCACAATCATCAAGCTAGCTGCAAGCTTATTACACAACAATACAAGAAACAGTTTTACCCCATTCCCTGCCTTGAAATTTTACTCGTTCAGTGAGATCTTCACGGAAAGGTGATTTAAGAAGAAGAAAATCTAGAAAATGTTTAAGTCACACTGATTCAAACAATTCATTGAACACTTGATAGACATCTTTGACAATAGAGCATTTGTCAAGAAAATACTAAAAAAGTTAAAAGGAAAAACCAAAACACAATATAAAAACTGAAATCCAAAGCCTAAACCGCAAAAGGAATTCACCAGTGAGTATCGCATTCTTCGATCTTCTAAATACAGAACTTTTTTCAAAAATGCTCACTTTTTTTTTTGAATGCTCACTTAAATACATGGTATTTTAGCACGCATTTTAACTTTGATTGGGCTCACGGCATTTAAGGCCCAATAGCTCTATATATCAGGCCTGTGTTTAAAAAAAGGGGCAACCGGGCAATTCTTAAAAAATAATGGTCCTGGCGAGGCTCGAACTCGCGACCTCCGGCTCATAAGACCAGCGCTCTAACCAACTGAGCTACAAGACCCCCTGTTATTAACTATTTTTGTTTGAATTAATTGTATGACTATATTTAAAAATTGTTATAATTTTATTCTAACCTTAATACCCTTAAAATTTTAAAAAATGATTTGGCAAGATTGGTCTATTATGAAGGGATTTTTTTTTTTTAAATGTTCTGAATTTATGCGTGCCAATTGTACTTAATATTATCATTTAGGTTATATGTAATTGTATTGGATATTTTCAAAGTCATTGCCAATAATATGCAACACAATTATGTATGATGAATGATGATAGACATAATAGTATTAGATTTTAATTAATAATATGAAATCTTTATTTGTTTTTCATGAGAGTATACTAAACACACTTATTGCACATGAAAATCAAAATCGAAATGGGAATCAAATACTTGGTAATGATATTAGAGTGTAATTGGAATGATTACTAATATTGATGTTTAGTTACATTATGTATGACCTATAATGGGAATAAAAGTTTTAAAATACAAAAGCAAAAAATAAAAACAATTGATTCTAATATAATGACATTCAAAGCACCAATATGAATAAAAAATCAAAATAAAAATATAAGGGATGTAGTGAGAATGTGACAAATCGGGAGAAGGAATAAGATGGAATGATACATGTTTTTAAGTAGAGAATGAGATTTTTAATTCAAGGGACAATCAAATCTCACTATTTTTAAAAGGACAATGAATAGTGCAACGTAACTAATTAGGTCACAACGGCACAAGAACCGCAAACTTCTAATTTAATTTTTTAGATAATGAGAAAAATTCATTGTGTACTCATCTTGTGACTTTAGCTGACAAAAGATCACAAACAACGCGAATATACTGCTCCCATTATAAAGTATTAACATTAACCAATACTCAGTTACTCACATCATAATATATTACAGCAATTCAGCAAACACCACCACAGAACAGAGGTAGAGACAAGACAAAGACGAAAACGAGAAACACTACATTTACTAAATACTTCCCATTCCTAGCTAGCTGCAACGTAACTAGGATCTTTCTCATCGGAACCTACCTAAGCTACCTATACTACTAGCTAATATATTATATTACTCCATTCCACGTATTAATGGATTCCCTACTACATAATCTACCTAGTACTAGTAGTACACACTAAATGCATCGTCTACCGCCGCCATGCTTTCCCCCGCGCCACCGTCTCCGACGCCGCCGGGCCCTCCCTGTCCAGCCATTGTGTAGTTCCCGGGACCCACTCCGTAGTTTGCCTGTGATGAGGACTGGACATTATAGTCACCCACAAGAACATCATCGCCGCCGCCGCCGCAGGCGGCGGCGGCGGGATAACAGTAGCTTGGGTCGTCGGCGGCGGCGAAGTTGATCATGGTTTGGTGGAGCCATATTTGGGTCTTGAGAAACTTGACGTAGTGAATGGCCTCGTCCAGCATGGACACCGTGTCCATCTTGGAGCCGCCGGGCACGAGGCTCTGCAGGATCTTGAACCGGTCGCTGATGCGGTGGCGCCGCTCCCTCGCCGCCACGCTCTGCGGGTCCGTCGACAGCTTCACCACCTTTCCGCCGGATTTCTTCTTCTTATTCCTATTTTCCTCGTTGGAATTGTTAACCACCGATGAAGAACAAGCGCTATTATCCATTTTACGTACTCTTATATTATAATTTGTTTTGAGGGAGCTAAGATTTCAAGGTTGATGCATGGGTGGGTGTATATATATAGGGACAGGATGGGATGATGCTACGTATAACGTTGAAATAAATGAAAGAAGGTAGAATGGAGATTGGATTTTGGTCTGCCATTAAATGATACGACTGTCTGGTCTAGCTACGCTGGGACCCACTGTATATTTTTTGTATTTATTTACTTTTTGTAATCACAAGGTGGAGGGGGTGTAATTATATTCCCTACTCAAAAAGGTGTTTTTGTACCCAAAGGTTATGGTAAGTGGAGCTAGTTGGACTAGTTGTCTAGTTATTTGTTCAGTTCAAGTTTGTTGTTTTTGAGAGAGCAACCGCGCGCGGGGACTGTTAGGATTGTGACGGTTTTCAGTGAATTGTGTCTAAACCAATTACAGCAATAATCTACAGTTTTATGCAAACTTGAAGATTTCATCCAGATAAATTTTTATCAATTATGGATCAGCGTAACTGCTTTTAAATTAATAATTAATAATAGGCAAAAACTTGTGTGAGACCGTCTTAGCGTGAGACGGGTCGGGTCGGGTCGGGCCGAGTCATGAAGTAAATGTAACACTTATATGCACAAATGTCATACTTATATGCTCAAATGTAATACTAATTAGGAATAAAAATTTTGTTACTTATAAGGGTAAATGTAATACTTTTATGGGAAAATATAATACTTTTACATTTCGATTTAAAAGTATTATATTTTTCCTCAAAAGTATTATATTTTCCCTTATAAGTAAGGAAATATTGTCAACATTACTTATTATGAAAAATGTAACACTTTTTCTCTTATAAGTAACAAAAATTATATTTCTAATTAGTATTATATTTGAGCATATAAGTATAACATTTGCACATATAAGTGTGACATTTGCATGGTGTTTCGACTCGACCCGACCCGTCTCACGAATAAGGATCCGTGAGACGGTCTCACACAAGTGTGACCCTTAATAATATACTCCCAACTAGATAATACAAACGTAGGGCTTCCCAAAAAATGGGTTTTTCTTGGATTTTTTTTTTTTTTTTTTTTGGGTGAGGTTGAGAGTAGACTAGGAGAGAGGTAGGAAAGAGAAAATTAAGTATGATGCAGTATTTTGAGTTTTCGTGAGCCAATTGCGAATTACAAATAATAAAAAAATTTGCTAGCAGATGCGCATCTCAAATAGCAGCAACACTCGCTAGGGGTAATCACGATTTGGTTTCGATTTCAAACTGGCGATTCCTAATTCAGAAAATGTCGAACCAGAACCAAGAACAGACAGTTCTGATTTGAATGGCTGGTTCGTTCTAACAAGAAATTTTTTATAATTTTTTTTTTCTATTTTAAAAATAGTCCAAATTTAACACCTTTTTTTTTTGGAATTTTTTCATTCTAATTTTTTTAAAAAAAATGGTTATATCAAATGTTCAAACTAAAAAAAATTGTTATAGTTTAAACTTTAAATAATGCTTAACCTTTAATCAAATAATTGTTCTTTAAACTTTAATCAAATAATAGCTAAACTTTATATATATATATATATATATATATATATATATATATATATATATATATATATATATATATATATATATATATATAACAATTTGGAATTAGAATCATTCGGTATTATGGAGCCACTATAACCTTTTGTTTCTGGTTAGATTCCTATTGTACACGGATAATTGAACCATGGCCATCCCTATCACTCGCTAAGCGCGTCAGGATGAGCACCAACTGACAGCCAACCTAACTACTTTTGTTGTTCATTTTCTTTTTCCCTTTCTCACTCCTTCCTCTCTTTGACATGACCTGAAAAATATGTAAAAAAAAAAAAAAAAAACTACTCACATTATTGTGGATGCTCTTAGAGAATGTCTATCTTGTCATTCAACAATATAGCTGACTAAAACAATATAGCTGACTAAAAGGTAGCTCATCATTTGTATAATATTGAAATGATCTTCAATAATACCTATTGTAATTGGTTCCACTGCAATCCATTCCTAGTGATACTATATGTACAATACAATTGGAAATGGTTTTCAATGATATCCAGTACAACCAAACATTATTAGAATCTTTTCAATATTATACAAATACAAACGTGTTGCCGATCAATAAGATAGAATTTTCTTAAATATTATTTTTAATTAATTAAATAACCAAAATATTATTTACCAAACCATATATAAATATAAACCAAAATATACATTACAATCCAGTCTATCTTATATACCATAAACCACAAAACTCCTAAAGCTGTGGCATAATCTATTTCAGTAAGAGAACATAGGAAATCTGGGGTATAGTAAAAATTTCCAGTGGTAACTAAAGGGTAACAGTACAAAACCTATGTATTTCTAAGGAGCTGAGATAAAAAGTGTCAAAATCAAACCTAACCTGATTTAATTGCTCAAAGTTGCAAGGGGAAAGAGCTTTAATGGTTAGGTTGGTTGGTGGGAATGAGAATCCCAAATAATAAATGACCCCAAGAGGGGTAAGGAACAGAAAGAGTTTTTCCCCAATGTCTTCAATTTTTGACCCATTTTGTATTTAATGTATATACCCAGAGATATGTTTTGCATGAAATTTCCTCGCTCCTAAGGCACCCATACATCAGTCCGATAAGATAATGAAGGTATAAATCACAATGACTGATCATTTGGTGGAAGGATCAGTACTAGGTGCCTCTAAGAAATTCACCACATTAGAGTTGTGACTACCTGATTTTGTGTCCTTGCCACCACTGTGATATGGCTAATTATACGGCGTGTTGTGAAAACCAATACTAACAATATTGTGTAGAACTTAAATAGAGAGTACATGTTATGTTAGAGGAAGGTCTGTAGAGTTAAGTTAGCATTCTACACTAAAATGTAATGTTGATTATTATAAAAATATAAGGAAATGTTTGATCATTGTTAAGTTAACAAATTTGAAATTCCCAAGACGGGATTAGATAACCAATCAATATAGAAAGAAAAAGAAAATGTAAAAGAGGCAATTTGGCTGGGTTCAATTGTTAGCATCTTTATTACTTCCTAGGATTCAAAGTGTTTGGTAAAGGAAAAACAATTTTCATGTTCATTCACTTTAAATCAATCTTTCATGAGAAAGCTGGTGCTTTGTTACTCAGTAACTCTTCTTTTAAAGAGCATTTTTAGATCAGAATTTTTATTTCATCATTTTTTTTCTGACCTTATGCAAAAATAAAAAGAGACAAAATAAAGTACTAATGGCCTGGCAACGTCATTGTTTTATCCACTCCGATCGCAAGGATTTGAACTTTTGACTTCAGATTTTTAGTGCTAATACTTTTACTTTTACCTTCATATATATCTGTGTGCATGTGCACATATGCATGCATGTACGTATATATGTATTTGTACAAATATTCATCTATCAATATGGACCGTCGGTGAAATTTTCACCCATTTACGTTCATTGATTGTTAAGGTTAATTTTCAAAATCTCGAACTGGCATCAATTTTATTACATAGATGAAAATTTATGTGCACCCTTTTTACTAAAATTTTTGTCTACTAACAACTTAGTGGATAGAAAAATATTTATTAGACGTGTTCGGTAAATAACTGTTAGCTTATAGTTATAAGCTGATTGAGTTACTGAGTTCGACTAGTTGATATAGCATTAATTGATTGTAGAAAAGCGTTTGGTAAATTAGTTGTTAGCTGGTAGTTAATTACATACAAAAATAACTTTCTCAAAAAGCTTAATGAATTTTGAATTTTAGCATCTTGAAACAATAAGTTATTACAAAAGCTAATTAATCAAACATTCATATTGATTGTTTAACCAAGTCAAACAACTAATAGTGGTCAAATAAATCCAAATTAACTAATAAACTAACTATGTTACCAGACAAGTCATTATCCCGCTAAAATTATAAGGTCGGGTTTATTATGTCCACACTTTTAGATAGTCATTGCATATTTATTTCCCCTCTCAATTTTTCAGCCATTTTCTCCAAACTCTTAGGTAGCAATTATCTATGTTGATTCTCACTAGTAGTATATATGATTACACCAAATGATCAATCATTCTTGCCTTTGCTATTTTCGAATACCCCATCGCATAGCTTTTTTTCTTTTTTTTTTTTTAAAAAAATATTTTTATTTAAAATTCACTACAAGAACAATCATATTTATATGCATTAATAAATCTGTAGGTAAATTAATAAAATTAGTAAATTTTTAAGTTGTCAGTATTTACTCTGTAAGTAATATATAATTCTTTTTTTTTTTTCTTGATTTAATTAATCATTTAACTGTTGTTTACGGACCAAATATTGACCTACCATAGTTTCTTTGGTCTGTAATCTCTCCTAATAGAATGAGAGAAACAAAATAGCAGCCCGAAAATACAACTCAATTAATTCTTGAGTAGTAGATTGTGGACAAGAGAAGCAAAGTAGCGACAAAATCCCGAGTAGAGCTGCAATGGAAATGAATAATGCAGCAGATAGTAATTGCAAGAACATGAATCTCCCATTTTTCACCAAGGGGCCGGGGTGGGTAGAACACTAATTATTGTTTCTTGTACAACTGAAATTACCAGGTTTAACTGTCCACTCAAACTGTCAATAACTTCACAATCCATCTATCCATCCATCCATCTTATTACACACATCGATCAGTCACAACTTTGTTGGGTTCATCATCTACCGATTCATAAACGTGTGATTACGATGATGGAGATGGAGATGGAGCTTGACAAGCTTTAACCTTAGCTTACCTTAATTTTTGAGGTTTTGATTTGATGCTTTAACCAAAACCCATATCAAAAAGAGATAAAAACCATGTCTAGTCTTCTTAATTGATGATGCATCATTGAATCCCAGACTAGACTAATGACAATTTTAGAGGTTTTGATTGGACTGTTTAACTATAACCATTTCAAAGATATAGATATATCACTGGACTCATCATCTACCTGCTAGCTAAAGTTACACAAGGACACAAGTCAATTTTACCATACCTATATGTCTCTTCCGTGAACTATTTAATGTGAGGAAAGGCAAAGAACAGCTTTAAGCTCCACCAATTTGGTCTGAGATTGTAATTGAACTTCTTGTGTTCAGAAGGGTACAGATTCAATAGTTATTGCGACGGCATGCGTATGCAACAATACCTTTAAAAAGTTGGCTAGGGAGTTTGAGTTATTTATGCATAGACTTAATTAGGAGTTTAAACTCATGTGTATGCAAGAACACCTTTAAAAGGTTGTCCTTACATACAATTGAAATGAAGATTAAATTGAATTAGTTTTATCACGCAAAATATAGATACCATTATTTTAAAAAAAAACATTCTGTAATTATAATAAATAATATAATATGGGCTGTTGAGAGCTCATCTTTGAGATTCTTGCACAATTTTCATTTTTTAAATTATTTTTAGACAACTCACATAAATTTGATCTTAGTAACTCGTTGTACATAATTTATGTTGCATCCACCTTTATTTACAGATTTTTTTAATATATATTTCGATTTTTTTAATAAAAAATATGGCTTTCAATCTTTCTTTATAAAATAAATAAAATTATATTTTGTTCAATTTTATCCCCTCAACTGTTGTGACATTTCACTTTGAGTCCTTAATTTTGATTTATTCTAATTTTCTTCCTCACCTATGCCAAACATTTCACTTTTGCTTAAAAAATGCTCTTAATTTTAATAAGGTAGGAGTTGGGTGAAATTTTCACAAGGTGAAAGTATCTTAAATGAAAACTGAAATATTTTAAAAAATCAAGAACTAAAAGTAAAATAAATTAAATTCCATAACTAAAATAAAATTATCACCACCAACTACATGTAATGTGATGACATCCTGATTACCATTCTAAATAAGTGGTCATAAGTTTAAACCATAGTGGTGAGAACTTAGATTCCGTGGGTCGCAAATGTTTGAGAAAATATAGAACAAATACTACCATGTATTTCGAAAATAAAAATATCATTCTAACTAATTCACCTAAATTAAAGTAAAATAAACTCCGATCAAAACCCACCAAACCTTCAATCTTGCATCTTTTGCATCAAAATAACCAACCAAAAATTGTGGACTAAAACTATGATTTTTTTTTATTTTTTATGTAGCTCCGCCGTTGATCAGTGGATCACCCACCTTGGCCTACTCTATCCTATGTAGCTCCGCGGCCTCCGCCGTTGCCCACGGAAATACGGAGAAGAATGGTATTACCCAATTCATTAAGTAACTGAAATTGTTTTTTTTTTTTTTAATTAAAAAAAAAAGGCTTATCGAATACGGGCACTTGTTAGCATTTGTAAAATGAATGTTAATTAAACTCCCTAAATAATTATACACACAATAAATTTTATAATCAAGCAGACATAAATTTATAACTTAAAGAGGCATATATTAAAAGAAATACTATAAATTGTTGAAAGTATTATTCAAAAATGGCATTTAAAAGTCATCATTTTTGGGAAATATTTTGAATGGCTCGATGAGGTGAAGGTAGAATCGGATTCTCATAACTGGAATGTTTAATTTGATATATTATAAAACGGATAATGGGATAATGATTTTAAAAATATACTCATTGCTTTGAGAAAAATTGAGTTTTGAAAGACTTTTAAGTATCATTTATCCTACAATGAAAAATTGAGTAGTTTTGAAAGAATAAATTTGAGTGTCGCTCACCTTGAATTAACTAAAAAATTACCGAATCAATTTTTTAGCAATTTTTAATTTTAAAATTTGTGAAAAATTCCTACATACACATATAATCATGTTGCCAACTACCATGTAATGTGATGATATCTCAATTACCATTCTAAATGGGTGGTCATAGGTCGGAACCTCGGTCGTGGAGTCTTAGATTTTTTGGATTAAAAATACTTGAAAAAGTATAGAACAGATACTACATACTTTTGTAAAAAATCGACTAAAAAACATATATACCGTACAATAGCTACTTACTTCCTTAGCTTATACTCCTAATAAGTCCAAATAATACTGAAAATAGACGTTGCGTAGGCATGTTTGAAAGTTGAAACTAACAAAAAAACAATTATACGCCTTACGTATATAACTAATGTGTAAAATATAGACTTTTGCAGTTTACTAACTCCAAAACAATACTCAAAATACACATTGCATGTTTCAAAACTAAAATGATTTCCACTCTTTACTCATATATATCACTGGCGTGTATTTCTATCTTTATGCATGCAGATATCTAAAAGCCTTCTGAAAAGATAGGAATTGTCCACCAGCGGCAGGATTATAACAGTCGACCATGGCCCTCAATACATTGTGAATCATGATAAGAAAATGACGTCGTTTCTGTAAGTAGGAGAAACGACGGTCGTTAGTCATAACGGAACTGCGTAACTGATACTACAGTTCATTTTAAATGATACTGTCTCATATTTGTTTTGTTTTTATATTAACGAATCAAACTTGAGTTATATCGAAAAGGAACTGCAGTTGTGTTGAACTGATACTGAATAACAGTTTCACATTTTTGGGTACTGCAGTTATATCGAAAAGGAACTGCAATTGTGTTGAACTGATACTGAATAACAGTTTCACATTTTTGGATACTGCAGTTATATCAAAAAGGAACTGCAGTTTTGTTGAAAAGGAACTGTAGTTGTGTTGAACTGATATTGAAAAACAGTTTCACATTTTTTGGTGTATATTATTCAATGAAACTATAGTTATATCGAAATGATATTGTAATTGTGTTGAAAGAAACTGCAGTGTATTATAAAAGAAATTGTAGTTGTGTTAAAAGAAAATTGAATAACAATTTACATATTTGAGTGTATAATGTCGACTGAAATTGCAATTATATCGAAAAGAAACTGCAGTTGTGTTGAAACGGAACTGTAGTTGCGCAAAATAGAAGCCGTTTCAGCCGTTTGTTTTCATTAATCAAAATGATGTCATTTTGATACGCGGTTCATAGTAAAATTTGCGGGATTATAAAGGAATAAATTATAATGACTAAACTAATTAATAGATACTCTACTTTTCTTTTTTTTTTTTGAAAATATAGATACTCAACTTTTGTTTCTTGTATACAAAGAATTCCTCATTTGAGACCCGTTAAATTACCCATTCGGACCACAAATATCTAAAAGTCTCCATCCACGTACGGAAGACGGATTTTAGTCAACCTGTTTTTCGGTCTAGTGCCGTGTGTCCTTCCTCTTCTCGTTTCACAGGCACGTATACAGTGCGTTACAAACTGGCTTCGACATATAAACTTGTGTCTTAGATAATTATTTTGCGCTGCTAAACACAGAATTGAAAGCAGAAAGAAGAGTGAAATAGAGCATTTCACCATGTTAAGTATTGTTTTCTTTCTCATCATAATCCCTAGTTTAGGATTCGCCACTGATGATGAACATGCTGGACGAGGTTGTCTGCCGGAATGCGATAAGGATCTACTGGAATTTGCACTCAATTTGGAGTACTTGGAAGCTGAGTTCTTCTTGTGGGGTGCTTTTGGTTATGGCCTTGATAAACATGCCCCCTATCTTACCGGCGGTGGCCCGGCGCCGATCGGTGTAAAAGAGGCCAAATTGTGTCCCCTTGTTAAAGATATTATTGGTCAATTTGGGTTGCAAGAAGTTGGACATGTGAGGTAGTGGTTATTAATTATTTCTTTAAGTTTTTTTTTGGGTAATTAATTACTAATCCTATGGAGCATGATGATTAAATTTTTGGGTGATTATATTTTAAGGATGTGTTGTTTTGGCAGGGCGATTAAGGAAACGGTACCAGGTTTTCCGAGGCCGCTTCTAAACTTGAGCGCAGAAGTTTTTGCAACAGGTATAAACGAAGCGTTTGGGAAACACTTGGAACCGGCTTTCGATCCGTACGCAAACGACATTAATTTTCTTCTTGCATGTTACATATTTCCCTATATTGGACTCACCGGATACGTCGGAGCGAATCCTAAACTCGATAGCTACTTTGCCAAAAGGGTAAACCTCCGGCCATTCATTATCTTATTTTCAAGCACTTACCAGTACAGTTACCACTATGTTTAAAGAATTACGTAAAAAAAATTTATAGCTAGTAGTAAATGTTCAATCTTATTTCTTTTTAATTAGTGTCAGGTAAAAATTATAGCTAGTAGTAAATGTTTAATTTTATTTTTTTAATCAGTGCCATGTTTTATTGATAATGACTCTGTTTGGTAAATGGTTGTTAGCTGTTAGCTTATTATGTTAGAGGATATAACTAGTTGATAACATTAGCTGATTGTAGAAAGACGTTTGATAAATTAGTTGTTAGCTAATACTTGTTTGGTATAATTTCTTTTCTCAAAAAGTTAATTGAAAAAGTTGTTTTGAATAATTTTTTGAATTTTAGTATTTTGAAGTTCCAAAAAACTAATTAACCAAACACTTATAAACTTTTTAAACTAAGTCAAACAAGTAATAGTGGTTAAATAAGTCAAAATGGTTGATTAGATAACTATTTTACCAAACAGAACCAATGTTGACTACAACTTAGAGAGCAAGTCTAACATTTTGTCATCAGATTGTGATGCACGCTGAATGTTATATATATATATATATATATATATATATATATATATATATATATATATATAACTTTTGACGTAGTGATAAACGATTGATCTTATGGATAGGTGTTGGGCTCCAGCTTCAACTGCCTTCCAACACTTATCCGGTATATTTTCTATGTTTTAATTGATTATTGTCACAAAGTTGTGTATATGGATTTGATATGATGATCAGCTAGTGGCCGGACTACTGGGGATGGAAGCTGGGCAAGACGCAGTTCTAAGATCCTTTCTGTACGAACGCAAGGATGAGGAGGTTAAGCCGTACGGGATCACGGTGGCGGAATTCACCAACCGAATCTCGGATCGGAGGAATAAGCTGGGCAAGGCAGGGGTGAAAGATGAAGGGTTGGTAGTGGAACCCTCCCAAGGCCCGGAGGGGATTAGTTCCGGCAACATTCTGGCCGGAGACGGCAACTCGCTGGCATATGACCGGACGCCGCAGGAGATACTGAGGATCGTATATGGAACTGGAAAGGAATACAAACCTGGCGCTTTGTACCCCGAGGGAGCTGATGGCAAAATTGCCAAGTCTTATCTTGTCAAGACGTTGTCCTCGGAGTGAATCTCCGACCATAGTCAAATTATAAGTATACTTCAAGAAAAATTAAACGTACAAAACGCTATACTAGCGAGTAATGAACTACCAAATGACATTGTTCGGGTGTGAGCTGTCTTTTGGTTCTAAGTGTGGGTGTGGTTGAGCTCACTGATGAATTATATGTGTGTTATGTATAATTTGTACTTAGTGGTTATTTGATTAAATATTTGTATATTATTAAGTCTTATGTAGATAATAATAATATTAATTATATATTTATTTACAACATAAGTTATTAGTTACATGTCATCACTCATCACCATGTTTTTAATCCTAACAACACTACTAATCTTGACGTTATTTAGGTTAATGACAATTTCAACAATTTCGATAATACGTTTACCAAAAACTATTTGCCTAGATATAATAGTTCAATTTTATTGATAGAAGGGTCAAATAGGCTTATGTATTACAACTGATTGTTCATCAAACACCGTAAATTAAAATATAAATCATCTAAGCCATCAAACTTGTTATTTTGGAGCAAGCAAACCCTTTAACCAATTTGTGACCGGTAATTGCAAGTATTACATGTCATCTAGAGTTCCGGCGAACATCCGACCAAATTCCAGCAACTATAGTCACAATATCAACGACCGGCGACCGTTGACTGTCGCTGTCGCCGGTCGCGCAAAAGGCGACCAAGTTGGTCGCCATCTCCAATCGTCGAAGATCGTCGGTCGTTGATATTGTGAATTTAGTTACCGGAATTTAGTCGGATGTACGCCGGAGGTTCGCTAGAGTTGGACGGAACTCTAGATGACCTGAAATACCTACAATTACAGGTCACAAATTGGTCAGAGGGGTTGCTTGTTCCAAAATAACTGTTAGAGGAATAAGGGTTGTTAGAGTATTGTTAGAGTTTTCCTCTCCTTGCCTTGTATTTCTTCATTTCAGTCTGTGGCTAGTAGCTTATTAGCTTGTATATAAATAGGCTTCTTCTTGTAAAGCTAGATATGAAAATATACGAACTATTCTTCCAAACCTCCAATACTTAACATGGTATCAGAGCTAAGAGAGGGAGACTGAGTGCCTGGGCTGGGGGTTGGAAAGAGTGACGACGCCGCAAGGAGGAGTCCGGTCGCCGTCGGAGGCTTCACGCGCTATCACACGCCGCTGTCGCTGAGCAGCTCCGATCCCATGCGCCGGCGCGTGCAGTGGTTTCCGGCGACGTCACGGGTCGGCATTTACATCTCCAGACTCGTCTCGTGGTGCAGATTCCAGGGATGTAGGAGGTGTTGAAGTATTACAAACTGGTTTATTCTTCTGTTGAAAGAGGTGTGTGGCAGTAACTTTTTCTTTGTCTGGGTAAAGTGTGTATTTGTTGAATCTGTTGGGTGAAGAAATCTAAGGCAAGGAGAGGAAAACTCTAACAATACTCTAACAACCCTTATTCCTCTAACAATAACAAGTTTGAGGGCCTAGATGAATCATATTTTAATTAATGGTGCTAAATAAACAATCAGTTGTAGTATATATGCCTATTTGACCATTCTGCCTTCAATAATCTTGCATCCTTTACATCAAAATAACCAACCAAAAATTTTGGACTAAGTCTATGATTGTTTGTTTTAAACAGTACAGTGGGTCACCCACCTTGGCCTACTCTATCCTCCGTAGCTCCGCCGTTGCCCACTGAAATACGGAGAAGAATGGTATTACCCAATTCATAAGCAACTCAAATTGTTTTTTAAGAAAAAGCTTATCAAATAAGGGCACTTGTTAGCATTTGTAAAATGAATGTTAATTAAAACTCCCTAAATAATTTTATACACACAATAAATTTTATAATCCAGCGACATAAATTTATAAAACAAAACCTTTTAGTCATATATTAAAAGAAATACTATAAATTGTTGAATTTTGGAGCAATATTTTGAATGGACCGGGTCAGGTGAAGGCAGAATTGAATTCTCATAACTTAAATGTTTAATTTGATATATTATAAACACTCAAACCACATAATAAGATAATGATTCTCAAAATATACTCATTGAGTTGAGAAAAATTGAATTTTGAAAGACTTTTAACTTTTTAAGTGTCGTTTGTCCTACATTTAAAAAATAGGTATGTTTGTACTAGTATCAATTTTGGGCATAGATGTTCTCACGCTCATGGACTTGTGTTCACTTTTGAAAATTTGTCTCTAATTTTTAAATTGAAAGTGAGGATCATGAAATAATTCACAATTTCACATTTTAGCATATAAAAAAAAATCTTCTTTTTTCTTTCTCGAACTTCTATCTACTCTCTTTAAATTAGACCAACTCCTTTGCTATAACTTAAAGTGTTATACCTTTATTCAAGTTCGTTGAATAATTTATTTAAGTGCTCAAATAAGGTATGATAATACATTGAATCTTGGAAAGTTGACTACTCTGATCTTCAATTCTACTAGCACTCTCAAGAATAAGTGAATTGAACACGCATGGACAACTTAATTGGTCATAAGGGTGAAGTTTGGGAGGAAAAGACCAGGGATCGAGTCCCACCAGCAGCTGGGGGCAACCTCTCAAAGTGAGGGAGACTCCTTTTGCGCAATAAGCAAAGGTCTAGCCCGTGTATTCAATCCTGAGGTGGAGGCTTAAATTCCTTAGGACTTGGGCTGAAAATATATTCAAATACTACTTTGTAAAAAATCATAATACTCATGTTATTAATCTAGACTAGACTAGAAAAAATATACAATAGCTACTTACTTCCTTAGCTTACTCCTAATAAGTCCAAATAATACTGAAAATAGACATTGCGTAGGCGTGTTAGAAAGTTGAAACTAATAAAAAAACAATTATACTCCTTGCGTATATAACTAATGTGTAAAATATAAAGACTTGTACATTTTACTAAACTCCAAAACAATACTCAAAATACACATTGCCATGTTTCAAATTAAAACTAAAATAATTTCCACTCTTTACGCATATCACTGGCGTGTATTTCTATCTTTTTCCATGCAGATATCTAAAAGTCTCCATCCACGGATGACGGGTTTTAGTCAACCTGTTTTTCTATCTTATGCCGTGTGTCCTTCCTCTTCTCCTTTTACAGACACGTATATAGTGCGTTACAAACTTCGACATATAAACTTGTGTCTTAGTTTGTGACCAGAAATATGAGTGTTTTGCGCTGCTAGAACACAGAATTGAAAGCAGAAAGAAGAGTTAAATGGAGCATTTCACCGTGCTAGGTATTGTTTTCTTTCTCATCATAATCCCTAGTTTAGGATTCGCCACTGATGATGAACATGCTGGACGAGATTGTCTGCCGGAAGGCGATAAGGATCTACTGGAATTTCCACTCAATTTGGAGTACTTGGAAGCTGAGTTCTTCTTGTGGGGTGCTTTTGGTTATGGTCTTGATAAACAGGCCCCCAATCTTACCGGCGGTGGCCCGGCGCCGGTCGGTGTTAAAGAGGCCAAATTGAGTCCCCTTGTTAAAGATATTATTGGTCAATTTGGGTTGCAAGAAGTTGGACATGTGAGGTAGTGGTTATTAATTATTTCTTTAAATTTTTTTGGTTATTAATTAATTACTAATCCTATGGAACATGATAGAAGTTGGACATGTGTTGTTTTGGCAGGGCGATTAAGGAAACGGTACCAGGTTTTCCGAGGCCGCTTCTAAATTTGAGCGCAGAAACTTTTGCAACAGTTATAAACGATGCGTTTGGAAAACCCTTGGAACCGACTTTTGATCCGTACGCAAACGACATTAATTATGTTATTGCAAGTTACATAATTCCCTATGTTGGACTCACCGGATACGTCGGAGCGAATCCTAAACTCGTTAGCTACATTGCCAAAAGGGTAAATCTCCGGCCATCCATTATCTTATTTCTGATCAAACACTTACCACTATGTTTTACAAATTATATAAAAAATTATAGCTAGTACTAAATGCTGAATTTTAATCCTGTCATGTTTTATTGATAATGTCAGACTACAACTTGGAGAGTAAGTCTAACATTTTTATCATCAGACTGTGATACTGTATGTTAGACGATATAGTTTTTAACGTAGTGATTAACAGTTGATCTTACTAACAGGTGTTGGACTCCCAGCTCCCGGTTCAATTGTAGCCTAACACTTGTCGGGCATATTTAGAATGTTTTAATTGATTATTGTCACTAAATTGTCTTTATATGGATTTGATATGATGATGATCAGCTAGTGGCCGGACTACTGGGGGTGGAAGCGGGGCAAGACGCAGTTCTAAGAGCCATACTGTACGAACGCAAGGATGAAGAGGTTGCGCCGTACGGGATCACGGTGGCGGAATTCACCGACAGAATCTCGGATCTGAGGAATAAGCTGGGCAAGGCAGGGGTGAAAGATGAAGGGTTGGTAGTGGAACCCTCCCAAGGCCCGGAGGGGATTAGTTCCGGCAACATTCTGGCCGGAGACGCCAACTCGCTGGCGTATGACCGGACGCCGGAGGAGATACTGAGGATCGTGTATGGAACTGGAAAGGAAAATCAACCTGGCGGCTTTTACCCCAAGGGAGCTGATGGCAAAATTGCCAAGTCTTATCTTGCCAATACATCATCCTCGGATTGAATCTCCGACCATAGTCAAATTATTGTAATCTATTAATTAAGTATACTTCTTCAAGAAAAATTAAACGTACAAAACGCTATACTAGCGGGTAATAAACTACCAAAAGACATTGTTCGGGTGTGAGCTGTCTTTTGGTTCTAAGTGTGGGCGTGATTGAGCTCAAAGCTGAATTATATGTATAATTTGTACTTAGTGGTTATTTGATTGAATATTCGCATAATTGTATATTATTAAGTCTTAAGTTTATAATCCTAACAACACTACTAATCTTGGCGTTACTTAGATTAGTGACAATTTTTAACAATCTTGATAAGACGTTTATCCAAAACTATTTGGATAGATATAATATATAGTTCAATTTTGTTGACAAAAAAGCGAATGAAGTGCATATTGTAATAAAACCTGTCAATTAATTCCATCAGGGTCATGGTTTCCATTTGTGGGGAAGCATACATCCGTTACGTTAATGAACTCTTTTGTTTGGATTGTACATGGTAGGCAAAAGATGGGGTCTTTTAATCCACTTTGCTATACTGTGGATCATGGATCATGACTGATACTGCAGTTGTGTAGAACTGATACTGCAGTTGGGTTGTGTTGAAAGGGAATTTCAGTTGCGCGGAACAGAGGCCGTGTCATTCGTCTGGAACTGCAGTTGTGTTGAACTGATACTGCAGTTGTGTTGAACGTATGAACGATCTCTGTTCTGCGCAACTGCAGTTTCCTTTCAACACAACTGCACTATCCATTCAACACAATTGCAGTATCAACCATGATCATGATCCACAATATAATTTGTGCTTTTAATCTAGTATCTAGTAGCAAGGTATAACAAGCTAAGTGTTATTTCGTACATGATAAGTTTCCTGCTCTTTTACGGTAACCAATCATCGATTAAAAATTTGGAAAAAAACTAAAATGCTATAAACAATAGTATCATTATTGTATTTTACATTTGGTGAGGCTTTATTCTTACCAATCATTTTATTGATGACTACGATTTATAAGACAGTCTATAAGTTTTCAAGAAATTTGAAATTTGAATATTAATTTTGATTTTTAAGATTTAAAAATTATTTATTGTTGGCTCGTGATAAATTAGGTCATCATGTCTCACAAAATCAACATATTAAAAATGAACATATATGTCAGTAATTTGCACTTTTATAGGACCCGTGCAGCCATGCCTATACAAAAATAGTAATTTTATTACCAAAGGCATGCTAGCTACCCAAGTAGTTGTCTAAAAATAATATTGTAGTTGCT
The DNA here is from genome assembly GCA_003576665.1 of Ipomoea trifida. Lineage (NCBI taxonomy): Eukaryota > Viridiplantae > Streptophyta > Magnoliopsida > Solanales > Convolvulaceae > Ipomoea > Ipomoea trifida. The sequence goes on along the minus strand of CP025658.1, from coordinate 4,298,110 downwards.
AGGAATTGAACTATAATGTTCTTGTTAAAGGTCAAGACCATGCACTACGTACTGGAAAGTGTTGTAGTGACCAAACAAGGATGTTCTAATGAGATACAAGGGTGCCCTTTTATAGTGCTAAAGACTCTTAGCTTTTATGACTTAACAAGTGTGTGGTCTTCATTGGCCTTTCACCTTAGACATACATGCATGTGTTCCATCTTCACCCCATTATTGTGTTTCTAATGCCCTTCAACTAGGGTCCATGTGTAAACAAAGTGTAAAGTAGTTGGGGATAACCCCAACCAATATGACTAAGGATATAAACTTGTAATTAGGTTACAAAGTTCGAATTCCAACTTTCCAACTCTCTTGGTTTGAGCCGGTCAGCTATAGGCAATCTAGACTGATTTATCTCGTTCCTTGGGGTCCTTTGCCAATTAGGCTTACGAGGTGGAGTTAATTTACCCAGCGCACACTCTCAGGTAATAGCTTCGTCTTTCCCTCGTCACCTAAGAAAAGAGTGTATGTTTGTTGCTCTCCCATATGTCATGGGTTCAAATCTAGCTTGTTGCACCCTTTTAATATTTTGTTCCCTTACCTTCATATGTACTACATGTACGGTGCAACCACCTTGACCATCCCCACAGCCCTAGCGTGCGAGCCGCCTCCTTCACTCCTTTAAACACAACAAGACCGCTCATTCACTCTTAGTTTCTTGGACCAAGATATTACCAATAAATGGACCCCGATGCTCTCGTCAAATATAAATCCTGGTCCATTCCCAGTATCATGATTGCTTTTTCGGGACAACTCCTTAACCCTTAACTATATATTAGAGCACATATGAATTTAAGACTTTATCTAAATTTTAATCTTCTTTATTTGAATTTAAACCCCGTGGAATGGTCCCTATGCCTTGGTTTACTTGTATTTGGAGATCTCGTATTATGATGAGTACAGTTGTATTTTAAAAAAAAAAAATTTGAATTCGGAATGGATTGCTAGTTTGATAGTTTGATACAAGTTTTGTGGTTGAATTGAATGTCAAACACCAAACTAGAAAGCTACTTGTATTCAATTCGATAGTAATAATGTCCCACCTCAATTAGTATTCCGTAGCAGACTTAACTTTTTTTTTTTTCCATGAAGATAAGTCTGTTACGGAAGTAGAGAAATTGATGGGTGAGAAGAGGCATGTGCACAACCTCAGAGCTGAAAACGTACGACGTTGTAGTCAATATATGTAATGGTTCACATGATAAATTATTGAATTGGGTTTGCTTGAAATCTTGATCTGAATTGTCGGCAAGTAACGCTCAGATGTTGAAGGTGACTGGATGGGATAGGGACAAAATGAATTTAATGAAGTGCAGCAGCCACAAGCATTTGATTACACGGAAAATGCATGTGTTGTCCTGGTGCAAAAAGTCTAAAAGCAAGATCTGGGAATAGATTTTTAAATTGTTTTCGTCTCGAATAGATTTTTGGAGTTTGAAACTCAACGGAAGACTTTCTCTTTGTTGAAATAGTTTATAGCGTATTTTAAAATGTGATTTTATGTGAATCAAAGCTCAACAAAAATTAAATAAAGGAATAGAAAGATTGAACAAGATGTTTTTATAGGTTCGTAACTTCGTATACCAGTAAATACAGTTGGAGATTTGTGGCGTATGGTATTTTTGCTGTGTAAATGTGTAATGTAGTAATAAATAGCTATTTAAATATTAAAAAAAAATCTACATAACAAATAATGATTCGTCACTATTTGATGTAGTAATAGAACTCTTTTATTCATTAGCTGCTGTGAATTAGCTTACCTTGACCCATGTTAAAAAAATCAACTTATTAATTAAATTACATATATTATATATTGTACTGTATCCTATGGTATAAGTGAGGAAATAAATCTTGGGCAATGCTTTGGAGGATTGAGTCTAGGTACAACATTATGCCATCAAAACATGGCTATGACTGCTATGCAAATATAACGAAATAAAGTTATAAAACAAATACTACATTGTAATGAATTATGAATTTAAAAAAAAATTACTAAATCTCTATAAAAGAATTAAATTAAACAATAGACTATAATATTTCGTTCAGTTCACATAAATGCTTTTGCAATTCCAAACACAAGTACACATTATTAAATGTGTACTTAAATGAAACAATGAGAACACTAAAAAAAAAAAAAAAAAAAAAAAAAAACACACACACACACGACAATGAGAACATAATCATAATTGCATAGATCAATTCAAGAACTAATACTGCATTTTATTTGGTACGATAAAACCACTAATAATGCAATAGCATAACATTACATTCTATCACTGTGTCACCTAATTTTGTAGTAATATTCCACCACACTGTCTTTATCGTTAAAATCCCAGAGCCAGTCGAAAGCAACCCGAACCACCAACGATCACCATCTCCCGGTGCTCATGCTGCACCGGGTTATAACCAAGTACACTTAAGCTACTACCATTATACTCCCCATGGGTGAACACAAAATTGAATAGCATTGTAAAGCTCATCTCATCCAACGAGCTCAAAGCATAAAATCCTTGAAATCGACCCAATTGAGAAGAATTGCGCTCCGGCCCGACCGTTACCGGCCCGTCCATCACGGCCGTGGCTCCAAAGAGGGTGGGGGATTGGGACGTAACGTTGGACTGACCCACCAAAACGTCGTTAGGGTTTGCCCCAACTGTGGAGGTGTAGAAGAAGAAGTGAAGATCCGTCACCTTTTGTTTCAAAGTGGGCAACTTCGCAAACCATTGTTTCACTTCTTCTGGCCCTTGAGCCGTGCCTTGAGCCAATTTCGTCGCGAAAACAATTAAGCTTACCACTAAAATCGTTATATATGTTAGCTTCTCCATATTATTGTTGTCTTAATTAAGTCTTCTTGCTTTGTGTATCCAAATCATGAAAGTTTGACATATTTATATGGAGGATAATGAAAGTCTTGCCTGCACTCTCCAAGATTAATACCATTTTTAATTGGACAATCATTTTGCACCAGATTTTGTTGAGATTTTTGGCTTAGACAGTAATAATAATTTATTGTACATGTGTTTGTCGCAAATTGCAATGGTTAATTAATATCATCACATGTTAATTATATTGGAAGCTTCTTGTGTGTGAGAGGGAGAGAGAGATTACACGTTGCACAATCATAATTACAAGAACACCATTATGTTTTTCTGGAACACATACTTTAAAACATGTTTTTGATAATAATTTTTTAGGTGCACAATCAATTATCACTACTGGAAATCTCGCCATTTTCAACCAAAGAAAGTTGAACAATAAATGTTTTTTTTTTTTTGTTAAAAAATATGCCTTCCGACCAACATACCAACTAAAATGGAGATTTAGAAAAAATTCCGTCGAAATTTATGTCCAACACCAATTTTTGGTTGAAAATAACGTACAACAAATCAATGCTAGATAAAAAAAAATCTGGACGAGTAACACGACCATCTTTTAATATGGAAATTTTCGTCCAACTCTGTGTGTTGGTCGGAAATTCCGACCAACATTTGGACAGAAAACTCTTCTAGTTTATTATGTGATTTTCTATAAAACAACAATAATAATAACAACAATGCAAATATAATATAATATAATTTGTTTCACAAACATATAGAAAATGCCTGTATGGAAGAAATGTGATAATTTAAATTACTTGGAGAATGGAAAATGTATTAGCTAAGTAAATTATATGTTCGATTCGACAACAATTATATGAAACCAGATTTTGGTGAGATTTTTGGTTCAGTTTCCTACATTGATAATGACTTCTAGTGTTCATTTGCAGTTGTTTATATTATATAAAATATTTGATAAAATTTTATAAGAGAGAATAGATTTTGTTATTGTGTGATTAGGTATTTTTTCTATTAAATATTATTGTATGAATATAATACTTATGAAAAATTAGACTCATTTCATAAATCTATAGAAAATTTTGTCTACTTTTATGAAAAGGTCTTTCCTAATTAGATACGTGTTGTGGATTTCATTTCTATCTAATACACTCTTAGCTCTTAACCTAGCTATTACGAGCCACTATTCAAGCAACTTGTTGTCGGTTTGATTATTTCTTATTAATTTGTCCTTATTTGTAATCATAATCCTATATACTATTTCTCTAAATCAATGCCATTATATATAATTCAATATTCAAATAATTTATTTCATTACACATGCATGGTTGTAGTACAATATGACAACAAATAAATACTCACAGTATTACGAAATATCAAATCGATTATAGAGAAGTAACTTATATATCAAGCACTAGCTATTAACATATTCGTAACAAGTTAATTCTAACGTGTAACAAGTGATATTTAACTGCAATCAAGTATGTAATTAACAAAAGCTAGGCAAACAAGCTTGGCAGTGCAAGTGAGTGAGAAGTACAATCTTTGGGTCAAGTAGTGTTTAATTACCTAGTACGAAACTAAATAGAAATATATATTTAGGTCTCACCAAGTTTAGATGATTGAAATATAGTGAATGGAGTTATTTCGATAATTCCAACCAAAGCAAGGATGAGTCCAATATATTTACACCCATGGAATAACCATATAAGCAATGTGAGAATGAACAATCAACCAAATAAATCTCTTAACAAATATGTCATCCCCCAAGGTGTAATAATTAAGTGCAAATAGGGCCATGTGGCCAGCTGGGTGCTCTAAGTTATGCATAACTCTCATCAAGACAAAATCATAGCAAAGAAACATATAATTTGAGCTTTTAATATATCACACACATCAACAATCTAAACCACAAACTAACAAAATATATGAAACCCAAATAAACATTTAATTAGGAGCTGATTAAATAACTAAACACATAGATCCTAAACACTTTACACACAAAATTCTCAAAGTGTTTGCTAGTATCCTGTTGTTAATTTTAGTCATTAGAGTTAATCCGAACTCTAATGACCAACTATTATAGGTCAATAATGGGTTATTTATATAAAGTTTAATGACTATTTGACCATTTTCTCTTATTGTTGTTGTAATTGTTGAATATATTTAATAATACTTTTAATGTATGGGTATGTAGTTTCTAAAGATACATAAAATGACATGGAGGGAATATTTTGTTCCCATCTATTTCATGATGAACCAAAGTAAAAGATGTGTATTCTGAGGGGTTTTTAAATAGTATATAATTTAAATTCCTAATGGATTGATTCAGTCATTTCAGCGTATGTAGTGGTTGAATGAGAAGCAAGCTAAGCACCAAAGTTGGAAACTAGAAGTTAATTCTATGGTTCCAAAAGGACAATATATATAGTGAATGGACTGAATTTGGTTAATTCGCCAAACGAGGTAATATTAATGCATTGCGATTGGACGGTAATGTGCAGTGGCAGCACCCTGCTCCCTGCCCAATTAGTATCCGTCAACTTTATAACGTACAAAATTAAAGTGCGTTCTAGAATTGAAGAAGAGAGAAATGAATGGGTGACAAAAGGCATGTGCAGAAGGTGACGTTGTAGTCAATGGGTCACAGGATAAAGGACTTTTGGGTTTGTTCGAAGAAATCTTGAATGGTCTTCAATTCCAAGACTCATAACTCACATAGATGTTGAAGGTGACAAAGTGGATGGGACAGACAGGGACAGGGACAAAATGAATGGAAGTGCTGCTGCGGCTAGCTGCGACTGCCATAGCCATGTGATTACACCAACGTTGTACAAATTAAAGATTTTAAGAGATTTGTCTTTTTGCTGTGTAATATCGATCTCTAGTATCTTTTTATTCTGTGAACGCCCCAACACAAGTAACAATTATAGGGAGCTTGAGCCCATGGTTAGCATGTAGGACAAGGTTGTAACTTCTCTTGAAAGGGGTCTGGCCGGATTAGGTTAGGATGCCTTACAAAGGGTTGGATATATGGGTAGTGATCGGAATCAAGTCAGAGTACAATTTATATACTGAATGTTTATAACTAAAAGTATACAATTTACACACTGAATGTTGAATTGTGAAAATTTAGGATATAAATTGTGATGTGTCTACCTTGCAATGTACACCCGGGTCATGGTATAACTATTGTGGTCGGTGATTAGTGAATTATCTTGGGCTTAACCACTCATTTCTAATTAAAAAATATACAATGATTTATCTAATTTAAAAAATAAAAATAAAAATTCAGGTAGCTAGAAGATGAATATCATGAACTGGGCTTGGGCTCTTATCCTTGGCACTTAATGGGCTTGTTCATTTGGGGAATGTTTATGCGTTAAATAGGTTATTTGTCCATTCATTATAAATGCCCTGTTTGGTAAATAATCAGCTTATCAACCAATTTTGGCTTATTTGACCACTAGTAGTTATTTAGTTAATGGCCCTGTTTGGTAAATGGTTGTTGGCTGATTGGGTTGGCTGTTTGGGTTAGAAGGTATGAGTTGTTGATAATATTAGCTGATTGTAGAAAGTTGTTTAATAAGTTAGCTGTTAGCTGATGGCTGTTTGGTATAATTTCTTTTCTCAAAAAGCTAATTGAAAAGGCTGCTTTGAGTAGCCTTTTGAATTTTAGCATTTTGGAGTTACAAAAAGGTTACTAACCAAACAACTAATAGTGGTCAAATAAGCCAAAATTGGCTGATAGACTGATTATTTACCAAACAGGGCCTTTAAGTTTTTTGTTACTCCAAAATACTAAAATTCAAAAGGCTACTCAAAACAGCCTTTTCAATTAGCTTTTTGAAAAAAGAAATTATACCAAACAGCTATCAGCTAACAGCTAATCTATCAAACTTTTTGCAATCAACTAATGTTATCAACTAATCATACATTCTAACCCAATCAGCTAGCAGTCATTTACCAAACAGGGCCAAAGTCAGTTGCTATACTATGGACCTGAGTCCACCTTGCAAGTCCATGTTCATAGTCTTAAAACTGTATATTCACAATTTCAGAACTATGTTTTCAATAGTATAACACAATTTTGAATCTATATAACAAAGTTGTGAATATAGAGTTAAAAAATTGTGAATATTGACTATTGAGTAATGTAATTTTGTATAATAAGATTTAAAATTGTGGTTTAAAAAAAAAGATTTAAAATTTTGAAAATAGAGTATGTAGAAAGTATAACTTTCATATCTAAAAGTCACAATTTAATTCTTGTTAATTAACACCTTCTTAATCAAGCATGGCACACAAAGTTTACACGTGGTTTTGAGTTTTGCTTGTCATGTAAGGAAAATATGTAAAAAGAAATTAGAAGGCAATATATAATATAATGTTACATAAAATGTACTTAATGTTTCTTGAATCAAATTTCTTACCCAAACGACACAATACAAAGTTTAGTGGAAATTGTTTAGTATTCCAAACACAAATAATCTTTAAACACGTAATACTCCTTAACAAAGTACAATGCACAATTTTATAAGAATGCTGTGGGCCGGGTATGCTCTGTGCTTTCACTAACAAAGCACAATACTGTTAATTATATTGTTTCCTAGGTGTAGAATCAATGGATGGATAATTTGAGACATTAGTTAAAGAGTTAATGGTAGGGTTGTTTCAACATGAGTTGGAGTTGGAGTTGGGTAAAGTTTGGGAGATGTTCAATGAACGGCGGCGGCGTGCGGCGGTAGATGAGGGAGGCTGCATGCATCAAAATGCTAGCCGTCAAACCTCCGATCACATATCTCTCTTTCTTTGAAGTTTGATGCTCAAATCTGTGACAAACATATTTCCACCCTTCCCATTCCTTCTCCACTCTTGTATGAATATCACCCTCCTGCATGCAATTTTTTCAATATATATATACCAATTGGACATGCATTAAAAATAAAAATTTAATAATCAGCAACGACCTGAAGAAACATCTCCAAAGGTACATCAAAGATAGCATCAACTTCGTCGGCATTGAGTAGTGGCTTGAATTCCTCCACTTTAGCCAATAGCCCCACTACTGGTACAACTGTAAGTAGATGCTGCACAAGTACATATGTACGGAACAACTCCATCTTCATATACACTAATTAACGTACGTAGTGCAAGTCCATAATGTTTTGTTGCCATTATTACGGTTATTAAATTAAAAATGGGCTACTTATTACTCTACAGAAAACCATTTTTTTCTTTCAAAAGGTTGAATCCCTAATATTAAAAACCCTTACACCCTGATCTAACAGAGCATTTGGGAGGATGCAAATCATAAGAAATTGGATGGAAAATGACTCAAATGTGGGTTTTTGAATCAATAAACATCATATCAATTCATAATATTAATTACCTAGAAAGATTAGATTATCGGAGCTTTTGGGATATATAGTTAACCCGGGTGATAACAAGTGGCTGCCATGATTGTTGGCCACTCGAGTGATTAAAAATTGAGTTACAGTATCTAACAACCATAGCAAGAATATATAATAAATGTTTCTTCTAGAAATTAAAGCAGAACAAAATGGACAAAAATTATGGTTTAATTTTGATCTACTAATTAAAACAATAAATTTTCTTGACAACCTATGACAGATGGTTTGAATTTTAGACCACCACCATGTACCAACAAGGATCGGAAAAATTCATTCGTAATTTGGGTATTCCAAAAATATGGTTAAATTAGGTGATTTTTCAACAATGTCAGTAGATTAACAAGAAATGACACTAAAGAAAAAGGTGGTACCAGTGAAATGAAAGGTTTTAGATTTGCGACGACGTGTACAAGACTGGGATGTAATCCTATCTCTTCCTTTGCTTCTCTCATAGCTGTGGCGGAATCGTCTGCGTCTTCTTCATCCATCCTCCCACCCGGCAATGCCACTTCTCCTTAATCATGCATGGTAATTAACAAGTACACTCTCAAAAATCAATAAATTAAAATCAAAAATTTTTTTGAAAGAAAATCTTTATCAAAAAGTTGTAAAAGCTAGCTAGCTAGCAGCCTAGCACAAAACCAATTTCATTAATTTGTCCACAAATCCCTCGATTCCAACCGCTCCTACACTCTGACTCGACAGAATTATGAAAGGGTAAATCACGGTGACTAACCCATCCAATTTCATTAATTTGTATTTAGATGAAGATGGAGTAGTAATGGGTCACCTGGATGAGTAGACAAATTCATGGATCTCTTGGTGAGAATTACGCGTAGTTCTCCATCGCGCCCTTCAAACAGGCATACAAGAACAGCTGCTCTTCTCTCTCTGCAAATATTCACACCACAAAACGCAACACTAGATGAACTCTTCTCACGCGTATCACCACACTCCTCATTCGTCGTCGTCTCTCCATTATTTTCCTTGTGACTTTTTGCGACGATTTGCAGCCTCTTCACGAGATTCTGGATCGCCAATGTTTGGTTTTCGTGACGATTATTATCAGCCTCGTCGTCGCAGCTCATGCACTTTGAAGGAGCAACAAGAGCCATTGCGAAAGTTTTTGGTCTTCTAAATATGTGAGCTAGCTAGCGTGGGCTTAAATAGTACGTAGTGTATTTAAAGAGGCAGTTGGAGGTGCTGGAAAAAGAAAATGGTGCATTGGTTCGTGTTGCGTAAGGGAAACGGGAAAGCTTGTATTTGGCAAATGGACCCAATCACGATTAGCGTGAGAATGATGCTTATTGTATAAAAAAAAAAATTGATATCAACCTTTTAATTAAATAGGCTTGGACCCTTCAATTCAGTTCGTGTTACCGAATCGAATCGACCTAATTCGGTTTGATTTCAATTTATTATTCATATAATTAAACGGTTTCAATTCGGTTTGGTTTGTGTAAACCTACCAGAAGATAGTTCAATTTTAATTTTTCTTCTTAAATATAAGTAGGGTTAAATAGGGTCAAACGCATTTCTTAAAAGGATTTAACTCGTTATATATATATATATATATATATATATATATATATATATATATATATATATATATATCAAACTCATTTTGCGTATTATATTTTTAGAAAAAAAATTTAAAATGTGTCAAATTAGAAGATGCATTTTTAACAGATTGAGCATATTTATCAAATGCATTTAGGAAATTATTTTCCCATTTTCATTGAACTTTCAAAAAACTTCTTTTTTGTCTAGCTTACTAGCAATCTCAAATTTGTGCCATTTTAGTTTTTTATTTAATTTTTTATTAAAAAAAAAACCCCATTATACATATTTGGTATGGGAAGTCCTTTTTCACATTTTTGTACTTTTAACTCATTGAAGCTGCCAATGACCTTGTGGTCTAGTGGCACCCGATGTCCCAGTTTACACTCCCACATGGATGATGTGAGTGGGTTCGAGTCTCACTATGAACAGATACTACATTGTAACAGAGTCAGTAGTAATAAAAAAAAAAAAAAAAACTCATTGAAGCTTTGAACTGTCCCAATTTAGAATAGAATTAGTGAACTCTAATTGGCATTAAATGTTAACCTATTCCGTCCGGAATTGCGGTTCTCACACCGGCTATTTACCCCTCGTAGGATGGTACATGAATGGTTGCCATGGAGGCTACACTGTACTAGCTAGCGTATTAATTATATTATTAAAGCCTCAAAATGTAACATATCCACAATTTTTTTTACTTAATAATGGCACGTACCTACAGTACATCTCACGGTTGATTTATATTTATTAGTTCTAATAGGATGATTAGCCTAAGTCATTAACTACGAATTAATTATTTCTTCATTATTGCCGTCTATTTTTGCCTTTGATCTAGGCATGCAATTATCAGTTTATCACATTTGTATATTGGCATAAGCAACTGTAAGCCATTGGTGCATGCCATAATAAATGATTAGAAAGATAATGTTGGGTTTGATTGAACTAGCCGTTTAGTTCATGGAAAAGAAATTGAATTTAAATTCAAAAGAAATTATTTTGATTATTATTTTTCGTGTTTGGTTGATGGGAAATAAGTTGTTAGAAATAATTAGTATAAAGATTAAAATTTTAATAAATAATAAAGATATGTGAAAGTAATATAGAAATTCATGTTGTATCTTTTCTTTCAAAAGGTGTGGGAAATAAAATATCAAAGGTGAGCAAAGAGTTCATTTTTCTTAAATTTGAGAAATTCATTTTTCATTGGAATAATTTTTTCTGTTAACCAAGCAATATAATATAAAATATGTTTTTTTTTTTCAAATTTGAGGAAAAAAATTTCCTAAGAAAATATATATTTTCCAATAATTAAACCAAATTAAACATGCATTTAAACAATTTTTTTTTATATAATCATGGTAGTAATCGAGATAATATAATTTTTTGGTCTCACAATTGTTGTGGTATTTTAACTCCTTTGGTTGCAATGAGGGAATTATGTGAAAAAAAAAAAAATTACACTTCCATCAAAATGAAATAATGTAGAAATTTAAATTATATCTTTTGGTTGGTGGGAATATAATTATTAAGAATTTATATTATTGTGTTTGGTTTACGTGAGATTTGAAATAGAATGACTAGTATATATATATATACCAAAAAGCCCATGCGTAAGATTTGTCTTCACTTGTTGATTGGTCAGATCATTCTTACTTTTGTCTCTGAACTATAAGTGACGTTGCAAATTTCATCCTTTTTTCTAACAAAACATTTAAGGATCAAATTTGCAACGTTAGTTATAACTTAGGGAGGAGAAGTGACATGACTAAGAAGTAGGGAATCATACAATTACCCTATAATTAGGGACAAAAAGTATCATTTTTCTTAAATTTTAAATTAATAATATTATTATTGTATAACTATTACTATAAAGTATAATGTTATTATATTCAATTATAAGAAATGAATTATAATTGAGGAGTAAGAAGGATAATGTTTTCCTAACATGTCTAACTTTAATTTCTTCCCACCCTCCATGAAATTACAACTCTTAGGAGGAACCTTGGATTTCCAATGCCTCAAAATTACGGAATTGTAATTCATGGAAAAACACTCTTAGCTACCAAATTAATAAAATTTTAACTTTTTAGTCTCCCTATCAAGCTCGATTTCAACTGGTCGTACGAGTGAAATTTGGCACAAGAGACCAAGGATTGAGTTTTATCAGCGGTAGTATAAGAGAAACCTTTCAAAATGAGGGGACTATTTGTGTGCGGACGAAAGTCTGGCCTTTGCTGATCAGTTAAGTCATCATAATTAATCCCTCCATAAACTTCCGGTTGGAGTGTGGGGACTTTTAGGGTGCGCGATTCAATCTTTTGTCACAAGGAGAAAGTACAAACACAAACTCTCCCGCCAGAGTGTGAAGGCGCCTGGAGTGGGCAACTTTTGTCACGAGAAAAAAGTATAAAGATAGATCAGTGTGTCATACACTTGAAACCATTGAACATCATACACAAAGCATTTTATTTACCATAGTGTGTCAAATTATCTCAACTCAATATATCAACAACAAATGGAACAAATAATGATGAAAAGAAACCCAAAGCCCCATCAAGAAGAATGTATCTACATAAAAAACGACTAAAACAATTAATAATAAAAACACACAAGCCTCTATCAAGAAAAATCCATAACAATCCTCCTTTGAATTAAAGCACAGCTCATAAAAATACAATTCAATATATCCAAAAATGAAAAACTTAACACAAGCCCAAACCAAAAAAATCAAATAGGGATTCACGTTACATTGAAGCATATTGTGTACCCAAAATTCACTATATTAAAAAAAAAAAAAAAAAAAACAAACAAAGAAAAACTAAATTAGAATTCCCATGAATTTTAAACGGAAAATTAAACACGAAAAGCAAGAGATACTAAGCACAACATACAATATGTAATAAAAACTAAACGAACACTTGAAACCACTGAACATCATACACAAAGCACTTTATTTACCGCAGTGTGTCAAATTATCTCAATTCAATATATCAACAACAAATGGAACAAATAATGATGAAAAGAAACACAAAGCCCCATCAAGAAGAATCAATACAAATTCACCGTAAGTTACAGCAGAATGTGTTTACCTAAAAAATAACTAAAACAATTAATAATGAAAACACACAAGCCTCAATCAAGAAAAATCCATAACAATCCACTTTAGAAATAAAGCACAGTTCTTAAAAATACAATTCAATATATCCAAAAATGAAAAACTTAACACAAGCCCAAACCAAAAAAATCAAATAGGGATTCACGTTACATTGAAGCATATTGTGTACCCAAAATTCACTATATTAAAAACAAAACAAAAAAATAACAAACAAACAAACAAAGAAAAACAAAATTAGAATTCCCATGAATTTTAAACGGAAAATTAAACACGAAAAGCAAGAGATACTAAGCACAATATACAATATGTAATAAAAACTAAATGAACACTTGAAACCACTGAACATCATACACAAAGCACTTTATTTACCGCAGTGTGTCAAATTATCTCAATTCAATATATCAACAACAAATGGAACAAATAATGATGAAAAGAAACCCAAAGCCCCATCAAGAAGAATCAATACAAATTCACCTTAAGTTACAGATGAATGTTCTACATAAAAAACGACTAAAACAATTAATAATAAAAACACACAAGCCTCTATCAAGAAAAATCCATAACAATCCACCTTTGAATTAAAGCACAGCTCATAAAAATACAAATCAATATATCCAAAAATGAAAAACTTCGCACAAGCCCAAACCAAAAAAATCAAATAAGGATTCACGTTACATTGAAGCATATTATGTACCCAATTCACTATATTAAAAACAAAACAAAAAAAAAAAAAACAAACAAACAAACAAAGAAAAACTAAATTAGAATTCCCATGAATTTTAAACAGAAAATTAAACACGAAAATCAAGAGATACTAAGCACAATATACAATATGTAATAAAAACTAAACAAACACTTGAAACCACTGAACATCATACACAAAGCACTTTATTTACCGCAGTGTGTCAAATTATCTCAATTCAATATATCAACAACAAATGGAACAAATAATGATGAAAAGAAACCCAAAGCCCCATCAAGAAGAATCAATACAAATTCACCGTAAGTTACAGCAGAATGTGAAAAACAACTAAAACAATTAATAATGAAAACACACAAGCCTCAATCAAGAAAAATCCATAACAATCCACTTTAGAAATAAATCACAATTCATAAAAATACAATTCAATATATCCAAAAATGAAAAACTTAACACAAGCCCAAACCAAAAAAATCAAATAGGGATTCACGTTACATTGAAGCATATTGTGTACCCAAAATTCACTATATTAAAAACAAAACAAAAAAAAAACAAACAAACAAACAAAGAAAAACTAAATTAGAATTCCCATGAATTATAAACAGAAAATTAAACACGAAAAACAAGAGATACTAAAAACAATATATAATATATAACAAAAACTAAACGAACACTTGAAACCACTGAACATCATACACAAATCACTTTATTTACGACAGTGTGTCAAATTATCTCAATTCAATATATCAACAACAAATGGAACAAATAATGATGAAAAGAAACCCAAAGCCCCATCAAGAATAATCAATACAAATTCACCGTAAGTTACAGCAGAATGTGTCTACCTAAAAAACAACTAAAACAATGAATAATGAAAACACACAAGCCTCAATCAAGAAAAATCCATAACAATCCACTTTAGAAATAAAGCACAGTTCATAGAAATACAATTCAATATATCCAAAAATGAAAAACTTAACACAAGCCCAAACCAAAAAAATCAAATAGGGATTCACGTTACATTGAAGCATATTGTGTACCCAAAATTCACTATAAACAAAACAAAACACTAACAAACAAACAAACAAACAAAAACTAAATTAAAATTCCCATGAATTTTAAACAGAAAATTAAACACGAAAAGCAAGAGATACTTAGCACAATATACAATATGTAATAAAAACTAAACGAACACTTGAAACCACTGAACATCATAGACAAAGCACTTTATTTACCGCAGTGTGTCAAATTATCTCAATTCAATATATCAACAACAAATGGAACAAATAATGATGAAAAGAAACCCAAAGCCCCATCAAAAAGAATCAATACAAATTCACCTTAAGTTACAGATGAATGTTCTACATAAAAAACGACTAAAACAATTAATAATAAAAACACACAAGACTCTATCAAGAAAAATCCATAACAATCCACCTTTGAATTAAAGCACAGCTCATAAAAATACAATTCAATATATCCAAAAATGAAAAACTTCACACAAGCCCAAACCAAAAAAATCAAATAAGGATTCACGTTACATTGAAGCATATTGTGTACCCAATTCACTATATTAAAAACAAAACAAAAAAAAACAAACAAACAAACAAAGAAAATCTAAATTAGAATTCCCATGAATTTTAAACAGAAAATTAAACACGAAAAGCAAGAGATACTAAGCACAATATACAATATGTAATAAAAACTAAACGAACACTTGAAACCACTGAAGATCATACACAAAGCACTTTATTTACCGCAGTGTGTCAAATTATCTCAATTCAATATATCAACAACAAATGGAACAAATAATGATGAAAAGAAACCCAAAGCCCCATCAAGAAGAAACAATACAAATTCACCGTAAGTTACAGCAGAATGTGTCTACCTAAAAAACAACTAAAACAATTAATAATGAAAACACACAAGCCTCAATCAAGAAAAATCCATAACAATCCACTTTAGAAATAAAGCACAGTTCTTAAAAATACAATTCAATATATCTAAAAATGAAAAAGTTAACACAAGCCCAAACCAAAAAAATCAAATAGGGATTCACGTTACATTGAAGCATATTGTGTACCCAAAATTCAGTATATTAAAAACAGAACAAAAAAAATAACAATCAAACAAACAAAGAAAAACTAAATTAAAATCCCCACGAATTTTAAAGAGAAAATTAAACACGAAAAGCAAGAGATACTAAGAACAATATATAATATATAATAAAAACTAAACGAACACTTGAAACCACTGAACATCATACACAAATCACTTTATATACCGCAGTGTGTCAAATTATCTCAATTCAATATATCTACAACAAATGGAACAAATAATGATGAAAAGAAACCCAAAGCCCCATCAAGAAGAATCAATACAAATTCACTATAAGTTACAGCAGAATGTGTCTCCATACCTAAAAAACAACTAAAACAATTAATAACGAAAACACACAAGCCTCAATCAAGAAAAATCCATAACAATCCACTTTAGAAATAAAGCACAGTTCATAAAAATACAATTCAATATATCCAAAAATGAAAAACTTAACACAAGCCCAAACCAAAAAAATCAAATAGGGATTCACGTTACATTGAAGCATATTGTGTACCCAAAATTCACTATAAACAAAACAAAACACTAACAAACAAACAAACAAAAACTAAATTAAAATTCCCACGAATTTTAAAGAGAAAATTAAACACGAAAAACAAGAGATACTAAGAACAATATATAATATATAATAAAAACTAAACGAACACTTGAAACCACTGAACATCATACACAAATCACTTTATTTACCGCAGTGTGTCAAATTATCTCAGTTCAATATATCTACAACAAATGGAACAAATAATGATGAAAAGAAACCCAAAGCCCCAACAAGAAGAATCAATACAAATTCACCCTAAGTTACAGCAGAATGTATCTACATAAAAAAAACAACTAAAAAGGTGAATTTGTATTGATTCTTCTTGATGGGGCTTTGGGTTTCTTTCATCATTATTTGTTCCATTTGTTGTTGATATAT
>CP025658.1:4223371-4272364 GCA_003576665.1 Ipomoea trifida | reverse complement strand
CAATCCACTTTTGAAATAAAGCACAGTTCATAAAAATACAATTCAATATATCCAAAAATGAAAAACTTAACACAAGCCCAAACCAAAAAAATCAAATAAGGATTCACGTTACATTGAAGCATATTGTGTACCCAAAATTCACTATATTAAAACAAAACAA
Source organism: Ipomoea trifida (assembly GCA_003576665.1). Lineage (NCBI taxonomy): Eukaryota > Viridiplantae > Streptophyta > Magnoliopsida > Solanales > Convolvulaceae > Ipomoea > Ipomoea trifida. Next base: position 4,272,204 of record CP025658.1, on the reverse strand, counting down.
AAAAAAAAAACAAACAAACAAACAAAGAAAAACTAAATTAAAATTCCACGAATTTTAAAGAGAAAATTAAACACGAAAAGCAAGAGATACTAAGAACAATATATAATATATAATAAAAACTAAACGAACACTTGAAACCACTGAACATCATACACAAATCACTTTATTTACCGCAGTGTGTCAAATTATCTCAATTCAATATATCAACAACAAATGGAACAAATAATGATGAAAGAAACCAAAGCCCCATCAAGAAGAATCAATACAAATTCACCTTAAGTTACAGCAGAATGTGTCTACCTAAAAAACAACTAAAACAATTAATAATGAAAACACACAAGCCTCAATCAAGAAAAATCCATAACAATCCACTTTTGAAATAAAGCACAGTTCATAAAAATACAATTCAATATATCCAAAAATGAAAAACTTAACACAAGCCCAAACCAAAAAAATCAAATAAGGATTCACGTTACATTGAAGCATATTGTGTACCCAAAATTCACTATATTAAAAAAAAAACAAAAAAAACAAACAAACAAACAAAGAAAAACTAAATTAAAATTCCCACGAATTTTAAAGAGAAAATTAAACACGAAAAGCAAGAGATACTAAGAACAATATATAATATATAATAAAAACTAAACGAACACTTGAAACCACTGAACATCATACACAAATCACTTTATTTACCGCAGTGTGTCAAATTATCTCAATTCAATATATCAACAACAAATGGAACAAATAATGATGAAAGAAACCCAAAGCCCCATCAAGAAGAATCAATACAAATTCACCTTAAGTTACAGCAGAATGTGTCTACCTAAAAAACAACTAAAACAATTAATAATGAAAACACACAAGCCTCAATCAAGAAAAATCCATAACAATCCACTTTTGAAATAAAGCACAGTTCATAAAAATACAATTCAATATATCCAAAAATGAAAAACTTAACACAAGCCCAAACCAAAAAAATCAAATAAGGATTCACGTTACATTGAAGCATATTGTGTACCCAAAATTCACTATATTAAAAAAAAACAAAAAAAAAAACAAACAAACAAACAAAGAAAAACTAAAAAATTCCACGAATTTTAAAGAGAAAATTAAACACGAAAAGCAAGAGATACTAAGAACAATATATAATATATAATAAAAACTAAACGAACACTTGAAACCACTGAACATCATACACAAATCACTTTATTTACCGCAGTGTGTCAAATTATCTCAATTCAATATATCAACAACAAATGGAACAAATAATGATGAAAGAAACCCAAAGCCCCATCAAGAAGAATCAATACAAATTCACCTTAAGTTACAGCAGAATGTGTCTACCTAAAAAACAACTAAAACAATTAATAATGAAAACACACAAGCCTCAATCAAGAAAAATCCATAACAATCCACTTTTGAAATAAAGCACAGTTCATAAAAATACAATTCAATATATCCAAAAATGAAAAACTTAACACAAGCCCAAACCAAAAAAATCAAATAAGGATTCACGTTACATTGAAGCATATTGTGTACCCAAAATTCACTATATTAAAAACAAAACAAAAAAAACAAACAAACAAACAAAGAAAAACTAAATTAAAATTCCACGAATTTTAAAGAGAAAATTAAACACGAAAAGCAAGAGATACTAAGAACAATATATAATATATAATAAAAACTAAACGAACACTTGAAACCACTGAACATCATACACAAATCACTTTATTTACCGCAGTGTGTCAAATTATCTCAATTCAATATATCAACAACAAATGGAACAAATAATGATGAAAGAAACCCAAAGCCCCATCAAGAAGAATCAATACAAATTCACCTTAAGTTACAGCAGAATGTGTCTACCTAAAAAACAACTAAAACAATTAATAATGAAAACACACAAGCCTCAATCAAGAAAAATCCATAACAATCCACTTTTGAAATAAAGCACAGTTCATAAAAATACAATTCAATATATCCAAAAATGAAAAACATAACACAAGCCCAAACCAAAAAAATCAAATAAGGATTCACGTTACATTGAAGCATATTGTGTACCCAAAATTCACTATATTAAAAACAAAACAAAAAAAACAAACAAACAAACAAAGAAAAACTAAATTAAAATTCCACGAATTTTAAAGAGAAAATTAAACACGAAAAGCAAGAGATACTAAGAACAATATATAATATATAATAAAAACTAAACGAACACTTGAAACCACTGAACATCATACACAAATCACTTTATTTACCGCAGTGTGTCAAATTATCTCAATTCAATATATCAACAACAAATGGAACAAATAATGATGAAAGAAACCCAAAGCCCCATCAAGAAGAATCAATACAAATTCACCTTAAGTTACAGCAGAATGTGTCTACCTAAAAAACAACTAAAACAATTAATAATGAAAACACACAAGCCTCAATCAAGAAAAATCCATAACAATCCACTTTTGAAATAAAGCACAGTTCATAAAAATACAATTCAATATATCCAAAAATGAAAAACATAGCACAAGCCCAAACCAAAAAAATCAAATAAGGATTCACGTTACATTGAAGCATATTGTGTACCCAAAATTCACTATATTAAAAACAAAACAAAACAAACAAACAAACAAAGAAAAACTAAATTAAAATTCCCACGAATTTTAAAGAGAAAATTAAACACGAAAAGCAAGAGATACTAAGAACAATATATAATATATAATAAAAACTAAACGAACACTTGAAACCACTGAACATCATACACAAATCACTTTATTTACCGCAGTGTGTCAAATTATCTCAATTCAATATATCAACAACAAATGGAACAAATAATGATGAAAGAAACCCAAAGCCCCATCAAGAAGAATCAATACAAATTCACCTTAAGTTACAGCAGAATGTGTCTACCTAAAAAACAACTAAAACAATTAATAATGAAAACACACAAGCCTCAATCAAGAAAAATCCATAACAATCCACTTTGAAATAAAGCACAGTTCATAAAAATACAATTCAATATATCCAAAAATGAAAAACTTAACACAAGCCCAAACCAAAAAAATCAAATAAGGATTCACGTTACATTGAAGCATATTGTGTACCCAAAATTCACTATATTAAAAACAAAACAAAACAAAACAAACAAACAAAGAAAAACTAAATTAAAATTCCCACGAATTTTAAAGAGAAAATTAAACACCGAAAAATGAAAAATACATAACAATCCACTTTAGAAATAAAGCACAGTTCATAAAAATACAATTCAATATATCCAAAAATGAAAAACTTAACACAAGCCCAAACCAAAACAATCAAATAGGGATTCACGTTACATTGAAGCATATTGTGTACCCAAAATTCACTATATTAAAAAACAAAACAAAACAAAACAAACAAACAAACAAACAAAGAAAAACTAAATTAGAATTCCCATGAATTTTTAACAAAAAATTAAACACGAAAAGCAAGAGATACTAAGAACAATATGTAAAATATAATAAAAACTAAACGAACACTTGAAACCACTGAACATCATACACAAATCACTTAATTTACCGCAGTGTGTCAAATTATCTCAATTCAATATATCTACAACAAATGGAACAAATAATGATGAAAAGAAACCCAAAGCCCCATCAAGAAGTATCAATACAAATTCACCGTAAGTTACAGCAGAATGTGTCTACCTAAAAAACAACTAAAACAATTAATAATGAAAACACACAAGCCTCAACCAAGAAAAATCCATAACAATCCACTTTAGAAATAAAGCACAATTCATAAAAATACAATTCAATATATCCAAAAATGAAAAACTTAACACAAGCCCAAACCAAAAAAATCAAATAGGGATTCACGTTACATTGAAGCATATTGTGTAACCAAAATTCACTATATTAAAAACAAAACAAAAAAATAAAAAACAAACAAACAAAGAAAAACTAAATTAGAATTCCCATGAATTTTTAACTGAAAATTAAACACGAAAAGCAAGAGATACTAAGAACAATATGTAAAATATAATAAAAACTAAACGAACACTTGAAACCACTGAACATCATACACAAATCACTTTATTTACCGCAGTGTGTCAAATTATCTCAATTCAATATATCTACAACAAATGGAACAAATAATGATGAAAAGAAACCTAAAGCCCCAACAAGAAGAATCAATACAAATTCACCCTAAGTTACAGCAGAATGTATCTACATAAAAAAAACAACTAAAACAATTAATAATTAAAACACACAAGCCTCAATCAAGAAAAATCCATAACAATCCACTTTAGAAATAAAGCACAGTTCATAAAAATACAATTCAATATATCCAAAAATGAAAAACTTAACACAAGCCCAAACCAAAACAATCAAATAGGGATTCACGTTACATTGAAGCATATTGTGTACCCAAAATTCACTATATTAAAAAACAAAACAAAACAAAACAAACAAACAAACAAACAAAGAAAAACTAAATTAGAATTCCCATGAATTTTAAACAGAAAATTAAACACGAAAAGCAAGAGATACTAAGAACAATATGTAAAATATAATAAAAACTAAACGAACACTTGAAACCACTGAACATCATACACAAATCACTTAATTTACCGCAGTGTGTCAATTTATCTCAATTCAATATATCAACAACAAATGGAACAAATAATGATGAAAAGAAACCCAAAGCCCCATCAAGAAGAATCAATACAAATTCATCGTAAGTTACAGCAGAATGTGTCTACCTAAAAAACAACTAAAACAATTAATAATGAAAACACACAAGCCTCAATCAAGAAAAATTCATAACAATCCACTTTAGAAATAAAGCACAGTTCATAAAAATACAATTCAATATATCCAAAAATGAAAAACTTAACACAAGCCCAAACCAAAACAATCAAATAGGGATTCACGTTATATTGAAGCATATTGTGTACCCAAAATTCACTATATTAAAAAACAAAACAAAACAAAACAATTAATAATGAAAACACACAAGCCTCAATCAAGAAAAATTCATAACAATCCACTTTAGAAATAAAGCACAATTCATAAAAATACAATTCAATATATCCAAAAATGAAAAACTTAACACAAGCCCAAACCAAAAAAATCAAATAGGGATTCACGTTACATTGAAGCATATTGTGTACCCAAAATTCACTATATTAAAAACAAAACAAAAAAATAAAAAACAAACAAACAAAGAAAAACTAAATTAGAATTCCCATGAATTTTTAACAGAAAATTAAACACGAAACGCAAGAGATACTAAGAACAATATGTAAAATATAATAAAAACTAAACGAACACTTGAAACCACTGAACATCATATACAAATCACTTAATTTACCGCAGTGTGTCAAATTATCTCAATTCAATATATCAACAACAAATGGAACAAATAATGATGAAAAGAAACCAAAAGCCCCATCAAGAAGAATCAATACAAATTCACCGTAAGTTACAGCAGAATGTGTCTACCTAAAAAACAACTAAAACAATTAATAATGAAAACACACAAGCCTCAATCAAGAAAAATTCATCACAATCCACTTTAGAAATAAAGCACAGTTCATAAAAATACAATTCAATATATCCAAAAATGAAAAAGTTAAAACAAACCCAAACCAAAAAAATCAAATAGGGATTCACGTTACATTGAAGCATATTGTGTACCCAAAATTCACTATATTAAAAAACAAAACAAAACAAAACAAACAAACAAACAAACAAACAAAGAAAAACTAAATTAGAATTCCCATGAATTTTTAACAGAAAATTAAACACGAAAAGCAAGAGATACTAAGAACAATATGTAAAATATAATAAAAACTAAACGAACACTTGAAACCACTGAACATCATATACAAATCACTTAATTTACCGCAGTGTGTCAAATTATCTCAATTCAATATATCAACAACAAATGGAACAAATAATGATGAAAAGAAACCCAAAGCCCCATCAAGAAGAATCAATACAAATTCACCGTAAGTTACAGCAGAATGTGTCTACCTAAAAAACAACTAAAACAATTAATAATGAAAACACACGAGCCTCAATCAAGAAAAATCCATAACAATCCACTTTAGAAATAAAGCACAGTTCATAAAAATACAATTCAATATATCCAAAAATGAAAAAGTTAAAACAAACCCAAACCAAAAAAATCAAATAGGGATTCACGTTACATTGAAGCATATTGTGTACCCAAAATTCACTATATTAAAAAACAAAACAAAACAAAACAAACAAACAAACAAACAAACAAAGAAAAACTAAATTAGAATTCCCATGAATTTTTAACAGAAAATTAAACACGAAAAGCAAGAGATACTAAGAACAATATGTAAAATATAATAAAAACTAAACGAACACTTGAAACCACTGAACATCATACACAAATCACTTAATTTACCGCAGTGTGTCAAATTATCTCAATTCAATATATCTACAACAAATGGAACAAATAATGATGAAAAGAAACCCAAAGCCCCATCAAGAAGTGTCAATACAAATTCACCGTAAGTTACAGCAGAATGTGTCTACCTAAAAAACAACTAAAACAATTAATAATGAAAACACACAAGCCTCAATCAAGAAAAATCCATAACAATCCACTTTAGAAATAAAGCACAGTTCATAAAAATACAATTCAATATATCCAAAAATGAAAAACTTAAAACAAACCCAAACCAAAAAAATCAAATAGGGATTCACGTTACATTGAAGCATATTGTGTACCCAAAATTCACTATATTAAAAAACAAAACAAAACAAAACAAACAAACAAACAAAGAAAAATTAAATTAGAATTCCCATGAATTTTTAACAGAAAATTAAACACGAAAAGCAAGAGATACTAAGAACAATATGTAAAATATAATAAAAACTAAACGAACACTTGAAACCACTGAACATCATACACAAATCACTTAATTTACCGCAGTGTGTCAAATTATCTCAATTCAATATATCAACAATAAATGGAACAAATAATGAGTAAAGAAACCCAAAGCCCCATCAAGAAGAATCAATACAAATTCACCTTAAGTTACAGCAGAATGTGTCTACATAAAAAACAACTAAAACCATTAATAATTAAAACACACAAGCCTCCTCTTCAAGAAAAATCCATAACAATCCACCTTGATATAAAGCACAGTTCATAAAAATACAATTCAATATATCCAAAAATGAAAAACTTCACACAAGCCCAAACCAAAAAAATCAAATAAGGATTCACGTTACATTGAAGCATATTGTGTACCCAATTCACTATATTAAAAACAAAAAAAAAAAAAACAAAACAAACAAACAAACAAAGAAAAACTAAATTAGAATTACCATGAATTTTCTGCGGTTTGGTTTGGAGTAAAAGAGAATCAAATTCAAAATTTATAAATGAATGTGTGTGTGTGTGTATAATGCACACTATGTAAGTATGTATTGCTAATATATTTAATGCACACAATGTACGTACTCAAATTCCACAACCATTCCACAACCAACACATGGATGATGGCCTTCACTAATTTCCTTTACTTCCCTTTTTTTTCAAAGTCCGAAGTAAGGGATGGGGAAGGTAATGACTTTGTCATCACTAAAATAATTGAATGTGATATTGGAGTAACAGAACTACAGAAGTTAGGAAAAACAAACAAGGTAATCAAAACCAAACCAAATCTGATAATGCATACAAAAGGCATGAACCAAGCGCTCCTAAATGAAATCAAAAGAAAGACTAAAATGTATGTGTGTGTGTGTTTATTGTATGCATGCATGTGTGCATATAGAAGAAAAAGTAGGAAAAAGTACACCAATAAATAGTGGCAACACCATGCATTGACTCTGAGAATAGATTGATATGATCAGGATACAAACCTCAAAATAATATGGGCCTCATTTTTAGGTCATTCCATCATAATTTAGAATAAGAGAAACAAGAACATTCTAATGCAACAATAGTATGATAATTGCTTTACCTAATTCTTGATTTCAAGAAATTTATAAAGCAAATGATGATGCTTCATTGCTGCTCATAACTATAAACAACAGCAATATGAACGACCAGACAGTTTATCATCAGAAAGTATTGAGTAGAAATGTCATAGGAGTACTTACTATAATTGCAGAAGCATGGAGCAATACCCTATAAAGAAACAGAGCCATATCAAATACCAGTTTATCATCAGCATAAACAACAACCAACTGACCACATATCAATTGGATGGTCATAAGGCAAGACCAAAACTGCAACAGGAAGAAAGAGCAATGTGAACTGATAATCAGATTACAAAGGATTCAGAAAAAAATAACATATAAATGCAACTAGCAGAAAAAGTTTAAAATAAAACAAAATTTGAAAAATCATACGAAAAATACTTACTTATTTCTGGAGCACGATAAAGCACACATACATTGTGTCATTATTACGTATCATTTTAATTGCAACCTCTTCAGGGTCACCAGGTTTAGCTTTGAGATCTCTAGGACGGACTACTGTGGAGAACACACCTTTTCCATGTGAAGCAATAATCTCATATCGGCCATCAAGTACTTCTCCAAAACGGTAACCTATGTATCAAAAGTTATAAAAGAAGAGAAAACATTAGAAACAAGATGTACAACAAATTAGAGAATTTTAAACTATCAAGAAAATTTCAAAAAATCATCTGAAACAAAATGAAACCCTTTTCATTTGTTCAATTGCCTCACAAGGCATTCAAACTATTGCATAATGGTCAGAAGCTAAAGACCAAAACTATGCCACTTGGTTGTGACAATCTGTTTTTCTCAGAACTCAGAAGATGTACTTAAGAGTTCATCTCATACCACAAAAACACTCCAACAGTAAAGACAAAGAATAACTGTAACATCAAGCAGTTAACTTACTATAATAGCCTTCTGCATCATCCCAGTTATCATGCAGGCCACTACGTTCAATTATCAAACCATCTCCTTTACCCTGACATATGAAAGAAAAAACTAAAACTGAGAATATGGGGAAAAAAACAAACAGAAAAAACTTAAAACTACCAGTAACTAATATAATCATCATATCAAGTAAAAAAAAATCCAGTAACTGATTAATACAAAAGAATCACACAAATCTAGATACCAATATAGAATTTTTTGCTCATGTTACAAAGAGAATGGGGGAAAAAAGGAAAAGGAAAAGAGTTAAACATCCATTTTATTAGGAAAAATAAGATATTCCTAATTATTTAGTAGGCCTAAGCCTGTTTTCCAGTGCTTTCCTCTTTATGGTCTGTTGCAGGGTAGAAACTAGGAGAATAAAGTGACTCATGAATGAGCAGTAGCTTGCTTAAAACAATAGAGTACAATACCAGAGCTATCATTTAAAAATAAAAATCACATCAAATGCAATATTGTCTTCCAAGTTCCACCCAACACATTCTCAAATGAGAGCTTAAACAGTTAATTGGAATGGAATTGCACGCATTTAGAATCTAACAGTTGCTTGCTGAAAAGCATTCAAGCCTGGGTCATGTATCCATCCCAGAACTCACAAAAGTAGATGGATGTCGACAAACTAACATATTCACTTATTCACTGGAGCAAACACAAACATTGCAAGCATAAAATGGTCATATAACATGATGGCTTTAGGTAAAAATAAACAAAAGATTCCAAAACAAATAATTTAGAAATAATGAAAAGGTATCATCTCCTGGAATTCTGGAAACCATTTGCAAGCTTGGCAGTGGAATCTTGATATTGAAGTTCTAAAAACTCCTTTTATAGATGGGAGTTTTTTTTAAGGGCAAAAAAGGGGAAATTTGAGTTCTGAAATGGTCACATTATGTCACATATCCAAAATGTCATTATGCAACAACCCTGTCAATTTCATGGGATTTTGATGTTATTAACGAATTTGACGTGTAATTAAAGAAATCACTGAATCTACAAGTCTGCAACAACTAGAAACTTCAAAAAATCTTGGAACCAACCAATACTAAGTACAATCCAAAATCATTCAGTTTTTTATTCTTTCTTTGAAAAGTATTAGGGGTATTAACAGATAGCTGATGAATGGATTAATCAAAATTTTTGCTTATACAATGTTGTTACTGCATTTGGTTCAAAAGGAGGATTACAAAGGCTGAATGAAATTTAAAAAGGAAGGGAGAATCACTGTGGCTCCTTACGACAATTATTAGACATCTATAAAGGACATAAATCAAATTCAAATAGCAAAGAAATATTGTAGAATCAATTAATCAATCTCCTTATTTTCCTGCAGTGATTTCCTGTTTCATATCACAAGGTCAAGAGATTTTATTTATTAAAAAAAAAAAAAAATTGTCTAGCAATCCACTAAGAAAGATGACTGCAATAGTGGAGGCAAGGGTAAAGTCAAAGTAGGGTCAAGGAGCTGGGTTGGATGCAGATTTAGACATTTAGTTGCTGGTGGTTGATGTTAAAAACAAAAACAAAAAAAATGCTTAAACTTTCTGTTTTCAAAAAAGGCCTTGTTGAAGACCAAAACAAAACAAAATTGAAACTTGCCAAACAGCACCTTAATAATCAGGTTGCTTCCATGATCCCACAAACAAATTGAAGTTGACTCATGGTTTTCAACAAGTATACATATTTGTTGTAGATTTCATGAAGTTCATAATTACACATTAACAATGACATTATGCAATGATTTGGCACTAATCCCACATTTTAAGAAATGTATTGTTCCATTTTGTTACCTTATCTTTCATACCATTTCAGACTAACAGTTTTTAAAAATAATACAATATTTTGGATATCTTCCAACTGGCATGCATTTAAACATACACACACACACACATATGTAATACAACATGAAAACTTCAAAAGATGGGTGAACTGAAAGCAAAACTAAAAGGTTGGCATGCCCTAGCCAAATCTAAAACTTACAGTTTTATGAACTGCTGCAGGTGATTCTCCAAATATGTCATCACAGAACATGTCATTTGATCTCTCACTCTGCAACATAAAACAATTACAGAACAGCCAATGAGTTATATTAGCCTTAAAAATTAATAAAGAAACTGACAGGCACCCCAAGAAAAGATACATTTCTCTTGAAAAATGAACACTAAGAACTCTTCAGAAAAATGAAGTCCTGAAAGAATTCATAATGCAAATAGAGAACAGGAGAAATCAATTACAGTATCATAATGGAAATTGGCATACCTTCGGAGTACCCTGTCCCAATCCACCAGCTCCAGACTTCTGATCATTTGTAGCAAACCCGTCTTGGTTAGATGATTTCCCAACAGAAATTACTTTGTCACCAGAATGGCTTCCTCCACCATCAGCTCTATAATAAACAGCTTCTGGCATATGGTTTCCACCATCTTCAAGCTCAGAAGAATGCTCAATTACCTCCTTAGCTGTTCATTACAGATAAAGTCACTGTTATAGAAGCACTAATCTAGATCCCCATACATGGAGAAGCACCAAAAAAAATGTAGAATAAATCTCTCTTGAGTTACTCCAAATGATTGTCACAATCCAGTTATACAAGCAAGGGTGAAAAGAGGGGGATATTTTAAAAATAGTTGCAAAACAAGGATTTTTGTAATTGCATATTAAGAAAAGTAAATCAGCCCAAACAGGTTAAAACATCTTAAAAGAGGGGCTTGCCAGTGTCTTCCAATTGAGTTTTAGGATGCAACTGTAGATTCCTATACTTTTCAAGTATGGCTTGCTTGCGCTTCCTACTCTCCTCCTTAATCCTGTCTAGTTCTTCCTCTTCTTCATGTTCAGCAAGTTGAAATGAAATCTCTTCCTGAGAGTCCTGTTCATCCTCATCTCTGCAATCCACCAAAACCAGAAGCCATCAAAGATAATGCCCATTGAAGAATAGTATCTATATTGCAAACAACGAATGCATAAAAAAGATACCTTTTAGATATATCAGTTTCAATTTCATGAAGTTTATAGTCAGAACTCTTGATTACTGGATCATTTTTCTTCTCTATGTGGCCAGTCCCATCATCCTTAATGCGCTTGGAAACACTACACTTATCTCGATCACCATAGCTACTACCAAGATCATCATATTTATTGGCCCTGCGGTATCTATCAGTCTCCTTGTCCCTCTCTTTGTCCCTACTTCTACCCCTGCTGCTTTCCCTATCACTTTCCCACCTACTCTCCCTCTCCCTCTTGCGGTCATTATCCCATTGCCTGCCCCTATAATTATCCCTCTCCCTCTCCCTCTCACGAGCTCTATCTCTTTCTATTTCCTTTTCCCTTACCCTCTCCCTCTCACGAGCTCTATCTTCTTCTATTTCCTTTTCCCTTACCCTCTCCCTCTCACGAGCTCTACCTCTTTCCATTTCCTTCTGCCTTACCCTCTCCCTTTCCCTATTTCTCTCAGTTACTCTGTCTCCTTCCTTTCCTCGTGTCCTTCCCCTCTCCCTGTCTCTATTTTTTGTTCGATCCTTATCAATTTCTCGGCTTCCTTCCCTATACCTTTCAGCAGTCTCATAACTATGAAGCCTATCATCTTGGCTACTATATCTGCTACGACTAGAACTGCGCTCTCTTTCTTTTACCTTCAAAAAATCTTGGCAGTCACTCTTTCATAGTCCTTATCACCCTTATATTTCCTATCCTTATAAAATACATCCTCTGGCTTATGAAACACTTCTGAAATAGAAACCTCCTCAGAAGTGCTTTGAGATTGTGGCAACCCTCTATACCGATCAGGTGATTTTGAATCCTTTCCATAAGGACCCTCATCTTCATATCCATCACGAGGTAATGCAACCTTGGCAGTCTTGCGCCTCTTCCCAGCATTGTCAGGTGTCAAAGATCTTTTCCAGTCCTTTAAATCATTTCCATCACCATAGTAATGCTTTTGTGTCCTACTTTCTTCAATAGGAGAACATTTTACCTCATGTTTATGGCACTCACCGACCAAGTTCCCATTGGCAAGATATTTTTCACTAGAAATTCCTTCCCAACTCAACCCCTCATGATTCTTCTGTCAACTTCTTCCACTTTCTTTTCAAAGGGCATACCAAAATTAGGCCCTTCTGCATGAGCTTCATGATGGTCCTGCAAATGAAATATCAGGTAAAAAGGATTAAATTGGACAAGTCTCTGGTAGTTTAGGGCGTTTACTCTCACATACATAGATGAAAAGCACCAATTATTGCTTACTGAGCAAATGAAAGCCATCACACTGCAAGACATATCTACAGTGACTTTGCCTGGGAATACAGTGTAATAGCGCGGTGCAAAGTTCTAAATGGAATACAAATTCTGATATCCATGCCGTGCAAACAGGTTCTAGCATACTTACATACCGCACAGTTAAAACACCATCAGAACCGGAAATCAAACAAATATCGGTTGAGTTTGCTTGCGGCTAGCTAGAAAAGAGAGAAATAATGAAAATAAATTTCTCAATTCTGAAATTCAAAATTCTTTTGCAGCAACTGTCCCATAAACCAAACTGAAGACTCAACAAATAATCCAAATAACAATCAAATTTAGAAAGAGACGATGAGGGGAACTGAATATACCATGTCCGAACTCAATTTCTTGTTCTCAATATCTTCAGCAACATCATAAGCAGCAGAAGTAGGTGGAACATCGTCCTCAATAATCTCCCCTTCCTCCATATCATAATCGATCCCCAAATTCGAACTGCTCATAGCAACACCCACTGCTCCGCTTCCAAGGACCTATGTATAGGAAAAAGTACCAGCAAGAGGCTAATGCCTTACAAATCTGCTAAACCCCTATGTACAACTAAGGTCAAAAGACTATCAGCAAAGCAAGTTCTATAAACATAAGTCCTACTCTCCTCAACCAATTATCAATCTCAAAAGTGTCATCATCATGTTTTAGTCCCACACAAGAGGTTGGGACCAATACCCGAATAGGCATATATCAAGCAAACCCACTACCCTTGGCACAAGCATCAACCCCCGAGGTACAGAGCCCTGTATTTTACCCCTCGAGGGCCTTAGTGACACTCATACCAAGCAATAGTTCTCACCACCTCCACCCTTAGTTCCATTAGCCACCTCCAAGTGTACGGAGCTCCGCATTTTATCACCAGAGGCTTATGACTAAAGAAACAAAGCAATGGCTCCCTCCCCACCACCCTTAGCATTCAAGTCAACCATCCCCGCACAGATCTCTGCGTTTTAACCGGGGTAGGTTTCACAACTCAAATGCTAAGCAATGGTTCACCACACTCCATCCCATCCCAATTATTTTCTTCTTCTTTTTCTGTTTTTTTTTTTTTAATGATTCAACATTCAGCCCACAACAACCAATCTCCAATCAACTATCAATTAAACCAACTACTCAAGAGTACTCCCAACTCAATGTGTATGCTATACCAAAACATGAGAGACTCTTACCAACTCATAATCGGATGAGGAGACCAAAGATTTATGCAAATAGAACCCACCCTTATGCAATAGCCTCCCAACCCTCTAACAATTCAGCCCCTAACAACAAATGATCAACATTCAATTACCAATCCAACAACTAAACAGCCAGCACAATACAAATAATCAAGCAATTAAAATTGAAACTGGCTCCTTTCACTGCTGATTTCCAGCTCCAGGAACAGTTCCTCAATAATTTCCAACAGCTCCATTTCAACTCCTTTATGACCTGCAAAAAAAGATATACATTTGAATTTACACAGAGTATCCAGAGAAAGATAAAACCAAGAAAACAAAATCCTGAATTCAAAGAAACCCATACACACAAAGATAATACATTTGAATTTGCATACAGTATTTAGTGAAAAATAAACCCATGAAAACAGAATCTTGAATTCAACAGAACTAACTAATTCTACAATCCCATCATTTAATTAAAATTAAAAGAGGTACATTTGAGTAGAATAAGCAGTATAAGCCATTTACCACGCTAGATTATGTTTTTCTTCTTCAAAAATTGAAATCCAATAAAAATTATCCACCATTTCCTGTTTTCAAGTGACTGGGCTAAAGCGTCTCCTTTCACTTCAATCTTCAAGATTATACACAGAATATATAAAAATAAGGATCCTCCTATGTCCAGATTCGAGATTCGCTTTGTTTTTATCCCCGCAAAAATAAAAATTAAAAGCCAAACCCTCAAAGCATCACGAATAAAATCAGAGGCAAAAAGAATTACTCAGTGGGTATTTCAAAGATTCAAATTTTTTTTTCACATTTTTCACACTTACCATAAAATTAATCAGAAAAAATAAATCTATAACATACCCGAGAAAACCACCAGTGAGGGCTGATGAGCAGTGGGGACGGAGGAGTGGCAATTGTGCGTGGGAGAGGACGAAGAGAGAGGACGAAGAGCCGAAGAGGAATGATCAAGACAGTATCTAATTTCGGCTCCGCGAATGCTCAGCCAATTAGGCTAGCTCACCACTTGCGCACAACGGTTCTTTTTTTTTTTTTAATTTGAAAATCAACGGTTATTTTTTATTTTTTATTTTTATTATTATGAAGTATATTTATACCTTTTAAGTTATTATACATATTAATAGTTAACTTTAAACAATCAAATATGGTGGCATAATTATGTTGAGTAAATACTATTGATAAGGTTAGATTGTAATCACAAAAATAATAAAAAGTTACTATTTATTTACATCTTTTTTATAGTTATTGTTAATCTTTATAATTAATTAATTTATATAATTTTTAATTTAAAACTTTATTTCCAGTGACTAGTATAACATTAATAAACATTGTTTGCTATGACTATTACATTGTAGTATATATTCATCTATACATTCTCAACCTATTGAAGGTCGCCTCTACTGAGGCTCGATCTCATGACCTCCCATATGGGAGAGTAACTACATGTCATCTGAGCACGATGTGCTTGGCTACATAGATATATTCATTCAAGAACAAAGAACATAAATTTTATACTTATCATATCATCGGTTATGGAAGTTAATCACTAATTTAATTTTCATTTAATGGATTTTATTTTATTTCAATTTATATATGCATTTATATGTGTAATTGGGTTGTTTATATTTATCAATCATTATTGCATGGACCATGGTCCACATAGCTGTGTGGACCAAAAATAAATAGTACATTATTTTTATACTAAAGATACATTATTTTTATACTGTAGGTACATTATTTTAATTATTTTTGTATTACAGGTACATTATTTGATATATACTGTCAAATAATGTACCTACAGTACAAAAATAATGTACCTTCAGTATAAAAATAATGTACTTTTTATTTTTGGTCCACACAGCTGTGTGGACCATGGTCCATGCAATAATTTGCCTATATTCAATTTATTGTGTAGTGAAAATTAATTGTCAATTAATACTATACATTGTTAAAAATAACATTTATTTCACTCATACCAGTCAACAGTTTGGCAGATCACTGCAAACCAAGTTGTATCATCGCATATTCGAGTAAACACTTTTTTAATTTCTTGCTTTATCAACAGTTTGGCAGATCACTGCAAACCAAGTTGTATCATCGCATATTCGAGTAAACACTTTTTTAATTTCTTGCTTTATTTGATGACATGCCATACAAACAAAGTATGATGCAGGCACCAGCAAGACAGAGCAGGGGCAAGAGTGTTGTGAAATGTAATGCCCCTCTATATGTTCACACATGGGAATTAAATTATTCGTTCAGTAAAATGCACACTCCGATAACCACACATGCACTCACTTCCACTGGATTCTGCATATTGAATGTCTGTTAGTAAGGTGGTTATAGTCCAGTTTCTTAATTTATTTATTATCTTAGTTTCTATTATAATAAACGTCATATGCACCCGCTAAAGAATAAATCAAACTTTATATCCGGTAATGTTCAGCAAAACGCATACAGCTTCATTACCGTACACACACACATGTAGTAGGATCTATGTTAACAAATAAAGGGGTAGAATAATTTTCAGTACTATGCATCCAATTGTCTCAGTAAATGCAACAAAGCTAATGAAATGTAAGGTATGCCTTCGTTGGTTTTTGTTACTAACATGTAAGTGTGTGCGTAATATGTATACGGTGAGTGCATTCAACTGAAGAAACAGTGTAATTACCACGCGTGTGCGAAGTCAGTGGTAGATGTGTGCATTATTTTGAACACGAACACGAGTAAAAAAATTGGGAGCCATTTCACACGTACGGACACAATTGTGCGAGTGAATACGGCGTAGCTAATACAACGACGAAGTTACTAAATAAACCAATAAATTAGACAGTGCAACAATAGGCCTGTATTATTTGAATGTTTAAAAGTATAACATCCATTAAGAAAAAAAAAAAGAATAAAACCAAGCAAGATTTGAGAAGTGAAAATTGAAATAACAGAAGTCTGTTAGCCAACAATAGTTGCAAATCCCACCACACAATTGACATTGGAAAGCCGGTGTGTGTTGCTATGAAACATTAAAAGTTCTGACACGAACCGCACACATAGATCAAGCAAGCGCCGTGCATCAGTACCCCTGCGAATACCACAATCCCAAGAAGCCAACGACTAACCTACATACGTCTCCATATGACGCATTGCAAAACACAACACAATCTACTTTGTTCACACAACAATGAAAGAACAAACCAAATTACGAAAAAAACACATACAGACTGAACTCACACTCTTAATACCTGAAAAGCACATACCGAAATAACACAGTGAAATATAAATTATATTACGACAAAATTAATTGAAAAGGATAGAATAGTAATTTGATTATGATTATTAACGAACAAAACAAATAAAAACAAAAAACAAAAAACACATATATACTAAATGCACACACTTATAAACTGAAGAGCACAGACCAAAATTATACAATAACGCAATGATATTTAACAAATAAATGTTATCACATGAAACAGAAAAAAATTTCTATCTTGAGTATATAACAATTTTACAAAATATAGTTCTCGTCGTTCGTTGGATGAATAGCATCGTTTCTACCAAAAGTTTAAAATTGAAAGAAAATAATTAAAAAAAAAAAAAAACTAATTTTACTTTGTCGATATAACTTACGAATTAACATATGTAAAAGTGTAATTTCTTCTAACTTAGGGAGGCATGGTGGCTCATGGCTGAGGTGCTATGTACCACTACCTTGAAGTACTGGTTTGTTTGGATTGAGATTTGGGGTAACAATTGACAAAAGGGGAGAAAGATTATTGATATTTCAGTGCCAAATTAAAACACATCTACCATGTTTATTATGTTCCTAAGAATTAACTTTTACCTAATGAAAATAGTATGAGGCACTAAATTTATTTATTTTTTAATGAAAATAGTGAATATATGATGTATTATAGTATATGATCAAACTACAAGTAAATATTATTAGCAGAATAACTTTTTATTAGAAAAGGACAATCATCTTACATATAAGAAACGATATATAATATAACTTTTTAATGAAATTCATAACTAAGAGTCTAAAGAGTTATAATTTCAAATTTCTTACCAACCTCACTTGAGTTTCTATAACATTGCTATATATAGTTTCTATTTTGCAATGTTGTAAAAGTGACATTCAAGTAAAAGGTTACTTGTCTTCAAAAAAAAAAAAAAAAAAGTAAAAGGTTACTTTTTCAAAAAAAATAAAATAAAATAATATGAGAGTAAAAGGTCACTCCTACGTTTAAACTTTTAAGACCATGCAGTCTCATCTGTTTTATTACCTGATTTGGAACAATCTAAGGTTGGTGAATTTCACCTTCCTTAATCAAAACCGAAATGTAGGTTGGTGAACAAGCTAAGGTTTCAATTCCTACGTTTCCATTTTTATTACAAGGTTAATTATCACATTTTTTCAAATCAGAAATGGAGGGGACCCCTACAAGGTTTCACACATTAGTTGACGGATATATCTATGCCTGTAAGAATGCCATTTTCCTTCAAGATAACATATACTCCATTTAAAGGAAACCTCATCAGAGGTTTAGGTTCTTGGGTTTTCTGATCTCTTCTTAATTTCTTCCTCCTCATATAGGGCATTCTTTTTCATGGCTGTTTACAGGCAAAAGGGCAAGAAATCTTGACCAAAAGATTCGTACTCCATTTTCAGGTATGTATATATGTATATGTATGTGTATAAAAGATGGTTTAATTTTTGAATTAAATGAAAAAAAAAACAGTTTAATTTTCCAACATATATATTTTAATGATCGTATCGAACTTCTATGCAAGTTTTCACGTGCCCAATTTAGCTGAGGGATCAGACAGCACACAAAACCATAATATCAAGGTCTAGTGATGATCCGATCCCCAAAGGGATACTTTGTTGTAACTCTCACACAAAACAAAACACTAAAAACAACAACACACACATAAAGATGATTTCCCACTTTTTGCGCTGTCTCTCCTGAACAAATCTCATCATCTACTTTAATTTGCTTATACATTTAATTTCCATTTATTTTTTTCCCATGCACTAATTAAACTTCTGCAGGTGCTTATGAAAGCTAATTAAGTTAATTAAAACTTGATGATCTCCGTTCAAAGTAAGGCAGCTAATTAAGATAAGATAATAATGTTGATTTATGAAATGGATAAGCGTGCATAGGATAAGAACAATAACAAGTGTTACTATATAGTATTACCAGAGAAACAAGTACCTCAAGATCTCACTTAGAATGTCTGTCTGATTCATAGAGTCAGATCCAGAGTACTTGCCCCTCCTTTCCCAGATTTTGTGAAGTTATTAGTGTCGTCTTGGTTCAACTTTCTAAGCTTTGAGGAAGACGATGATGACAGTGACAACGTTAACCCACTTTCGTCCTCTCCCAAACCCTCCATGCTCTTCTCCTTCACCGACTTCATCCCCAGAGATAGGTTCAGATCAAGCTCGGCCTTCCTTTTCATGGTTTCTTGTTTTTTGAGTTTCGCTGACACCGCGGCGTTTCTGTTGTCTAGAGTGGTTGTTTTTGGTTGTTGTCCACGATCTGTCGCCCAGAAATCATCTGTTTTTGGTTCTGGTCTACCATCTGTTACCCAAGAACCAGCTGAGCTGCCTGTGCGAGCCATTATTTTTGGTTCTGGAACTTGAATTGGTTGGTGTTGAATAGGGTTTTGTGGTGCAAATTGATGATGCCATGTTTGGTTTTCAAGAAATGATCCCAATTTCTCCTTGAGTTCGTGTAATCCCCGGTTGGACCGTTCAGTGAATGGAGGAATAGTTTCTCTGGGCAAATCATAGTTGTTGCTCCTAAATCTCTCGTATAAAGCTTCATAAGTTCTGCCCCTGTCGGCTGTTCCATGTGCCATGGGTGTACCATTCATCCATTTTTCTTGACAATTTCTGTAAGAGTCGTCGCCATACCTAGACAACCAAACAACGTTATTTGAGGCTTAATTAACTAATTAATTCTCAGGTTTGAAATGAAATAAAAATATAAAAGAAAAAAGAAGTAGGGGATTGAAGAAATATATACCTGAAAGGAGGATTAAGCCTTTGATTATTAAAGATTTTGAACATGGGGAGTTGGCTTAAGTTGAAGATATTCCGATCTACTCCTTCCATGAAAGGCCTATGATTTGCAAACCCTGTGAGAACAAATTAAAGCACTTGAATTTGTAAGATCTGTCATGGAAAACCCTAAATTCTTGGATAGAAGATGAAAGTGTTGGATCTCAGCACTATGGCATGATGCTGAACTCGGCCTTCCATGCCAGTCTCAACAGAAAGAAAGTTCATCAAGAAAGGCAATTGCTTGCCCAATTAAGACTTTAATTTGTAGGTGTTCAATTCTTGTATCCCACGTGTAAATCTGCCCTATTTCAATCTATGATTCTATACACTGAGCATAAAAATATCTCAGATTCAACCCTTATTCCCCTCAAATGAAAATTAAAAGTGAAAAACAAAACAGTTGCAGTTAATACCTTGGCTTGGATCTTCGGTCTTCTTGCTTCTATACATCTAATAGAAGCACCAAACAGCACATAAATTGAATTAGCGTACAGCAACAAAAATTATGGAAACCAAGAAATCTTTAATGATGGTATGTATACCTGCAAATGACTCTTGACATGAGCTATGTTAAGTCCTTTAATGTCCATCAATTGAAGTACCAATTTTGGGGTTGCTCCTGCAACAAATTAAAGTAATTGAATAAAACTTTAATTTGCAGAAACCAAAATCTCATCCACATAAATTGAAATCAATCAAGCTAGCTAAGAATACTCTAGCTAGTCTACGGGAACGTAAATAAAACTGATAAAGATAATATCAGTCACATATAGGCTTAACATACTCTCTTGGCCTCCGAGCCTCTCCACTGCATGAACAAACCGGAGATGGAGATCGGGGGTCCACCGGAGTCTAGGCATCTTAGATCGCACGTAAGGCCTCACCGACGATGCCTTCTTCTCGCCGCTCTCCTCAACCGTGCTGTTGCTCGAGCTTCCCCCATCCTTAACAGCCTGTTTCCTCGGAGACTCGTTGGTTTCATCTTCCTCGTCCTCCTCCTCCTCGAACTTGTTGGAATCATCACTCGTCGTCTTAGAACACACTGTCTCCCCACTTTCCTCCATTTCTTTCTTCAACTTCTCCTCCTTCACCTTTAATTTCAGTTCAATCTTACCATTCTTTTGGCTTGTCAGCTTGATCCGTTGCTTGAAGAAGAAGCTAAGAAGGACTGAATTGGACTTAGAATTAGAGGTGTTGTATTTATAAGTGTTTGACAGGGAATTGAAAGGTACAGTAGTTCTGTTCAGAACAAATGGGAATTGAATCAAACCCTAGAATTGACAAAGGAGGAAGAAGACCCTTCTCTCTCTCTCTCTCTCTCTCTCTCTTCAATTCTGTGTAGAATTGTTTATGTATATATTTATGTGTGTACATATGACTAGTAGTGAAGGTATGTTTTTTCTTGGTATGTATGTGAATGAATGCATGAGTTCAACCATTCATTTATGATGAGTAGACAGCCCAAAAAAAGAATGCGAAAAATAGAGGTTAGCATTGCGCTCATGTGATGCCAGATCTTCTACGATTTATCATTTTTTTTTAGTGGCTGGCTAATAATGAAAAACTTATTGTTATTATTATTATTATTATAGAAATGAAAAGTTGGAAAAATTGAGAATAAAAATTAGAAAACTGGAGAAATGAAGGGATAGAAAAGTGAAAATGAAAAAACAGAAAAATGAAGTAAACGGCACCTAAGGTTTTCAAATACTGAATATATGACTTGTACATAATCGTCATCTGGGAGGATGTAAATTATGGTAACTCAACTGGACACAGAAGCTAGCTAGACTTTTGTTCACTGCGCAAGAAGCTCCCATCACTTTGAAAGGTTGCTCTAACACTACCGCTGGGGACAAATGTCATATCTTCGACCGGGTGGTATATCTACGCAAAATCCAATTCCCTATCCTTCTAAGACCTTTAGAAAACCAAACTTTAGACGATATGATTTAATCTTTGAAGGAAATCCTTGGAAAGTGTACGTATCAGCCAAAGGATTTTGGCAAACAACATTCCTTGAATTTAATACAACACTTATAACTTTCTGTTGTCAGAGGTTTAGAGAGGTAGGTCCAACATCTTGTCATCGAAACGTGACGCATATTGTTACTTAAGTATAAGGAATAAAATTTCTCATTTGTTACAAGTTATATCTTTTGACATAATGATAAATTTTTAATTTAACAATTGGTATCAGAAGAAGTGCATGTTTTAATTGCATTACTTCTAAATTAAATATTCGATCACAACAAAAGTCTTACTAGACGATTCTTGATATTGTTTAGACCAACCCCAATAAAAAGCTAACACATGTTATATACTTTATGTATTACTTGAACATATATATGTGCACTATGCAATTACTTATACGGAGTACTTAGAATAGAGTAATTATACTATTTGTGACGTAGAATATAATCAAATTTTTTGTAGTAGTGATACATACATTATATATTCTTATTTGCATAAATATAATTTGGTTACCACATTATCTTATTAGAAATCGACCAATAAAAAATAAGTAATACAAAATTTATGTGATATGTCGAGAGTAATCAATCATGTTTGCTATTACTAATACTCTATTGACCTGCTAATTAATCAATTTCATTTAAGAAATGGATTTTGACTAGTTAAGTACAACTAACAAATAAAGTTATATAATTTGTAAATATATACATATACTATAATTGATTCAATTGCTATATGCAATAGTATTGTACTTCCCGGCCAGTAGTATATAAATTTCGATTGGCTTTTATGTATGTTTATTTCGTTGTATATAATGCACATTCAGCTCATTTAGTATAAATAAATCAATATAATTTATGATGTTCATTTGGGATGAACATTCCTTATATACATCATGAAAAATAATAATTAAAAAAAAAAAAAAGAGTCAAAAGTTCAAATATAAAGGCCCGGTTTGATAAATAATTATTCCATAAATTATAATTATTAATGGATCTTGTTCAAAATTAATGTAATTCAAAATAATTACTCATAAATTAGTTTACCCCTTCTTTTCAATGCAATTGAGTGCACAAAATTTAATGCCCGACTTAATGATAATGTCTATACTAATTGATCAGGTAAAAATTAAACCTCACCAAAACATCAACATTTATAAACTGAATATTTATGACCGTAGATTCTTGATGTAGGACAACATCTCCGAGTGTCACATACGAACAACAAAACAACGTTGAATATTGTGTGGACAGTGGAATGCTTCAACGTCATTGAAAAACATACCTTCCACCGATTTCAACGCTGTTGCGGAGCCCCAAGAAATTTCGTCTTAGTATATTTTATTGAAGGGGTCGGAGTAAATTCAAAGTTAACTTTTGTCACTGTTTGGTCTTATCTTCTATGAAAGCAAACCATGGGACCAGCCTTCACTTGCATGCCAGTTGAATATGGACTTTTTATTTTTATTTTTTGTTCATTTTCTATAATACCAAAAGATTCCAATCATCACAAAGCTTAAACATCCATCGTCTACAAAATTTCCTATCCTTTCACATTGATATTTGTAAAAATTATTAAAATAAATAAATAAAGGCATGCAGTATTCAATGTAACTTTGTCTCATTTGATTCATTGATCTAAATAAATGCATATTACAATCTTTCGCTGGTTTTAATATATATGAGAAAAGTAATTAAGAACCAAATCCAGTGCCAAGCACTTTGTGCTCAATTGGCATGTAGTGGCCACCCTTAGATGGGAGGTCATGAGTTCGAGTCTCAGTGGTGGAGATCTCGAAATTGACTCTTTGTGCTTCAACAGGTTGAGAAAAAAAAAAGAACCAAATCCAGTCGTCTATTTGGTTTTAATAGTGAAGGAAAAAATATAGATATTTTAATAAATTATTCAAATTGTTTGGCGTCGGTTCAAAGAGCCAAGTCCATTGTTTGGCGTCGGTTCAAAGAGCCAAGTCCAACAACCTACCATTGAAATGTGGCGTTGACTGCTACGCAAGTATTAAAAAAAATTTGTGCTTTCACTACTAACTATAACTATCTTTAAAAAAAAAAAAAGCTATATCTATTTTTTGTGTAATAATAACCGTTGATGAACCTTTATGGACAACTGAGATCAGTCCTCACTTTTTCTAAAGTTGCACTCCCACTACTAAGTATAATTTTTGACATAATAATAATAAATGCTACTCGTTATAATTTTTGACATAATCATAAATGCTTATTCAGAGAATAACCAATACTTTAGAATTAACAGGCAGGTAATTGATATAAGAGTAAGAGTTGGTATATATTGAAAGAGAATGTAATTAATAACTAGGATTTTCAGCAAGTTGGTGGCAAGCAACAATTATAAATAAATAAATAATTAAATAAATGTATAGAATTCATCATAATGTGCATGGTGATACATTTAGTAAGTAGTGATGCATCGCTGTAGTGATAAAGAAAGGTAGAGAAACACATAATACATATATATACAGTTTGCAGCTTCCTTTGCGTCGGGAATCACGGGCTTTGTTCCTAACCAAGAATAGGGACCCTACCCTAACCCTACTATTTCAATCCCTTCTTTCCAACACATATCAAAATATGGTCCATGTTTTGCTACTTATTCCCATGCCACATATTTTATGTTTGGAGTCAAGTTATTAACTAATTTGTGTTATTCAAACTATGTATATATGTAGGAATAAAATCAATGTCGCACTTGCCTAACTACTCTACCCTAAATGCTTAATTATTCTTTTGAACTCACTTAGACCTACTAAATATATTATAGCGTATAGAAAAAAAAATGTTGTTTTTTTTTACCTACGTACTATGTTTTTTTTTAAAATACTAAAATTACAAATTAATATTTAATATATGATGGAAAATTGATTTTAAAATAAAACCATTTTATTGACATTACTTATCGGTGATCGAATTAATTGACATCAGCCTGAATTCATAGAAAAATATGAGCCCAAAAGGAGTTGTTGAGTGAGTGGAGAGTACGTGTTCTCGTACCTAAAAATTATGATCGACTTCAATTGTTGTCAACACGTACACTCGCGCAGTTTAATTTACCTTAACATCTCCTTAAATGATTTGCAATGTATAGATCAGAACTATCACTGTCAAGATCAAGCGCTTATCACTAAGTCGAAAAGAAATTATAACTAGTAGCAAAAAAAATGTTTTCATTTTCTTTAGACGCTTTACCCACTTCTATATTTATTGTAGCCTGCCAAATATATATAGGTTCATAACAATGGTGATCTGATCTGTACTAGGTTAGAATCATAACTTTTCATTGTCCACACGAGTGTTGTTGGCATGGTATTTGTGGCTATGATTGAGAGCTTTTTGGTTTGTATGTTTTCTTCCATTCGTCTTTGACATTTATATTGTACTGTTCTGCCTCACGGGTTACTTGATTCCTGTTACAAAATCTGTTGAAAAGCCATCCGAGGAACTATACACATATAACGAATTGGTCCACCTCAGCTTAAGTATTTCGGTAGCC
The DNA here is from genome assembly GCA_003576665.1 of Ipomoea trifida. Taxonomy (NCBI): domain Eukaryota; kingdom Viridiplantae; phylum Streptophyta; class Magnoliopsida; order Solanales; family Convolvulaceae; genus Ipomoea; species Ipomoea trifida. The sequence continues at coordinate 4,246,222 of CP025658.1, read as the reverse complement.
AAAATTTACAATTATTCATCAAAATTTTTAATTGATTTAAGTTAAATATAAAATTTCACTTCTTATTCTCTTCTTTCATTCAGAAATAATTTCAACTCCACAACTTAATGATTAGAAACGTAAAAATGCTTACGGATTTTAATGTGTTGTCAACCAAAATTTATTGGTAAGTTAAATGCCTAAAAGTTTAAATAATGTACCAATAATTTTTTCATAGGTAATTCTATTTTTTTAATTGTAGTTGTTATTCTCATTATTGATTAATACATAGTGATCGCATGAATCCAATCTTAATACTAAAACATTACATTGTATAGTTCTCTTTAAGAGAAAAAAATATTTTACCTTTTTATAAAACTTGAGAGTCATATTTTGATATAAATTTTATTTTTTAAAAAACCATGAAAAGTTTGGGTCGTGTCCTTCATTTGAGTACCCAACTTCAAATCGATAATAGTTTAAATAGTAAAAAAAAAATCATAATAAAACAAACTTGAAAACAAGTAGTTCCAAATCATAAGACATAAAGGAAGCTTTCAATTCCATCCATGCATCAGAGCAATGGAGACTAAAACAAGCAGTACAGTACTGTACTTCCAAGAGACAGCAAATTTCTTATTGGTAAAAAATAAATAAATAAATAAATAAATAAATAAATAATTAATTAATTAATTAAATAAAATAAAGATGTTGGTCTGAAAAGATTCACTTAGCTAGCACAGCAATCTGTGAAGTCAACTCCCAACACTAGTTAATTTGTGTTCTCAGTAATTTTTATTTAATTTGATAAATATACAATAATAAATAAATTAAATTTACCTATAAAGGTTCCATTGGAAAATGTGTGTGCAGTGCCTATTAATGCGGATCTAGCATTCTTTGAGAATGAGCATTTCTGTCGTTTTTTGTTCTTTCCAATTTTACTACCAAAATATAATTAAATAATAAATTCATAATTACTATAATTAATATAAATACTCAATCATCAACCATTCCATATATCCTTGTATCATATCACGGCGTTAAGTTGTCATCCATACATGCATGCATGTTTTATAATAAATTATGCATGCATATATGTCATTCTTGCATGATAGAGTGCCAACTATGTTATGCTTGTAAGATCAAATTATCCAGCTGAGAGCCGGATCGGAGATACATACACACTCATTTATATATGTATTCAGCATAAATATTTAATAATAATAATAATAATAATAATAATAATAATAATGTTTCAACAAAATAGGCAAATAAGCAATTATGACCTTTTTGTCAAATGCGATTTAATGTGCTATTTTAAAAATATATATATATAAAAAGTAAAATAAGATTTCTAAATCACACAAATATAATGCAATAGAGCCCTTAACTAATTGAAAACTCGATCTAAATATCTAAATCATCAAAAAAGTACAATTGAATATCTAATCTTGCATATTCAGCATGTTAATACTTATTTTGGCCCTAACTAAACTTCTCTCTCACTCTCTCTCTCTCTCTCTCTCTCTCTCTATATATATATATATATATATATATATATAATTAATTAAGTTCCCGTGCGGCGGGGTTTCTTGTGCAGTTGTGCGGCGGCTTTAGGTGCGTAATTTTCTTCTTAAGGTGCGCGAGTGTTAAAGCTTTAGGTGTTAAAGCTTAAGGTGTGTGAACCTAAAGCTTAAGGTGTGTGATTTACCTTATCTTAAGGTACGTTGTTTTTCCTTTAAGGTGCATGATATGTATGCTTAAGGTGCGTGATATGTTGCTTAAGCTAGGTGCGTGAATTGTTAAAACTTAAGGTGCGTCATTTTAAAACCTTAGGTGCGTGCAGTGGCTTGTGTACTTAAGGTGTTTGGTTTGTGTACTTAAGGTGCATATTAGTTTATGTTTTAGCTTAAAAACCGGTACCACTTAAGGTGCATATTAGTTTATGTTTTAGCTTAAGGTCCATGGTTTGTGTACTTAAGGTGCACCTTTTTAGTGCTTAAGGTGAGTATTGCACAACCACACGGGAAGATATAACTGCACCTGGACCCTTCCCTATGTTGAATACCCCATTCTAAGTTTTTTTTTATCCAATCTATACGAATAGAAAAAAGAAAATCCCTTATGATATATACACCAGACCCGGCTCAGTTATTGATAGAGTAAATAGATATGTCATTTCTTGCAATCTCTCTTCTGATTCAAAATCGTGGTGTAGCGTGTATCTTCCCTGTTCCGTTCATGGAATTGGTGAAAGAAATCAAAAGGCAACAACCAAGGCTATTTAATTTAATAACAACCACTCTAAGACGAGGGCAATCATGGCCATCCCTCATGATCACACTTTGTCTCAAAGTTCTGAATCCAGATCCACTCAAGACAACCAGGGTTGTTTGACAGCAACCATGCCGGTCACTAGACAGACTGATTGTCTCCGTCCATCGTTTATATATTTCATTTTTATTTTTAAAATTTTTAATTTTTAATTGAAATTAGGGCCAAATAAGTCATTGAACTATTCATGAAAGTGTAATTCAGCACTCGGATTAGAAAAACTTCAATTACACACCTGATTTTAGAAAAAAAAAATTCCATTTGACATGTTATTGCAGGTAACTAACCTTCAAGTTAAAGGTGATTGGAATGACACATGAATATGTTTTGATAACTTGGATGCTCAATAGTAATAGTAATAATATAAGAGGTCTCAATAGAATTTTTTGTCATTTATATTGTTCTTTTTGTCAATTTATCAATTGTACTTTTTGTTAATTTAAGAGGTGTTAATAGAACTTTAATTTTTTTAGTTACAGAATTCAATTGCACTATTTGTTCAATTTATTATATTGGACCATTATTCTTAAAAATTACTAAATTTTTGTATCATGTAACAATTATATTTAATTAAATAATATTATCCAACCTAAATAAAACTCAATCCAAGAAAAAACCTCAATTCCCCTAACCCTATTGAATTCACTATTAATTAATTAATTAACATACAAATTATTTTTAAAAAGAATATTGTTTTTCACTCCTACAATTACCGCTAGTTGATTAAAAAAAAGAAACCTTTTTATTGTCATGAATTCCAGGTAAATTGATCAACCACACTATGAGTTAATAAGCTAAGGAATCTACGTATTCAATAAAATAATGGCATGTTAGGGAGTAATTAATAAGGAGTGACTTATGTAATAAGGATGTCTATCATGGTTTTTCTAAAAATGGACCATGTTAAAGACCCTTACAATTACCACTCTTTATTAGCACTATTTGCATAAATCAGTCTAAGCGCTAGGCGCCTCTAGACCGAGGCGAATTACTCCTAGGCGGCGGGCTGCTTAGGCGCCCTACTCGGCTTTGCTATTTTTTATTTTTTTTTTTAATCTCAACACCCATCCTATGGAGTATGGACCCGGTTTTGTTGATGCTTATGTATTTGCTAGCTAGTTGGTGTCTTACACATTAACACGTTTTTTCTTTTTGAAGTGGAAGTGAGCTGTAAATTTTATCATAAGAAATTGTTTATAATTATTATTACAATATCTAAAGTTCTAATTAGACTTTTGGTTTATATGTCAAAGTTATGCCAACACTAACACATAATATTTTTTAAAATAGTTTGTATGTTAACTAATAGTTGACTTAGTAATAAGGTTGATGATCGAGTCAATGCAAATTTTTTCTTTAGCTAAATAATATAGTTTAATATAATGGTTACAAAGTACAAAAATTTTATTAAGTTATACAGTCAAATTTTAAAGTTTAAATATAAACGTCCTTAACACAAAACTTTAAATTTATGTATGTTCTCTCTCACATATATGTATGTATAGAGACAGGGGAGAGAGAGAAAATGGAATAAAAACAAAAAACATTTCAACGAGGCGACAACTGCTCCTATGTTTATTGGTGGTTGACGGAGGCATTCAATCTAGATTTGTTCTATTATTATAAATTGATTATAAGAGTACGCAGAATGGGAAATGATGAAAAAAACTAAAGTAAAATATATATGGAGTATGTTAGAAATTGAGGATGATACCAAAACACATCTTTCATTCGCTTATAGTCAAATATTTGACATCATTTAGAATTCTTAATTCCTTAATTCATTGTCTATGGTGACTTGTTCTTTGCTATTTCTAGCTTATCATGACACAAGTCATATCATTCTATTCCATAAATTATTGTTTCTACTTTTAAATTTTTAATACATATCCTCTTAGTTAAAGTGTTTTATAATATGTGAATTGAAAAATCTATCATTTACTATGAAATTAGGTATGACATGTTTATCCGAGTGAATCTTATTGTATCACATTTTTAACTCGAGTCAAGAAAGTGTACATTATAAGAAGTATACGTCTATTAAGCATTTATAAAAAGATGAAATTAAATAAACTAAAAGATCACAAACTCCTAATTCATTTTGATCTGAACGCATCTATTGATTAGTGCTTAATGGTACATTACCTATAGATGAGTATTTATTGATCTAAATTCATTTTGATCCAAACTCCTAATTTACTTTTATTGTGTATTAATTGGACATTTTTTGCTTAATATTGCTTTAATTGCACTATCAATTATTGGATAAAGTGTATGGGAGAAGCTAATTGAGAGCATTATTGTGTTTTGAACGTAAAAAGGACAAATTTAAAGGCAATTTTAAAAAAATGAACAAAAATATGATGGAAGCCAAAACGACATCGTCACGCAAGGATGTCACATGCGTGACAAGGCTCGTGAGGAACAATTTCAGAAAGTCATCCTCTGCTATCACGAGCCTCATCACGACGTGACAAGAGCTCGTGAGAGAAACATCCACAAGGCACCTTTTACTATCACGTGTGACCGGGAAGTTAATTAAGGGCCGACCACGTGTCCACGTGAGGTCGAGAGGCTCCGAGTGGAGTGGTGTAGGTTGGGAGCCAAAAGTCAACTCCTACCCCCCTCCCCCCTCCCCTCAAAGTGCAATAAATGTCCTATATATAGAGGGGAATAGGGAACACATGTTGGGCGTCCGGCATGCCCTCCATGCGTCCTAGGTGGATTCAGTGATGAGACTATATATACTTGCAAAGTGCCCTTAGAGGTTTGACACGTGAACGAATTCTTGGAGACCGGGAGGTCTACTAACAACGAGACAGGGAGGTCTACTAATATTGACCGAAAACTAGGCATGCACTCTCAAGGTCGGGAAATGTGCTCGCGAAATCACGAAGTGTACTTCATTCTAAGGTCGGGAAGTACATAAATATGGTTGAAAATACCCTAACGAGGTCAGAAAATACACAAATGTGGTCAAAAAATGCAATTATGAGCTCCGTAAAGCCAGTGAATTATCCTATGACCCTATCGCATGTGTATAATAGTAACTTGTGTATATATATACAAGTTATTAGATGTTTAGGTAACTTACTTATCAGTTTTTAAAATTTGATACCAATAATACGATATATCATGGGATCTAAGTCCCACACAAACAATAATGCTTCCTTTGTTTTAGGTGAAAGTTTTCACTTTTATTCTTCTTTCTCCTTCCCACACTACACTTGAAATTCAATCGGTGAATCCGAACTTGTACGTGCAGGCAAGTTAAAGAAATGTTTCTGCCAAACATTTTTCTGCAGTCAGAGACAAAAGTTGGAGACCACACAACACGTACGTATATAATTTCTTTGTCTTTTCTCTATGAAATAATTAACGTTGTTCGATATGATTCCCCTCTTAATTAATTTCTTAACTTTCCTTATATTTCTTCGATCGATTGTGTTTAGTGTTTCTTTTTCAAGCTTCCTGCCATTTGTCTTCATTCCTTGTTTTAAATTTGAGTGTAGCCTGCTGCATGCGTCACCCCTTCCAACAATCTGTCTCTTCCCACACTGCCCTATTCGGCATGCACACACTACCACTAAATTATTACACATCTTAAACCAAATTAGCTTAATTGCTACATTAATTAATTAATCGTAACGTATTAGTACTATATATATAAACACATTTCAATATATATAATTAAACAAAAGGCAATACTATTAATTAGGTAGACCTGCCAATGACCTCTAGTTAATGCCCATATAACCTTTTGCAAGGGACAAGGGTCTGGGTCTAGCTGGCTTTCATATTGTGTGCGATCTTATTAAATTTTTAAATTAATAATTAGTCTGTAGATTTTTGTTTCTAGAACATTGAAATTTATAGATATTTAATTTGTAGATTTTTATTTTTTTTTGAAAAAAATTTGTAGATATTTAATCTGTAATTAAACTTGTTGGTATTTTGCTATTTTTTGTAGTGATATTTACTCATGTTTTATATATTATATGTTCGATAGAGAAAAAGTAATTATGTGTAACTTACACAAACCAAACTAGCATGCTTCATCAGTTCATCTAAGATGATCAAGCGCTAGAAATTTAAGAAAAAATGTGGTAGCATTTCTGTAATTATTACAGTGCATTTAGAATCACTTGATAATTCATTCTCGGATAACTTTAGTACACGCATGATCTATAATAGTGCGCTCAAGCTAGTGTTTGTACTATTAGTTATTAGCAAATGTATTACTGTAATAATTATAAAAAATGTCACAGTGTCTTTTCTATTTTCACCTTATTTTTCAACTGTTGATAAAATGTCGTTAGTTCAATTTCACCCTTCACTCAAATTAAATGAACATAAAGATATAAACTGATGGATTTTTTTTAATAGTGAATTGAGAACATGCTAATAAGTAATAACATTCAGGTTATATATAAAGATGTTTATGAACATTTTTTAAAAATAAAAACTAATAATTATAATTTATAAGCATATATGTGTAAATATATTCATTCATTATTATCAGAGGACAACTTGATCACAATGATAGAGACAACTATAACATAAGAAATCAAATGGAATCTTTTTATACACAAATATAATGAAAGAATAGATATGATAGATGATATAATACTCCGCAATAGCAATAATATACATTATATGGTACATACTCCGTCAAAATATGTATAATTATAAATAAATTATTGGAAGCCGATTTTGCGTAAATTAGGTTGGCGTATTACGTTGGTCCGCAGATTGATAGGAGGAGGCCCATGCACAATTTTCCTTTTTTGTTTTCTACTAAATTAATTATTTATTTATTTATTGATTAGTCTCTCACTCTTCATAAATTAATTTAAAATCAGACTATTGTCTAATTTAATATAAAAATCTCTCTCAGTATATATCATTTTATTTATAAAATTTGAATCTATAATTAAATTAATTATTTTTTTTACCTAAATCACAATGTTATTGGCAAATAGTGACGAGGATAAAGAGGTATATACTAGAATAATATATATTCACGTAGTCAATGGTATGTATAACATCATTTTCAAGAACTTTCTTGTTGCCTTATGAATGTTACGTCTCACCTGTCCTGTTTTTCTTTTTCTTTTCTTTTTTTTAAATTGTGAAATGCATATTCCAACAATTAATTATCCTGAAAATCCCATATTCCTATTGAAAATTGTCCATTAATATTCATATTTATACGACTTTGGACTTTGGTATTCTTCACAGATGAGGGCCGTGCCCTTATTTGAACTTTCGATTTGCTCCAAGGTTAGACAAAAAATTATTTTAAGGTTTAGAAAAACTAGATAACATGTTCAAATAATTTCGATTTGCTCCAGGTTAGACAAAGCTTAGTATCGTCATCTTGATATTCAAATATAGAAACATAATAAAGAGAAATAAAGAAAAGAATATGGAGCAACACAGGTCAATGGTGAAGGCTCATTCATTAAATTATTTAGCTTTGTAGATGTAATTTACTCCGTATAATATATACTTCAATGGTAAAAAGCACTGTCAACATTGAATAGCATAATGGAAATAGAGATTGTGAACAAGAACACAGGATCAAGTTCGAGTAGCCGCAATGTGGGAGTTACACCTAAGCTGCTTGTAGTCACCACCTACTAGGCCGCTGAATCACCATGATTTACCCTTCACTATCTTGTCAGGCCATAGGGGCAAGGGAATTTCGTCTTTTATTGACAAGCATAATGGAAACAAGCTTTAGACCGACTATTGATATCACAAACTTCACCCCCTAACAAACTGATGTTGGCTACAGCATTTGTTACCTGTCCAGTAGAGGCCAATGGTGAAGCCATGCTGAGGTTCTAATTGCTGAGGCATTCCATCTGTGGTGTAAGACCTGGCAGAAATCCAAATCCCACTTCATTGCAATCATCCTTGTGTAGGATTAGAATCTTGTGTCTTAATCTTTCACAGGCAGGAATACTCTCAACGGCATTTTGCACTGACTGCAATTTTTTAAGATGATAGCTGCATTGATGTAAGAGTACAGTGAGGTTTCATTATGATCAGAAGATGATTGAAGAAACTATGGGGTTAGGCCATGAGAAGTAATGAACCAAGAGAGTGGCAATACATAAAATAGAGCTTGTGAGTCGAGTCACTCATGGAATGCTCCTATAGTCATGTCCAAGAAATGGTGTAGGTTCTCCAACACTGCTGCCAGAACCATTTTGCAACCTGTGCGGCCGTGCAGAAAATAAGTCTTCAGATACAGGACAAAATAAGAGAGTGATCTTAAAAGAAGCTTGGAGCTGTAGATGTCAAAGTAGACATTTCAGCTTGTGTTGAGTTAGAAACTTAATATATACATTGTACCTCTTCCTTCACTACTCTAGCCATCTAGCAAATGCAGCAGTGAAGTGTATTAGAGAAAAAGAACGGGAGAAAATCCGAATTCCTACCATCTTGTTACTTGTTTCTGCTAGACTCAGTTACCTGTGCATTTAGGCTATTACTTGTGCTTTCAAACAATCATACTCTTTTGCTGCCAACCCCTTTTGCTGTTCATACACTGGAATAGAAAGAAGCGTGAAAGCTGGGAACATACACTGGAATGAGAATATAGTTCGACTCATTTTTGAGATAGGATGTGTGCTACCTACCCTCTTCAAATTCTCATTCTCCAGGTCAGCTGCTTTTTGGTCAACTGCTCTTCATAACCTAGAACAAAGAAAGAGATTCACCAAACATATTCAATAGCCATGAATAGTAAGTGTACTAAAGCATAACATCACAATTTTACATAGCAAAATTTTTTGACAAAACAAGTACAGATTCAATTGATCAGACAACCTCCAGATGGAGTTCTTCTGAACCATGCAACACATGCATTCACTATTTAGTAAGAAATGTGGCTACAAGAATAAACTCATCCTCTGTTTCTACAGGTTTTCAGTAAAATAAAATAAAAAAATGATATAACATCATGTAGAGCAAACATAAGGAAATATATGCTATGGTAATTTGTTCAGACAGAGAAAAAAGGAAAAAGAGGGGTAGGAGAAGCATGTAACAGACTAACAGATGATGAAAAACATTATCTGTAGGTAACATTTATACCTTGCATTTGGTAATCAACCACTCGGACCCCATCTAGAGGATGTACCAGTTGTTCTTTGACCTTCACCATCCAAAGAAGTATTGGAACTCGAAGGACATCCAGTTGAAAGGCCACTTGGGGAAGAATTCTATTGCTGCTAAGAATCTTCTTCAGAACTCTGATTTCTGTGCTGATAGCACCAATAAAGAGGAGGAAAGATAGCTACACCTCCAAATGCATAACCCACAATCCAACCAAACAATGGAGGCATGGGTGCTTATACCTTGATAATGGCAAAACAACAAGAGCTACAATAATTTGACTCAATGATACATTCTTCAAAATCTCAAAGCTTTCATCCCTCCACTGCCACAACTTTCAACAATATATTTAATTTCAGAAATCTTTCAGATCCTGAGTGTTGCCTCCGGTTTGGTACCATTAGCATAATCATTCTGGTTGATGCCATTCTCAAGCATATGATACCTTAACTGGAGGTCAGAAGTCAACTTTCCTTCTTTACAAAAATCTATAAATCAAACCACACATGAAAATGTAAGGCCCCAATCTTTGCTGGTGCATATCCCTTAACAACTGATCTGCCAGAATACATTCTTTTATGGTCATATGGAAGCACATATAAGGATATTATATGTTGTGGCATCTGGTGAAATCCCAGAACTTCTAAAGTTTCTGTATAAGGTATATGCTTTTCCAACTAATCTGTTCTTGCAAAGGCTGCTTATGAGAGCATTGCACGTCACTATATTGATTTGAGAACAAATGAACAATTAGCAATTATGTAGTCCAAAAGTTCTAACATGCTGCAGTCTTTCGAACCATGCAAAAATACAAAATCAAAGTTGAACTTAAAATGTCAAGTTCAAAACCCTCATATTCCATTCTGTATAGGATCCTTTGTATTATTGATGAATCTCCTTGTTTACATGCAGCAGACAACAGTATATTGAAGGAAATCAAATCGGGCTTACTTGTGGGCCAGATGATCTGGTTAAAAAATTTCATAGCTTCATGAACGCATTTCTCTTTGCATATTCCTTTCAAGATTGTGTTATAGGAGACTGTAGTTGGTTTAAATCCTATTTCCATCATGCTTTCCAATGTAGACAGTGCTTCTTTTGTTCTATTATCACTACACAAAATATTGAAGTATATATTATAAATCACAACATCCACGAAGCAGCAACTTGAAATAATTGGATGAATGAGACTTTCAGCAATACTTGGTCTGCCACTTTTCAACAAGGCTACTGCTAGAGCAGCATAAGTATGCTGGTCAGGTGTAAATCCCTTTTGATCAATAACTTGGGCAAGCTCACCAAGCTCATCAAACCTACCCTGATGACAAAGTGCCCGGAGAATGACATTATATGTAACCAAATCTGGGCTACATCCCTTATTTTCCATCTCCTTCAATAGGTTTAATGACTCATCCAGATTCCCATCATCAGAAAGAAACTTAATAATTATAGTATATGTTATCACATTAGGCTCACACCCATCAGATTCCATCTCATCTAAACAATGAAACACTTCGTTCCATGCCTTTTTCCTACAAAACCCATAAACTAAAGCAGTATACGAGGAAACATCACATTCAAAACCTTTCTTTTTCAAAAAACAGAGAAAGGCTAATGCATTATAGCAATAATTGGACTTGCACAATGCCCACAGTAGAGGATTAAAGCAGTGTACACCTTGAAAACAATCCTTGCTTATAAGAACAGATAGAACTTGATATGCTTCAGGAACCCTTCCAACTTTACAAAGAGCAAGAATTAACTTCCTCAAACTTGGTTCAGTTGGAACATATCCCAGCCTCAACATAAACACAAATAAACTTAATGTATCCTCCAAGCTCCCCAAAATAAATGATTTCTTCAACAATTTTGACAAAGCAGTAAATGATGGTAAGAAACCACTTTCGAACATCTCCTTGGCTATCAGAATCCCATCCCTCAACCTCCCTAATGAAACCATCCCATTCAACATAGTATTAAATGTTATTGCATTAGGGGATGGCCCAAACCTCTTCATCCCCAAATATATCTCTCCTAACTCATCTATCACCACAACTTTGGACTTCATATGGAAATAAAGCAATGAATTATAATCATGAACAGTTGGCTTTCCAGACACACACCTCATTGCATACAATACCTCAAACGCTTTCTTGATACATCCTGAAGCAGCATACCCTTGCATTTTGTGTTGCAATTCAGAGTATACCAACTCTGTGGACTCAGATTCAAGAGTTTCAGTTGCAGAAGTGGAAAAACTCATTATTTGGGTTAAAGAACAACAGTTTCTGCAGGAAAACCTCCAATGAAACTTCAGAGAAACAGAAAGTCTGCAGAATTTCATTGACCCAATACAAAGAGTCCCCAATTTTCCTTCCTTTCCATAGTATGCGTGCCTTGCATCCCAAAACCTCAAAGGATAACAAAATTAAAAATTCACCTGGACAAAAGAATCCAGCTGCTGAGTGCTCCTTAGAGGTAAGAAGGGAATTAAATCATTGTTACTAGAAAACAGAGAGAGCTAGGGATTTTTCTTTCATCTCTTTTTCTTAGTCCTTTTTCATTTAATTATCTGCCCCATTAAAATTCTAAATTTCCTATAATAGCCAACCATGCATGTCAATGATGAATATTCACTGACGATATGATTATCATTAACGTTTGGTCATTAACCACTCTAACTCTTACAATTCAGGTTAATAGAAATATACAATGGAGCTATGTTGGGAGCTAGCTCTAGTACTCAACAACTTAATTGGGCCTGATGGCAGGGCACTCTAAATTCACAATTAAACTCTTTTTTGAATTTTCAATGCAGTTCTATTTTCAAAAACTGGTATGTAAATGTTTTAGAAAGAAACACAATAGCTGGCAGATGATTTCAGTGCAGGGCACACAAAGAGGGAAAACTTCAAAAACACAAGTTCAGCAATTCCAGTTATAATAGAGACAAAAGCTACCCGATTTATGTCTAGTTGGCTTTCACAAACACACAAATGCAAAATGAGAACACTAACATTATTCCCAAATCCGGCATCTAAAAACTCTAAACCATGGAACTCCATACCTTCGTACTCCTTATTTTAAAACTTTAAGATCAATAAGCTGAGTAACAACTTCCCTATCCTCTAATTTGTAAGAGAAAATTCCTCTGAAACAAGAGGACCAAACACAAATAGTGTCTAGTTGAGACAGAATAGACCTTCATCCTAACCTCTTCCTAGCTATAAGAACAATTGTTATTATTACAATTCGAAGCAAATATATGCTCAATTACATATATATATCTTAAAATTGCATCCAGTTCGACAAATAGTTGATAAAAGTATAGCCAAAAAAAATAAGATAGTGTTGCAAATGAGTATTCACATTCTAATAAATCATTATACAATCAAGGTATATATTTTAGCTCTTCTCTTCTCTATAAGATTGGCAAGTTGAACACTTCAAAAATCATAATTGAGTAACAAAAAGATTGATATTATGAGAAAAGAAGAGCCGGGCGAACTGAAAACTACGAGTACAAAAGTGAAATTAAAGAACGAACCTTCCAACAACCTCAGTCAGGGTTTCGATGTAGTTATGGTGGGATCAGCTTCACCTTCCCCAGGCTTATCCATCACAACAAGTCATTGCTCGAAATCGCACGATTTGACGGGGTTAGAGTTGGGATTGGTGGTCGTAGCTAAGCTTCACACTGAGGTGGAAGGCAGGGGGCGACTGCAACAAGCTGGCGGAAGCAGAGGAGAAACAGGTGGGGGCGCAGCGGCTGCAAGAGAGGATTGGGAGCGAGTGAGAGGTGAGAAAATAGTCTGTATGGTGGCGTCGAGTAGAAAACTAGAAATCCTTTCTTGAACCTAGCCGACATTATGTTGTTGGGGTTTATGGTTTATGGTTAGGGAATTAGGGCATTTGGGTAAATTGGTATGCCATGATGGGCATCTCCGATTGTAATTTTTGGTGTGATTATTTAAGAATTATAAGTGAATGTTTAAAAAAAAAAAAAAAAAATTATACGTGAATAAGATTCTTGCAAGAGAGATTGGGTTTTGTCTCCATAGTGGGACTCATCAAGAAAGAAAAAAGGAAATGCGTCTCGCATGAGGCACAAATTTCGCTCCTAATCGGACTGATAAATTTTTGTTTTTTTCTTAAATTTTATTTTTTTTCAAATATTTGTTCCGTTCCTTTCATATTTTCTTTCCTAATTGCAAAAACTTCTAGAAAAAACTTAAAACTATTGGAGATGCTCTAAGAGAATTTTCATTAGTTTGGATTTTAGCATCGGAGGAGAAGAAAAAAGCAGTTAACACGTTTCGCTAGGCACTATATGTGCGCCAAACGAGCAGGTGATGCGCAAAACTACACCTCTTTTTTGATGTTTCTCTCTTGCGGAACCCAATTTATGAACATTTAGCTTAACTTAAATTTATTTAGGGAAAATGATCAAATAAGCCCTCCAACATTACCTAAGGAGTCAATTAGGCCCCTGAACATTTTGAAAGTAGCAATTAAACCCTTCAACATTGTATTTTGATGCAAAAAAAAGTCCATAAACCTGTTATATTCCGGCACACTCCGGCTATATTCCGGCACAAAAGTCACCGGCGACCATAGAACGGTCGTCGGTGACTCACTGGAGAATTGAAGGCAACCACTCCGGTGAGTCGGTTGCCTTCTCACAGTGAGAAGGCGACCATCTCGGTCGCCTGAGGAGGCGACCAGAGAAGGGGAAGGACTAGTGATTTACCTCCTTTAGTCGTTCTTGAGCAGGAATTTTGGGTTTAGAATTAGTCTGACATAACCTGAAAAACCTAATGTATCAAAACAAAACAAAACAAAAAAAAAAACAAAAACAAAAAAAAAAAAAAAAAAAAAAAAAACACACACACACACACACACACAAGAAGAGTTCCACAAATTGCCACCCATAGGTGAAATACAATATACTGTGTATATTCTGGAATCCACACTAATAAGGAGTTGAATTGAGGGAGTAAAAAAGTTAAAACTTAATTAAGGATCCATGTGCATGCTTTCTTTCACATCTGATCTTGTGTTACAATGTACCAAACAAAGGCCAAACAAACATGCACATCGCATTAAGCAGATAAGTTGGTTGTTTTTACACAAGAATCTTGATTTGTTGAGCACTAGAATGTTCCATCTTTAAGCCAATTAACATGAATTCCCAGTATCCATGGAAAAGTAATAGTAGTACGTACTGTCCTCTAGTTCCAGTGATGGCGTGTGTGGGGGGCATGCGGCACCAAATACTTTTCTCATCCCAAAAAGCGCAACCTGTGAGCTCTTAAAGTTTTCCCTTTTAGTTGATGCCCACGAGATCCCCATACCCTCCAGCTGTGTTCCACGCTTTATATAATTCATGCATGCTTTCTGCAACACTGAACTACCCACCTTAATTGCACAATCGCTCAAAAAATCATTTTGATTTGTACCCTTCGAGCCCAACAATGCAGTTGGTTAGTATTATATTCATGGAGTCAGAGGATTGTCCATCCAGAAAATTGGATTTCAGTGCGCCGCTGCTATCCACCAGGCGTCCGGCCACGCCCAGAAAGCGCGGGCTAATTCTTCCGGCTGGCGCCGGGGAAAATCCGGTGCCGCTTGCGGTGGATGTCAGTAATCGGGTACCGTTTTCTTGGGAGCGGATTCCCGGGAAGCCGAAAGAAACCGATGATCAGGCTGGCAGTGACGATTTCCCGCTCCCCAAGCCGCCGCCGGGGAGATGGTACCCGAGAAATGGGGGGTCGAGGAGCGACTGCGATTGCTGCGAGGAGGGACGGCATTGCGATAATTACGACGGCGACGTCGAGGACGGCGGGAACAGAGAGGTGCAGTACTCGGACGCGTTGGATGTGTTCTCGTTAGGCGAATCGTCCTCCTCGTCCGACAATAATGTCGGCGACGACAATAACAACAACGTTGGTGGCGACAGAACAATGTGTTTGGCGGCGGGGGGGAATTTCGAGCCGGATTTGATCTTCCTGAGGTTTCTGAAAGATGCGAAGGCGCTGGCGGCGGATTCCTTGATTAACGGCTGCGATGTTAACGAGGCGGCGGCCGATCATCATCATCATCGGCCGGATTCGTGGTTCGCTCGAGCCCTCAGCGCGGGGCAACGCTACGAATACTCTTCCTGTAGCAAGGCGTGTGGGCTCGACATTTTCCTGCCGTGGCGGATGAAGCCGAAGCCGTGCGGCGGCGGCGTCAGGAACTCCGTCGTGGCGGCCGCCGCTTCTCCTAGACTGAAGCCGCCGCAATGGGGCACCAGAAAACCTCAGGATCATGTATGAAATCCATGGCCTAAAATCCTAAATCTGTAAATTAATTTGACTATATGTAATATAGTAGTATGTATATTGTATATGGTCCTTAATTTAACCTGCTGTATTTAATTTCATTTTAATTATTTATTGAGAAAAATTATTATATTCTGAAGGAACCATTAGCAAGCTTCTTCAGATGATGATCAGCATGTAAATATGGTTTAAGAAGTGATATATATAGTGAGTATGATTTTGAGTTAATAATTTGAATGTCATTTTGGATCAAAGAATTTTTACATTTGTTATTTTGTATATATTATATTCATTAATATCCTTACAAGTAGAGCATGATTTTTTTTCCAAGATTATGGGAAATGCAATCAAATATTTAATAAATCAACTAATAAAGTAGCTGTAATTAATTCAAGAAAATGTATCAAATATTTAATAAATCAACTAATAAAGTAGTTGTAATTAATTCAAGAAAATGTTTATGATATTCGATAATCAAACTAAGGGAAAATCGCACTTTTGGTTCCTCAATTGTAGCCCGATCTGCAATGTTGTCCCCCAAAGTCAATTTTAGTTAATTAGGTCCCTAATTGTCTTAAACCGTAGTCAATGTTGCCCTCCGGTCAGATTTGGCTTTAACCAGTGTTAACACCATGGACATTTAGGTAATTTCGCAACCCACTAAGTTTCATCCCCAATTTCTTCCTTCCTCCTGCATTAGCTCCGGCATCGTCGCCTCAGTGTAACAGACCGGCGACCGTAGAAGCTCTCACAACGACATTAGAGGTTGACGGCAGCGTTGCGAACTTAGCTTCCGTTGGAGGTGAGCGGCTAATTCCGACTATGCCTTTGTTATTTTGCGTCTCAGGTTCTCACCATTTGCATGCTACTTGCTCAGTAAATAGACATATGATGGTTTCTGCCTTCTTCTGTAAATAATGAAAAACAAAAAAAGAGAAGATGTTTTTGTCTTCTTCAGTACATAGAATCTCTCACATCTTTGGCTTTTCACTTTGTATTGTATTGCTTTTGCAAATAATTTGGAATTCTTAATTTATGAAATAGGGATTAACATGTATACTCTGATCCGGCGACTTTCCCTATTTGTTTGCTGACTCCTTGATGGATTACATGAAATTGGAGTGCATTTGGTCACTGAAAATCAGCCGTGGGCTGACTCTTTCAGTCCAGAACTTGAAAAGCTGAATTCAAGAAATCTAGACTAAACAAATTATTCTCCTCCACACTATTAACCCTTCCCCCATGAAACATTCCTCCATCTCAAAGACCCATTTTCCCAAATCTTAGCCCCATTTCAGAATAGCAACCACCATTCTTAGAATCCAACTCGGGAGAAGAAAAAGGAGTCGTCTTTACATTGCTACTCAAGAAACCCAGCATTTCATCTCTCTCGCTGACCGCCCTTTTCAACTCAGCCACCGTCTTTTCTAGCTACGCCATCCTCTCTCTCAGTCGCGCAACCTCCTCAGCTTCCTCGTCGATTTGCTACAACAGTCTCCTCTTTTCGCTGTCAGGTGTGCCTGTGGGTCGCGAAGATCTCCACAACCCTCGCATTGGCCTTGGAGTCCTCTTTCCGCCACAAAAGCAGTTCCTTCAGTTGAAATGTGAGCTCCCTATTGTGGGTTTGGAGCGTTGAGAGTGCAGAGAATGGTTGTCTGTTGGGTAAGTGGGTGAGAGAGAGAGAGTGCAGGAGGAAGGAAGAAATTGGGGATGAAACTTAGTGGGTTGCGAAATTACCTAAATGTCCATGGTGTTAACACTGGTTAGAGTCAAATCTGACCGGAGGGCAACATTGACTACGGTTTAAGACAATTAGGGACCCAATTAACTAAAATTGACTTCGGGGGACAACATTGCAGATCGGGCTACAATTGAGGGACCAAAAGTGCGATTTTCCCTCAAACTAATTACACAGAGTCTCTTTACATAGATAACTTCAATGGTAATATAGGAATTATAATGTTAACAAGGTCGCAAAGACTACAATGTTACATTTTGTTTTTATAGATAATTAATTTATTGACATTAGGTCTTGATATTTTATATATTTTGTTGTAGAGCTTCCATATGTCTTGTTGATAAATTCTTACTAATTTGATAATAAGATTCATTTTTCTTTCAAGCTACCGGTATGTGTCTTCTAGTATCTTTTGGCGTTATCTTCAACCAAACTTAAAACAATAATACTAACAATAACCATGCACAACTACTTTATTAGTCGACTTATTAAATATTTTATTGTGACATTTCACGTATTAAATCTTAATCCTACAACTAGTATTGACTATACACATCGTCTATGCTACCTATGCATATTCAATAATATTATTCATAATGTTAAAACATACTAGCCTTATTAGTATTACAATAATCTAGCAGTACTTATTTCAATTATTAAGAGCGTCCGTCTGTTGATCCAATAATCCAAGATCAGAGGAGCAATAGCGACAATTCAGTGCTCAAACGGCATCGCAAAAGATACGTTGTAAATTGCCATTACATTTCTTCATAGGCAAGAAACATACAAGGGACGAAGACTCCTGACTTAAGTTGCACTAATGGGAGTACAGTCCATTGTTTCTAACTTTCTATTACGTACTGTAACTATTCAATATTTTATTACCTTACAGAAAATGAAAGATAATTAAATTAATTATATGGAGTCATTAAGAGACCAAAGTCTGAAGTCTTTCTAATTTGTTACGATCAGGTTTTATGACTACATCAAAAGTTATAGTTCGTAGCGAGGGCGCTTCAATAACTCATGCTTCGTTCAATAATTCCTCCTCTCAGAACATGTTTTTACTCTAACATGTGATCTGACTTTGGTACCACTTGTTAGATCAAACGCTTACCACTACATTAAAAATTATAGCTCACAACGAATGTACAACTTTATTTCCTTATATACCGTTACATTTTCAAGAGGCATGATGCTGAACTTGACTTTTCACCGACCTCTGCCATCGATTACTAGATTTGATCCTTCAACGGCTTCCGCTCGAAGTAATTCAATTTCTGTAACCCCATCTGTGATTTAGTCATATGAGGAATTTGCACTGTTTCCTAAACTACCAGGCAAATTAAGTTTGCAGTCAAATTGCTTGGCATTTAAGCCATATTATTGACAGCAACAGAATAAAATACCCTTCCCCAATCCCCATCCCCCCAAGAAAATCACAATAATACCAAAAATAAAAAACCATTAAGATCAGCCGGTTGTTGATAGCAATGAAGAAATTAAATTGATTAGATAATTTTCTAAACATTTATTGATGTGACATGCAATATAGTATATTACATATCACATTCAAGAAGACATAACAAATACGGTTCTCCATGGAACTTCAAAAAACTAAGACTCTGAACTCAGAAACTCTTGTCCACATTGATTGATCCAAAATGGTTAATAATAATAAAGAAAACATCAATTTCACTACACAGTTTCTCCTTAGTATACAAATACAGTGAACCAGATAGACAGAGAGGCACACAACAAAGGAAGCAGAACTAAACATAGTTGAGAGCTTTTCCTGCTACTATAGTCTAGAGCAGGATGATGCAATCAGTGCTTTTTCAGCCCTCCTGGCCATCCCATAATGTTCAGTTCTCAACTCCCCCTCAGACTATTTTCTGTGGTTTATACGACGAAACCTATATTCACTCTTCCACTGTCATCACAACTGACTCCTCTGATAGTCCCTTGTACTCGAGTTTTGCAGCCTTATTCCCAGACGCGTTTACTGAGCTCACGAGTTTGCAAAACGATACTGCTATGGATCATTTAGAGTCCATAGAGTTCGAGGATTTCTGCCAATGGTTAAATAACAGTGAGAGTGAAGAGCAGCCAAAGGGAGATATGTGGAGTCCTAGCCTCTCAGTGGTATCGAGTGAGGCTTCAATGGTTTTACCATCAAGAAACACGGCAGTCGTGGTTCCAGGAACCGGGATGGAAGTAGACGGCCTAACGAACCTTCATCACTTGCTCGAGGCTTATGCAGAGGCCACAGAAGACGGGCACGAGGAGCTAGCAGAGGTGATTGCGAAGTGCATAGCTAGAAAAGTGAATCCATTTGGAGAACCAATCGAGCGTGTTGCTTTCAACTTGTTCCATCCCTCGGAAGATCTCCAAAAGGAATCAAGCAACAATTTCGAAGCAGCATTCATGGCCTTTTACCAAATTCTCCCATATGGGAGATTTGCTCACTTTGCTGCTAACTCAGCCATCCTTGAGGCCTTACCATCTTCTGCAGAAACAGTTACCATAGTAGACTTCGACATGGGAGAAGGAATCCAATGGCCTCCACTCATCGAAGCCATGGGCCCGAAACCAATATCTTTGAAACTCATATCCATAAAAACAGAACAAGAGTCAACCAGTAGTAGTCGATGGAGATTCGAGACTACACAAAGAAGACTCTATGATCATGCAAGGCAATGCGGCCAAAAATTGCAGGTCGAGGAGATGACCATCGAGGAATTAGTCACTGAAACGAAACGAACCACTGGAAAACAATGGTTAGCCTTCAACTGTATGTTCAGATTGCCACACATGGCTAAGAAGCAGCCAAGAAGCCAAGCCATGGAGTTCTTGAAGATAGCCAAGGAACTGTTATCCTCTTCAGCAATTCCATCAGGAATTGTTGTTTTTGCAGACGGGGAACCCCGGGGCAATGGCAATTCCTCTCCTGGTTACACTTCTTCCTTTAACAACCAATTCATACACTATAAATCCCTGATCGAATCAATGGAATCCTATTTCCCAGTCAATCTCGCAGAAGCAAGAATCGCCTTGGAAAGTCTTTTCTTTTCACCTTTCATCTGCTCTACCTCCTGGTTTCATGACTGGCAAGAGAGCAAGATTAGGGGAACTTCTGATAATCTGTCAGAAACAGGGTTACAAGGCAGGAAACTAAGCATGGAGAATTTAATCCAAGCCAAAGTACTGGTGAGTGAAAGAGAGACTGCATATAAAGTCAGAATTGAAGAACAGAAGCAGCATGAGATGATCTTAGAATGGAGAGGAACTCCATTAATGGGAGTTTCTACTTGGATGTAAAAAAGACAAGAATCTAAGACATAGGAACTTAGGAAGTTACACAGCTAAGGAAATTGTTTATAATATCTTATTGAGAATTTCGTATGGGGCTCAACATAAAAGATCATTATTTTATCCACATTTGTCTTTCCTAAATGTAAAGAACCATTAGAATACAGTGTGAAGACAACAATACAGTCCTACTAAATGTGATCATCTTTAATTCAGTCAATATGCTTCTTATTCCCCAAAAACACATTCTCCTCTTATAGTCAGTTTAGTTGGAGTGAATTTGAATTCCACTCCCACTCCCACTTAATTTCGAAGGTAAGCAAATTCCATTGTTCGGTTAGAGGGAATTACAATTCTACGCAATCGCAATTCCCTCATTTTCACAGAATTAGAATCCCATGCCTGATATTTTCAATTCCATGGTTTTTGGGAAGGAAAAAAATACTCTTCAGACAAAATTACTCTTTTCTTTTCTTACCTAAAATTGATTGTTTCATTTGTTGCTATAATAAAATGGGATACCAAACACACAAATTGAAATTACTAATAATTCTATCCGTGCAAACCAAACAATGAAATTTAAATTTTCACTTTATTCTGACATTATTCCTCTCCTATGGAATTGCAATTCGTTTTTCCTATAATTCTGTCATGGCAACCAAATACCCCATTAGTGAGTGAAATGTGCAGACAACCAATGATACATGAGTTTAAGAAATTAGTTAGACAGCACATGCTTCAGCTTCCTACTCCCAGGTTTGGTAAATGGTAATTAGTCCCTCCTTCCCCATGGCCCCATCCAAAGGAGCCAATTGATTCAAAGAAGCAGGATAGGCACTGAAACAAAAGACAACCGACCGGTTGACCAGGGCCCCATCACCATTTTCCTGAGAGAATAAACTCAGGAATCTTGGTTAGAAGAATGAGTTAATATGCAAAATCCAAAAATCTTCCCCCACTCTCAAAATTGTCCATTTCTTACTAATAAGCTCCCCTCCCTGTTCAGTGTTATCTCTATTTCAAATTTATATCTGCCCCCCTGCTATGTTCCAAGCAAAAAACCAAAACTTTTCCGGTGTTAATGAATGATTACCTTAATCAAACGTCAATGGTTACTAAATGACAAGAAAATCTTTCAAGGGCATTGGCCATTCCAGCTGATACTTATGTACTGTACCTTAGCTTCCTTTCTTTCACTGTATCACTTTCTTGTCTGAGTTTCTTGTCCACTCTGAAACAGCTCTATAAATAAGATGTGTGCCAAAAGGAAGCTTATAGTCATGGGGAGGAAGAAAATTCGCTTCCGTTTCAGCTTCAGAAACACATTTCTTCTTCCAATGAAGAGAATATTTGTTGCTGTTAAGTCTCATCTCAGAACACGAGCCCGAGGTATGAACATACATCTGTCTGAAATTTCAGGTTTTGCTTTCTTCTCTGGTAAACCATTCTTCTGATGCTGTTGCTTTCTGCAGAGAATAGGCATGGCATGGCAGCCCTTTGCAGGGATATGGAGGCCTTTGCTGGGTACTCAGATATACAAGTTATGTGGGAGATGATTAAGTCTTCACACCAGTGTAGCTCACAGAGAGCTTAATGGCTTGAGAAAATGAAAATGCTGAGGTTTTCTTGCCAACTTTTGTCTGATTACTGGAGATTTTCATGAGTAAGATGATGAAATATTGTACTTGTATTGGGATTTGTAAGAGAAGCATTATTTGAATATAGAAGAAATTTGTTATATTCAGAGAAACCCCATTACAAAGTTCATAAACTAGCTAGACTACAAGAATTCATCCAATAGACTAGTCAGACTAGTCTGTATCTGTGGATCATTGTTCTGCTCAGCCACCTGTTATCAATATAATTAAGAACCACCCCCAGACAATTTCATTAATTAATCAAAATTTCTCCATAACAGTAATCGGATGAAACTAGAGTATGTATAAATATATAATGAATACAACAAAGATAATCATCACTTACAGCATGGAGGTTGATCTGAGGAGTTTCTGATTCAAACATATTTGCTGTTAA